>CM032878.1:945000-1125000 GCA_019176425.1 Megalops atlanticus
ACCTTCTCACTCAGACCCATGCGGCGGTTTTGGTGGTGGGGGGGTTCCTGGTGAGGACTGTACAGAAAACTCTTTCTAGGTTCTCTGTCTTCAGGCTGATAAGGATGGGGGGGGGGCTGTCACGTGCAGCCGTGCCCAGCAGCACACACTCCCTGCGAGGCGGTGGCGTACGGGGCGGGGGGCGGGGGGGGGGTCCCGGGAGCTGCGGCCCGGGCTGCTCTCGCCCGGTCTGGAGGGGCTCCGGCGCTGGAGACGCCCCGATAAGGAGGCAGTCCTCCCACCTCAGCTAGCTCCTGCAGTCTGCCTCTGAGCTGAGGACCTGACAGCGCAGCACTCTGAGACTGCAGGACCTCAGCACCCAGCGTCTGCACAATGTACATCCTGCCTCACACCCTGCCTCACACCCTGCCTCACACCCTTCTCCGCTCGCTGTGGTGCCTCTGCTCTGTCTCTGCTCTCTAACTCTCTTTTCTTTTTGCACAGGGCCAAAGACATGAAAAACCGCCTGACCTTCCTGCGGAGGAAGAACGAGGCTCCAGGAGGCGCCCCAGGCGGGAAGCTGGACAAAGGCATCAAGTGTGTCAGGTAAGAGTCTTCACACACCTACGTCCTGTGCCTCACCCCGGCTGGCCATGGGTGGTGATGCCTGCATTCGGACAGAGAGAAAGCCCTACGGTGGGCTCCAGCATGTGGGATCAGAATCACCGCTTTCTCCCCAGTTGCCCTGATTGGAGGTTGATCGAGCTTTTGAGCGGACAGCGTTGTGGCTGATTGCACTTGGAGCAGCTGCCGCTGTTGGCAGGCTCCTTGCTCTCAGAGCGTCAGAGCGTTTTTGGGGAAGTGGATCTGAGGTACGGTGAGGGGACAGTCATACACACAGTGAGAGATGTTTAGCCTGGCTTTGCATATCTGTCTGTTTCTGGCAGTCTTCTGTTTACAAACAGCATTTCCGATCAGGCCAGAGTGTTTGTAGCTTTTGTAAATAGTCAGATCAGCCTCTCTGCAGTTTAGTGGGAAGGTAAAGGGGGGGGGGCGCTGGGAAGGCGGGGTGTAACCATCGCCCTGTACCAGAGTGCTGCTCCACCTGGCAACCCCAGCGCTGAGTCCTGCTCTCTCTGAGCACTGCGTCCGTGCCTGCACTTGGCATTGCTTTGCAATCCTTATCTTTTCGGGTCTAACCAGAATCACCAGAGACAGCCATTTGGATAGATCTCATTTTCAGCTTTTTCAGACTCTTACTGTGTATTTCAGATAAAATGATACTGTTTGTTTCCAGAATTAAAAACAGAAAAAGAGTGGTGCTGTCAGATAACCTGTGCGCTCTCATGAAGGCTGGTGCACAAAAGCATAGAGACGGCTGTGGAGGCCAGCCTGCTGTAGCTGCGGTAAAGCATGCAGGAGGCTGCATCCAGCACAGACACGCTGCAGGGCACAGGGCGGAGGGCACAGGTTGGAGGGCACAGGGCGGAGGGCACCGGGCGCTTCACAAAGCCTGGTCTGCATGTGCACTCTGGCATCAGAGACAGCTGCATGAAAAAGTTCTGCAAAGTGTGACAGTAACCGAACCCTGCTCAGTGATGCGCGAGTTACGGGACGGTGCACACTCAGACAGGGAGAATGCGCGTTTACGCACTTTACCGTTAGTGTGCAGCATAATTATCAGAGGGCTTCGCTCCAAATGAAAACTGTGTATTTTATGAACAAGAGTAAAAACCGCATCTGACTAAAAACTATTAGTGAAATTACGTTGTTCTTGTTCAATTGGTTGTTTGTTTGACAGCTTATTTATGCTGATTGATTTTTTAAATGTGTTCTACTTCAGAAGTGTTTATGTACCTTTGCTTGTTTAAAATTTGTGTTTTTAGTGCTGTATCAGTGCCAGCAGTTTCACTCTGCGCTGAATCCTGAGAAGCATCTGTCTGAAGGGCTCCACCCTGCGAGACTGTCCATGATTTCACTTGTGTCTGTGGTTTCTCAGTAACAATGATGTGAACTCCATGTGAGGAACTGAAGTGTTTTAAAAGAGCAGAGAGACATTATTCATGAGGGGAGAAAGAGAAGAGGGAATGAAAATAAGATCTGCATAGAGAGGAGTGTGTAATCGGTCAGGGCAGCTCTGTCCCACAGTGAGCACAGCCGGCAGCCGCATAGAGCAGGGGGGTGGGGAAACGGAGGAGAAAACACACCCAGACTCTCCACCCCTTTTTCTGTCAGCCAATCAGAGTGAGTAAAAGGGAGGCTTGTGGAGGCAGCCTCAGAGAATCAGTCTATAAAGCCAGGCACAGAGCAAGAGGCACTCACAGAACGAGGGAGACAGATCACAGCCACTCTCACACGCGCGCACACACACACACACACGCTCTCACACACTCTCAGACGTGGGACCGAGGCGACCGCTGCGAATGGGTCACACAATGAGAAACCTATCAGACATGGGCTTGCTGAAGAACCGCTCTGCTTTCATCTGCAGGCCGAGTCCCGAGGAGGCGCTGAAGTGGGGAGAGTCCCTGGACAAGCTGCTGGTCCACAAATGTGAGTCCGCCGTTGTGCTGCAGAGTGTGTGTGTGTGTGTGTGTGTGTGTGTGTGTGTGTGTGTGTGTGTGTGTGTGTGCGTGTGACTGCCCCGTGCATGTCTGCAGGTTGTGGGGACAGGGGAGAAAACTCATACACTCATCTGTTTGCATGAATTTTTATGTGAAGTCATATGATTCATAATAATTTTGTACTTATTGCTTTTTTCATATGTGTATATGTACACACATCTATATATTATGTTTATATTTAAAAATTATATTTATTTTGTAATTGCTGTACTGCACATACCACAGGTAGCATTTGTGAGGAGCTGGCTGTGTGCATGTGTTTGGAGTTGTGGAGGGGCAGAGGAGACGGGTTGTGTTGGTGTGTGGAGTTGTGGAGGGGCAGAGGAGACGGGTTGTGTTGGTGTGTGGAGTTGTGGAGGGGCAGAGGAGACGGGTTGTGTTGGTGTGTTTGGAGTTGTGGAGGGGCAGAGGAGACGGGTTGTGTTAGTGTGTTTGGAGTTGTGGAGGGGCAGAGGAATCGGGTTGTGTTGGTGTGTTTGGAGTTATGGAGGGGCAGAGGAGACGGGTTGTGTTGGTGTGTGGAGTTGTGGAGGGGCAGAGGAGACGGGTTGTGTTGGTGTGTTTGGAGTTGTGGAGGGGCAGAGGAGACGGGTTGTGTTGGTGTGTTTGGAGTTGTGGAGGGGCAGAGGAGACGGGTTGTGTTGGTGTGTGGAGTTGTGGAGGGGCAGAGGAATCGGGTTGTGTTGGTGTGTGGAGTTGTGGAGGGGCAGAGGAATCGGGTTGTGTTGGTGTGTGGAGTTGTGGAGGGGCAGAGGAATCGGGTTGTGTTGCTGTGTGAGGGTGCGTTAGGCATGCATGCCGCTGCTGATTCACACAGGGCTCAGGCTGCAGCTCGCAGTGAATGGAGGAGTCTGCTCCCAGTTCTGCCTCTCCGGCCCTAATCCTGCGCATGAATAGAGCCATGCACTGCAGTGGGGGATTACTCTCCGCTGAAGGAGCTTTTTCTAAATTTGTATCCTTCGACAAATTTCTCCAATCGGATGATGACCTTGAGAGTGTACAGAAAGGCAGTAGATTATTGTGATGGTTGAGCTGTTGCGCAGTTGCCACGGTAACAGAGGTGTTAAGATGCCCCGCTGTATATGCGGCAGTGCTGCCCGTGTGCGCACACACGCTCCTCTGGTGTCAGCGCATCCATGGAAACGCGAGGGGCTCCTGTCTCCTCACCGCGGGACCCTCACGGGAAGAGAGGGAGAAAATCTCTCTGCTGTCCCAGGGCACACGCGACTCAGATACACACTTTAACAGATCAGTAAGACTGTAGAATAGATAATGAGGTGTGACGAGGTCTGTCTTGTTTCTCACCTGTTGATGAACGGGTCCTGAGCCCGTGGTCTGGTTGTGAGTGCAGTCTGTCCCAGTGGCACTGACCTCCCTCTCCTCACAGTGCAGGCTTCAGTGTGGGCTGACTTAAAGATATCATAGAGTGAGCTATTACAGGCACTCTGCTGCACTCCAGTAATAACGCTTCTCTCTCCTTCCTCTTTCTCTTCCTCGGCCTCCATCAGATGGTCTGGCCGCCTTTAGAGCGTTCCTGCGCACAGAGTTCAGCGAAGAGAACTTGGAGTTCTGGCTGGCCTGCGAGGACTACAAGAAGATTAAATCACAGTCCAAGATGACCTCCAAAGCAAAGAAGATCTTCTCTGAGTACATCGCCATTCAGTCCTGTAAGGAGGTGAGTCTGAGAGCCCCAACCCCCCAGCAGCGATGTGTCTGTGTTACAGTGTGGGCAGCACTCCGCTCACTGTAACACTGCGCAGTAACTCTTCCTGAATGAATGAGAGTGTAATTAGGGAATTCTCTGGTGGCCTGATTAAGCCTGCAGGATGTGAGCTCACTCTCTGTCAGCCTGCCTGACGGACAAAGGGGCCCATTCTGGCAGCTGAGCATTCAGGAAGTCAGGGCGTGAGTGTGTGTGTGCGTGCGTGTGTGTGTACGTATGTGTGTGTGCGCGTCTGTGTGTGTGTATGTGTGTGTGTTTATGTGTATATGTGTGCAATGGAAGCTGGGAGAATTGAAGTGTGAGATGAGTTTGAAGCAGCCTTTCTTTCTCCTGAGAGTAACCTGTCCCCTCCCTCTCCAGGTGAACCTGGACTCTCACACCAGAGAACACACCAAGGACAACCTGCAGAGTGCCACACCCTCGTGCTTCGACCTGGCCCAGCGTCGGATATACGGGCTGATGGAGAAGGACTCGTACCCGCGCTTCCTGCGCTCTGAACTCTACATGGACCTGATAAACCAGAAGAAGCCCCACTCCACAGCCGCCTCCGCCTCCTAGAGTCAGAGTCGGAGAGTCACAGAGAGAGCACACAGTGACTCGTCAGCTCCGCCCGGCGGGGAGGGGGCGGTGACTTCACTCACTCGGTTACTTTTCCATTCTGTCATCTGTGATTGGCGGCTGAGAAAGGGATTCTGGGACAGTTACGAGGAGCGCCCATGTTGGGCGGGGCAGGGGGCTCTGAGAATCTCACCTGGGACAGACAGGAGGGGAAGAGCGGGGCCACACTGGGGCCTCCAGAGTCACCATGATCACAGAGACCTGAATCCACCCGAACGGGCTGGAGGCGAGAGGGGGGACTGCCCACCACCACTCCTCAGCTCAGCTCTGACCTCTCTCCTCCTGGGTCCAAGCGCAGAGCTTTAGGTACTACTCAGAGGTTAAGTTATTATTTTTATTCCATTTTCAAATCGCATTTCTGCTCATGGTTAAAAAGCAGTCAGGATCCCTCCTGATTATTCACTGGAGGCACTTTTTTCCCTGTTATGGTTGGTTTCCTGCTCTCTATTTCCTGCATGCAGTTCACACCCCTGCTCCCCCCCCCCCCATACAGTGGGGCTCCTGGTGCATTAACTAACGAGAGACGCGAGAGATGCAGAGTGAAAAGGCTAAATGCTGGACCCCCAAGAAGTTCCTCTTTTCCCCTACATTACAGGGGACCTCAGAACGACCTCTGACCTCTCTCCAAAAACTGCGAAATGTTTGAATGCTCTGTGAAGCCGATCAGCGATCATCATAGATTTAGCTGGACTGGGTGAGACCATGGTCTCAGAACATTTACTGTAGGCAGTCAACTCATGAGGCCTCTGAGCTTGACTTCTCTGTCTTTTAAAGTTTTTTTTTTAATGATTATTTTTTTTTACATTGTGTTCTGTTTAAACGCTGTTGGCTAAAACCTGCACTCCGTAGCGGTGGTACACTGTTAGGGCTCCACCCTTTGGCATAGACTGAACAGAGAGAACCTGCTTCATCTGGACAAAGGTTTGCCTATTTATTTAGATTCCTTATTGCTGGACGCAGGAGTCATCAAGCTCTGTTAGCTCTCCCACCCCAGGGCCCCATATCAGGTCCACTGGTTAAAGCTGTCCTTATTTTTAAGTGCAATATTTTTTTCCTTTTTGATAAGATTCATTTTTTAGCTAGACGATGATTGAGCTGTGTAATATTTTATTTGTAAGTGTTGTACAGACTCTGCTGGAAGGGATACGTTCCAGCCTGACATGCAAAGAGAACACAGGCGAAAAGAGTGCGTAAGCAGGCTGGACTTCTAGGGTTTTCTTTTATTTTTCCTGGCAGCAGGCCGCTAGGACACTGAGGATGTAAATATAATTCTTAAGAAAATTTTTCAAAAAGACAAAAAGAAAAAAAAGTGGTATAATTAATGTGACATGAAATATCTGGTTGTATGTATGTAAATATGAGAAGCTGAAAGCTGTAAGATTACATTGTAATAAGAGCGGGGAGGCAGGGTTTGGTCTGTCTTCTCTGCTGTCATACACTGCTTGTGAGGAGTTTTATTCAATGCATTTTATCATTTCCACTGTTTACAATTCAAAGCGTCTCCTAAGATAGCAAGCAAAGAATGAATACAATAAAACACATGCTGTCATTTCAAATGATGAATAAAACATTCAACTAGTAGAAAATAAAACTCCTGCATTTTATCTTGAGTGGAGACTGAGTGTGGGATGTGTGATGAACGTTCCTCTTCACTTTCATAGAAACACAGGCTGATATCGGCATGTGGATATCTAATAATTGTGCCTAATGTTTAATAAGCTGTACTGTTGCATAACACCATGACCAGCAGCATGCACTGAACAAATAAGATATTCCTCTGGTAGCGTACATAAGACCCTGTCACATGGACACTGATTGGAGATGACAGCTGTCACTCTGTGAGCTGACCAATGACACCCACCCACACTCTGCCACCTGTTCTCTCTTAATTTCTCAGCTTTGAATGATTTTCTTAAACACCACAGAACCTGCACACAGAGGCACTGGGTCCTGGTGTGTGTGTGTGTGTGTGTGTGAGAGAGAGAGAGAGAATGTGTGTGTGTGTGTGTGTGTGTGTGTGTGTGTGTGTGTGTGTGTGTGTGTGCGCGCATGTTTGCCTGCTTGCGCATATGTGTGTGTGCATGTATCTGTGGGGGTCTGTGTGTGTGTGTAGGTGTGAATCGGTGTGTGTGAGTCTGCTTGTGCAAACCCATCTTATGACGCAAGAGCAGAAAATGCACTTGCCGTGACTCAGCCCGTGTGTTTGTGCCTGAGAAATGCTTTGGTGTGGCTGTATTTGGCTGTATTTTCTCTAAATGCCTGCTGGCTCTCAGGCTCTTAGAGATACAGTCTCCTTCACCAGCATTTGCCTGTATTTCTGCTAAACAACAAGAGGCACAAACAGCAGGGTTTTATTCAACTTATCTCACTCCCTCGCTCTCTCTTTCCCTTTCGCTCTCCAGTCTCTCCCTCTCTTTCTGTCTCTCTGTGACAGTTGGCTGTATTGTGCTGCCAAAAACACAGAGCTCATCTGCTCTCCCAGACGGTTTGTCATTTTCTTAATACCTGGCGAGGATGAAAAAGTAAAGAGTGTCTGTGTGTGTGTGTGTGTGTGTGTGTGTGTATATAATTTCTATTTAAAATGCATTGTTAGGCATTGCAGTTATCTCTCTCTGTGTGATGAACTGTTTGAATTTGGGATCCAGCTGGCCCTGTGGAAACCTCTCCAGCAAACATCCCCCTTTTCCTCCTCCTTTTTTTCACCACATTCCAGCATTGCTTCCAAGAGGGGCCTGTCGTTTGAGCAGCTGCAGGGCAGAAACAGCAGCAGTAAGAGTCCCTGCAACCACAGCACTGGAACACGTTTGGGAAAAAGCATGTGATTGGTGTCAGGCTGAGGAGGGGGGTGAAGAGTTGGATGCTACAGCATATGATGCAGAGTGTTGGCTTTTTTGTTACCTACTAAAGTATTTGGCTCACGGTGACTGCAGCTGGAGCAGGAAACAGGCAACAGATGTGCACTGGGAGGGAGGAAATGAGACATGACGGCCATTTTGGCTCTGACCTGCTGTTTGCAAACCTGCAGCCCATCATGTATAAGCACAGTATAATTTAACATCCCAGCACTTTACAGATATCATGGATCAGTTTGCTTTTTTTTATCTCTGTCTGAGTAAACTTGCTTTGTCGTGACTTGGTCTGTCTAACGTCGTCTAGCCTGGACAGGTGCGCACAGGATATCTTTGTCTGGCAGCTCGTCTCCTTTGAAGCTGGACCTTTAGGGAGTTACACTTAGCGCTGTGTCTTCTGTATGAGTGCTTTCATCTGTCTCTCCCTGTCATCACCCGCGTCCCACTGGTTTCACTCCCCAACTCAACACACCGATAAGCAGTGCATTCTCCAAGGTGCTCCTGTCTAATTAATGTAGGAGGTATACACATTGAGTCCAGAGCTGGCTGCCGTATTGCGACTAAAAATACAGGCAGGAGAAGCTCTCAGGTTGTTTGTGTTCTCCTCTTAGAGCATCTACTGGCCACTCATTGATGTTTTTCATTTCATATATTAATTTATGGTGTTCTCATGAGAGCCCCTATAATTTTGCATCTCCTTTTCTGACTGCAAAGGTCCTTGAACATTTAGAGTGTGTGCATGTGCCAGCAAGCTGAGATAAAGAGTTCGCTAATCCTTTATCCTCCGCCTGAGAGCAGACACGCCTGCCCTCTCTGACAAAAGTGTCCCCCACCTCTGAGGCTCTAAGCTGCTGTTTGGCGCCAGGTTTGAGGGCCGGCGTGATCAGAGGGTTGACTTGTTGAATAGACCCTTAAGATTGGCATGGCAACAGGAGAAAGAGCTGCTCCACCCTGCCTGTGTTACAGTAGATGCTGGCCAGAAAACCATTCTCCCTTTCTCACAGGCTGAGAGAGAGCCGTTCTCTCCCAGAGAGGAGAACCCAGGCTGAGAGCAGGAGGCTCATTCTCTCTGAAGGGCTCCTGTTTGATTTCAGTTCAGTTTCTCTCTCTCTCTCTCTTGCTGTTTGCATGCCGGTGGGAAGGGAGCCATGCGCTGCAGCCCAGCTGTTATGAACTCTTCATCTGAGTCATGATGATGATGTGCTGTCGTCTGTTTCAGGTCACATGAAAGCGCATGGTGGCCGAGGTGAAACCCTTTTGTCAGGATATCCTGTTGTTTGCGCTCAGTCCCTCCTCCTAGCAGCGAGGAACTGAGATCAAGGGTGGTGTGACATTTTGAGTTTCATCCTGACCTCAGGCCTTTTCTCTAATGTGGTAATATGATGCAGATCAGAGCAAATCGTAATGGATGCGGTAAAGTTAGCTGCAGTGATACAATGCTACAGGTCTTACTTCAGAACAGAGACTGGTGTCTGTAAAGTACAGGCTTTGGTTAATGCACGTGGTTTAAGGCTCATGGAAAGTAATGAACTAATCTTGGCTTAGAGCGCTACTTTAGCACCAACACTCCAAAGCACTGACAGCAGAGCCAGCGGGCTTTTCTCCGATGCTGACTGCCTGTTTCTGGCATCCCAGACAGGGGAAGGATTGTGTAATGGTGTATATGATGAATTGTGGGCACTGATGATAAATATTTTTCTTCCCCACAAGCAAACATTGTTTTACCCCCTTAGAATCAACCTGTCCTACAGTCATGCTTCCTAGCCCCCCCTGTGCAGGCGCTAGATTGCCACAATACATTAAGAACATTAAATGTCTAGGTGTGCTGTACATAGACTGGCCTGATAATGTTAAAATATTTCTGATAATAATCTGATAATAATTCTGGCTGGGCTCCTGAAGATCATTATAATTTTTATGGAGATATTTATGGAGTATGGATTTACATTAAGTACCGGATTCCACGCAGTGTATGCTAAAAGCTCTGAAAGATATGAAGACATTAAGCTTCATTGCCGCAATACATACAGAGACCATCTCTCCTTAACTGCAGCAAAAGGTCACAATCACATGGTTATTTTGCTAGGCAGCTCATTCTGTTTTGTTTTTTTTCCATGCTAGCCAGTCACATACCTGGTGATTAACCAAAGTAATTCCTGAAGTACCTTTGTCAAGGCTACTACTGAAAAGACCCATCTAAGGTATGACCCTGCAATCTTCCCCTAACAAATACATGTTATTTTCCCACAATGCCTCACTGAATGTTCCTACTCTGATACATTGTGTAATGAACAAAAACATTTTTCTGCCTGGTTGACCAGGCTAATTGGTGAAGAACTGAAGTAGTCTGGATCCATCTTAACTGCTGTGCCAATCAAGTATTGCGAGGGTATGACACTTTGTTCTTGTTTGTCTTGGAGTGCCTTGTAATGTAATATCATAATTATTCCTCCAGGATCACAAGCCTTTTCTTGTCCAGAGCTGTTGAGCTGGTGTTTACAGGCAGTTTCAGGGTAACAGAAATCACAGCCAGGGGAACTGGGAGGTAACCACATGACAGTGTGGGTGTGGATTGAATTCACAAACAGAACAGGGAAAAAGAAAAAAAACTTTGCAAAGACCAAGACGAGTGTCAACTCATATTGATCTTTGCAATGAAAAACCCTCTTGGAAGTTTAAAAAAATCACAGCATACAACAAGTAACAAGTAACAAGTAACAAGATACAGGTGACTGCTGCCCGGGGCATACCATGCCAGTGAAACATGAGAGTCACTGTAGAAGTGCAGCAGACCCTTGTGTTTTTCTAAGAAAAGGTGAAGCCGTGCATGGGTCAGGTGGCAGGTGCTATGATTGTATGTTTGACAGCTTCAGAAAATTATCTCTACAGAGAACAAAATGTACTTGTCATACTCCTACCCATGGGACAGATATTATGTATCTGCTCAGCTAATGGCCCTACCCAGGGCAACTCACAATGGCTAACATATTACCCATTCATGTAAATTATGGTTAATTAGGATTATTATATGGTTAATGATATATATATATGGAAGCCATTCAGATTATGTTCCTTGTTGCAGATACAGTGGCAGATGGTGTTTTCCAGAGCAAAGCAAAGGAAAGTGTGTATAATAAGCCCACACGATCAATGTTACATACATTAAAGGTCAGAACATGTTTGCCAAAGTGTTAAACAGTGCTATAGCCAGTACTGAAAATACAGACTTAACTGCATCAATAATCTAAGCTTCAACAAAGTCAATGTATTAATGAGTGCATTATCCAAAGGGTAGTCATATGCTGTACAGCAGTCAGGTAGGGGAGCACAGTGTACAGCCTGGAGAGGTGGGTCTTCAGCCTGTGGCCAAACTCACTGCTTTCTGGTTACAAGCCAGAGTCGCCTCTCGCCCTGGACCTGACAGGCTTGGTATGGCCTTGCACTTGACATTGCTAAAGGTCTGACAGCTTTCTCTGCCTGGCTGTAACTCCAGGGCAATCCTCTGTTTCCATGAGCCATACATATATGTGGTGGTGGCGAGTCCCAGGATCGTCTACTGTCAGAGGAAAGAGCAGAGTATCTCACAGCTCATCTGAAGCACGCTGTAATGCAGAGTATCTCACAGCTCATCTGAAGCACGCTGTAATGCAGAGTATCTCACAGCTCATCTGAAGCACACTGTAATGAAGGCTGCTGTGTTCATGCAGAGGCAGAGGCCTGAGAGAGTCCCGGGCCTGGGGTTGCCGAGGAGGCGTTAGCCTGGGATCGTCAGCGTTTTAATAAGCCTCGTCTGGAGGATTACATTCATG
Source organism: Megalops atlanticus (assembly GCA_019176425.1). NCBI lineage: Eukaryota > Metazoa > Chordata > Actinopteri > Elopiformes > Megalopidae > Megalops > Megalops atlanticus. The sequence continues at coordinate 956,603 of CM032878.1, forward strand.
CAGCTCATCGCATAACTGCCACACAGCCCTGTCTGAGTGGGCCATCACCCCATCCCTGTGCGTGCCTCGCTTCGGTTAGCAAGAATCTGCTGCCACTGCTGGGCCTGGCCTTGCTGTCTGTATTATTCATTTGAATTTGTATTAGTCATATTAATTTATTTTACACTTCAACTGGTTTTGGAGTATCTGTTTTGCTTGACTGTTATAATTTATGTAAAGTCATGTTTTTAAATTTAGGACATCGGTTAGAGGAAAGACAAAAAAATGAATGTGTGTGTGTATACACACACACACACACATATATAAACAAATGTCTCTCATTCCTAATGAAATGAACTGAAATGCTGCACATAAACCTGCTGAGATAGTTATCCTGCTAATAACGGTAACAAAACCCACTTCCTCTTTGCAGTTGCTGAGGTTTTTGTCAGTTTCATAACCACGACCACAAAGACGCAGGAGAGAAACCTGTCCCGTGTCTCTCTCGCTGTTGACTGCACTCACAGGAGGGTGTTTAACTCATGCCATGCCGAGCTGACGCAGAGAGAGGATGTCTTACAGACAGCCAGCGCGTGTCGGGCGAGGGAAACTGTTTGGCTCATCTCCTCCGTTGGTGAGTCATGTGACCCCAGCTGACAGGAAGTGGCCAGCACAGTCCCGGCCTGTCTGACCTCTGTCCTCCGTGAGCTGGAATCCAGCAAAACAGAGACAATATTCATCATCCAAACGGAAATGCTCTTATGCAGCACCATTAAGGTGCGTTTTAACCGTATGCGGCACGAAATTCTCGTGCGACGTGAATGCATGAAAAGTCAACGGCAGGAGGCGAATGGACGGAGTTAATCGCAGCAAAACTGCGAGCAACACGAAATGGTCGAAATGAGCGTTCGCTTGAGTTAAAAAATGTTCAACTCGAGCGAACATTTCGCCTGGTGAAAGCCAATCACCTTCAAGTAGGGCTAGAAGCCACGCCCCCTTTCCAGAACTCTCAGGCTGATTCGTATTGGCCCCTAGCTAACATTTCAAAACGTGGACCCATCGTTGTGTTGACCGTTAGCTTTGAAACTTTAGAGAAACATTACTTCTTAAAGAGAGTTCACAAGAAATGACAAACTGTGTGTGTGCGGTATTTATATATGCTAATTAACTAGCTAGCTAGCAATGCAAGATAACTTAGCTGTCTTCTATTGTGTCTAGCAAACTTGCTAGCAGGGTTGGTGTAATCAAAATGCTTGCTGTGATGTGAAGCGAAATTTGCTTGTTCATTTTTCAGGCAAGTGATCAAACCCGCGCGAGGAAAGCGAAGCGAAATTTCGTGTCGCGTTCGGTTAAAACGCAGCTTTAGGCTTCACACAGCACTCAGAGTGTTACCTGTATCTTACAGCTCCATAAGAAGCATCGTGGGGTGGATCTTATTCAAAAATGTAATAACTACCCAATGCTGTCAGCTATCAGTGCAACAACAGCAGCAGCCAGGTGTGCTGTGAGTGAGTTTAACTGGCAGGTTAATCAAAGAGATGAACTGGGTTGTGCAGGGTATATGAGAGCCGACAGCGGGGGGAGGAGAGTGGAAATGGCACAGATGCAAACGCTGAGCGTCTCTCATGATGTCATCAAGTCCCGCAACACCCCACTGACAGGATCGCAGCATGAGAACCCTGGCCTCTGAGAGAGCTCTGACATCAGCTGCGTTTCACTGTGGTTTAAGCAAGAGAGACGCCTAGCCTCCTGACAGGAATAAGCAGACAGTAAACAAAATGTCAACATAAAGATTACGTAAAGATTGTGAACACAGCTAACCTCCTCATGGTATGACTTATGACGAGATGTTTATTTGTTTGACATCCAGGACTGTGTGGGACCGGACAGTATGCTGGGTTGACAGAGTACCAGTTAATGATGGTGTGATTGTGGTTTAGGCAGCAGAATGGTTAATTCACGCTGAGTTTGATTGGCATTTGATTGGGTTTGACTTCCACAGAATCCCACCTGTGGAATGTGGTCAGGTGAGGAAGGTCATGGTTTTCCGTCATGTGGTTGAGTTCCTCTTGCGTTAATAACACTAAAGAAAAACACCGGCCTCTGTGTGGCATTGTGTAGCCTGCCCACTCCCGGCCTCGATCCTTTTCATTGGTCCTGGGACTTCCTTGGGCAAGCCAGCAGTCCGGAAAGCAGAAACTCAATCATTTCAGTTTCATCAGGTGGTCATTTGGAAGGAATGGAAAAATTATAGTGAAATGACCCAAAGCTGCCCCCTGACCCAAAGCTGTCCCCTGTACAAATATGTGTTCTCAGTCTGGCCTTTCACTGTTTCAATCTTAATTCCCTCTCTCTCTTCCCTCTCTCTCCCTCTCTCTCCCTCTCTCTCTCTCTCTCTCTCTTTCTCTCTTTCTCTCTCTCTATGACAGCTGACTGTATTTTGCTGCCAAAAACTGAGCTCTTCTGCTCTCCCCGAAGAATTTTCATTTTTTGGCATTCTTGATCATTTTTACATTTTTAAATTAAGTTTCTCATATTACTTAATATCTCTCACACAGTGCAGTGCTTTCTCTCTCCATCTCTTCTTCAGTGCCTCTATATCTGGCCCTTTTACAGTACTGGAAATTAAGTGTGCTGTAGATACTATTACATATACTGGAAATTAAGTGCGTTATAGAGACTTTTACATATACAGTGATTGAAGAACAGCTATGCATAACACTGAAGGTGTGAGAAGGAGCAAGTGAGAGCAGGAGGAGGCGCAGAGGATTCTGCACTGAGGAATGCTGGAATCCCAAACACAGTGAAAATGAGTAATTGGGTTCATGGGGAATAATATGTCCACTGTGAGAGGAGAGAAGCTGTTTTCACAAGGCCAGTCAGGATCAATGACTAATCACAGTTCAGTTCTGCGAGGAGTGCTGAGGTTGGGACCTGTGCTGAAGCCATCCATAAGAGCTGATCTGGGACCAGTTTTGCAGTTTAGCTGATGATGGTCAAGGTTAGAACTGTGGGTATGTGTTCCTAGATCAGCACTCTCCTGCCTGGAGCCTGGTGAATCAGTCAGGTACTGAACATCACACTCAAATCCTGTGGCAAGCAGGTCTGTCTGACATGGAGCTAACAGCAAAAAGGAGTCAATTTCACAGTATTGCTGTCGTCTCTGCTCTGCTGTGGTCAGCTGGTGAACAAGCTGTTCTTTCCTTCTCACCGGCTAATTCAGGGGTCATAAATCAGCTTCTCTTAGCTCTTGGATTATGTGCACTGTACTGAACGGTCCTGCTTGTGCCCATAATGTGTGAACACGCTGTACATGCGTGTGTACAGCATGTGTCCCCTCTCTGATACTCAACCAGGCCAGAGTGCACAGACTCCTGTCCATTTCCACGGAAACGCGATTCGGGAAGGCTGGGATGGAGGGGTCCGATCTCAGTCTCACAGGGGCACATGCAGTGTGGGGTTACCGCATACGAGTTACCAGTGAAACATGGTATTGGGAATTTAAACACGTGGATGATGATGCTTTGAGTGGTTTAATGCTTTGGAGGACTGGCACACTGCAGTCCTGGGGCCACAGACAGGAGGGGACAGGACAAGTGGCAGGAGAGAGAGCAGGCACACACCTGCTGTGATCCCCAGAAACACATCAATCATCAATTACTTTCTGTTCCGGAACAATTGGTCTCCCACGGCCAGCGTCTCAGACGGACAGCGTCTGCAGGGAACATCCCAGCTGTGCTCCTATAACGCGCCAGGAAAATCCCCGGGCTGTGTTCCTATAACACACTGGGAACATCCTGGGCTGTGTTCCTACACCACGCCGGGAAAATCCCCGGGGTGTATTCCTATAACGTGCCGGGAATATCCTGGGCTGTGTTCCTATAACGCGCCGGGATGCTGCATTTAAAAAAAACACTCCCTGCACCACCATCAGCACCTCTGATCCAGCATCCGAAACCCATCTGCGTCCCCCCCCCAGAAGCACAGATCAAACACTCTTCATAAAATCATGCTGCCAAACCCAAGGAACAGATCTGTGCAGACCTCATTCTGCTGAAGGAAACAGCTGAGGTATAAAAGCACTGAGCAGTGATGCCAGGGAAGCTGGACCTGCAACACGCTGTATAAAGTTTCACTGTCTGGATTCAGAAGGGGGTGAGTGTCGGGTTTGGAGGGGGTCTGTATTCAGTGTCATCTGATGCGTTCTATCTGAATGTCATCACTCACACTGCTTGTTAATATGGGACTTTTAGTAATAATGAGTCAAACTGTCTATTCGTGAGTCAGACTTTGAGTAGATAGAGTAAAAGATGCCATGTGTTGATATAACCTTTGGGACAAACCATGACTACATTGAAAAAAAGAAATGCAATCTTAGAACGTGCAGGGGTTTGTGTGTTTGTGTGTGTGTGTGTGGCATGGATGTCCTCTATATAATTAGTAAGGAGGTAAGCAGTGATTTTTGTCCTTTAAAAGTAAAATAAAAACAAAGGCCAATGGATATGGAGGGAAAAAAACACCACCGCATTTAATGGCTCCAGTCAAACTGCTCAAGGCATTCTGCTGAATAAATCTGAGCAGTTAAAAACGGCGCTGCCTGCTGTCATTAGTGTGAAGTCTTCAGGGCCTCGCAGTTTTCTTTCTGGAAGTGTGCCGCAGAGTAATGGACTGGACTCGGTGCCACAGGCAGGCTGGAGTCCGATGGTCTGGCTGTAGCACAGCGCTGAGAAGGGGCCCTGCGGTCAGACTCCCCACGGGGTCATCTGACTTCTCCACACCCCCGGGCCACACGCCTTTAACACCAAACCAAACAGGCCGCCTCCCACTGCAGATCACACGGCTCTCAGTGAAAGGTGGCAGTTCCCGCTAAAATACACGGCTCTTTCACTGCAGCTTCTGCTTTCAGCGAGGGGGAAAACATGTTTCTATTGGCTGATCCATTCAAGCTGAGCCTCTGTGTTTAGTCTCAACAGCACAGTGCAGTTTTGATTGGCTTGTACATCACATGGCACAAGCATGTGACCTGAGGAACCCCACTTGGTCCGAAGCTTCCATATCAGAAAAAATGAACCTGTCAATCTAATTTTAAAAAGATTCTGACACAAACCTGATGAACCATTGAGCACTCAAAGAAATCAACATTTCCCGACTTGTTTAACTGCCGTGGGAAGCTGTGACATTCCTTTCAACCTTCGCTGGAGGTGTCAAAGGTGACAGAGGTTAGGTGACTGAGCTCAGGATGGTGAATTGGGTGATTTAAGTAACTGAGGTGATGGAGCCGATGACTCCATCTTAGCGATTGCAGTGACTGAGCTGAACTGTGCTCTGACGTAGACACAGTGTGCTGAATCAAAGGAAGAAGAATAAAAACGTATGAAGAGGGAACACATGTGAAACTGCTCCAGGTTAACCTCCATGCTACTGAGCACAACAGCCGAGTTCCAACGACAGCCAAGACTTGAACCTATAACCCTCTGGTAGCAAAATATTTTTTTTAAACCACTGTGTTTCTTTTCCCTCCAGTGTGTGTTGGTATCTACTATCAGGCATCTACGCTAGCTATTCTTACTCCATTTCAACAGGTGAAGGGACAAAAACCTATGATCATTACTGTTATAACGGTTATTATTATTTAATGATATATTACTTAATGATTTGATTTATATGACAAATCAGAAAGTCTATCCATGAATCACACTGACACACAACAGCTGTCCTCTCATTTTTCCTGAAAAAACCTGAAAACGGACAGAATGTTGCTGATGAAAAATGACACGTGAGGCACGTGTGGTAACTGTGAGCTGTGGGTATGAGTGTGTCTGTGTGTTAAAAGCCTGTTGTCTCTGGTTGCTCTCTCTCTCTGCTCGGCCCTCTGCCCGGGTGCACCTGGCACAGGCAGGTGAGCTGGGCTCTATTCTCACAGATATAAATAAACAGGCTTGCGCACATTGGAGGCAGAAGAAAGGTCAAGACAAACTCTTCAGGAATAAAGAGACACAGTGTGTGTTTGAGATGTTGGTCACGCAGCCTGGTTAATTAGGCCTGTGTCATCGAGCCTCTCCCCACCCGCTGGCAGTGCCAAGCTCTCCCTCCCTCTTGCCTGTCCGCGTCTGCGTTCGAACCCTCTGCGCTCTCCGCAGAGTCGTGAGGCGCTGGCGCGATGCTGACGGAGAGGTGAGAGGAGGCAGAAAAGGACCGGCTTCATTCATCCTGCCTGTTTGTTTGGCCGTCAGGGCTATTTTCAGAACCTGAGAACCTGAGAAGATTTCCTGCCAGGTGCATTAAGGGCTAATTGCTGGCGTGATGGTCTATTCACACGGTGTGGTGATTGCTCCGGAGCAGTGGCTAAACCCATCCCCGTGCGGTCCTCCCATAACCTCCACACAGGGATGGACTGGCCCAGAGCCTGCCTCTGAGGGCTGCGCTGTCAGGTGTCAGCGTAACAGTATGAATCCTGAAGGTGAAAATAGTGATGCCTGACTGCACAGCATCTCTGCTGATACTGGGTTCAGGATCAGGTTGGACCACACAGAACCAAGACCGGGCAGGAGCTCAGGATCAGGTTGGACCACACAGAGCCAGAACCGTGCAGGAGCTCAGGATTAGAGCACTGGGTTTCAGAAGAATACAGATTAAGGAAAAGACTGCTTTTATTAATTAATGTTTTCATGTATGCTTTGTTTAGCCAACAAAATCAATTGAAAACAAGTCAGTAGAATTTCAGTAGAATGCCAGGGAGGGTTACAGCTCTGATCGGCACTGACACAACACCATATCTGCTGCGTCCGGCCACGGCAATGCTCTGAGCGGGAAGCAAATGTGAAATAAGATAAGACAGAGACAAGCAACGCAGGGATACATTTTCAGCATGAACATACTGGCAAATGGAGAGAGAAAATAAATAATAATGCACTATGCAAGACAAGAAAGTAACCAAAATATTACTACCCACCTTAACCCTTACCCTCCCCCATGCACATGAGCACACACACACACACACACACACACACACACACACACACACACACAGATGCTCACAGATACACATACACTCGCACACGTATGCGCATGAGAGCAAACAGACACACACACACACACACACTCTCTCTCTCTCTCTCTCTCTCTCTCTACTGTTGTGCTACCATAGAAACAGTGGTATAAAGCTAATAAATTTACAACCAATGGTGTCTCTTGCACCTTCTACTGGTTTATTTTTGCTGAAGATTGTGTGAACAGTGACAATGCTCTGGAAGAGTGAACCGAATGTGTGCTGACAACATCAACACAAACAACACCAAAAAAACTCTTCATTACCACCATCTTCATTCTGACAACGTCCTGAAAGACACACTCCAGGCTTAGCTCCCATCTCTCAGTGCTGTTTCTCAGAGCTGCTTTCATTATTTCAACAAGGAGAAATTTCCTGCAAAATCATTGTGTTTGGTTACCATGGAGCCTGCCTTACATGCGGTTTTTATTTACACTGAAGAGATGGATAATGATTCTCCAAGAAGGAAATAATTACATTTACAGACCGCTCTGCTCTGCTGCTCTTGAAAGCGTTTAAATTCTGCTTTTGTTTTGATCGCTAACGTCCTTCAGATTCCAGATGTGGCTGGTGATTCTCCCCTCAGCCGCATTTGGAGAGATGATGTGCAAATGAAGAGAAAACAGATTAGCGTTTATTTAAGGACGTCATCAGAATGCTGCTTTGCACAGAGAGGAGGCTCTTCCAGGACTACAGGAAGCAAGGTCTTGTGATTGTCGTCTCTCCCAGCAAAAACCCAGCAGGCTGGGCCTGAGTCATTTTCTGCAGAAACAGGACTCTGGGAAGTTAGTCTGCCCAGACCTTTGCAGAGATGTTTTAAAAGCTCACAGTGTGATGATTTAGTATGACAATATGTTTTAAAAGCTCACAGTGTGATGATTTAGTGTGACGATATGTTTTAAAAGCTCGCAGTAACCAGTAAAAGGCTGGTCTGCTCACATGGATGAGCTAAAGGTTTAGTTAGGCACAGTGAGCAGTCAGTGTAACTGTATCAGAATCAGTCTCTGCACTTAACGCAGTCTACTGCAGCAATGGGAGAGCAAGGATTCATTAGCCATGTCATCTGTGGATCTGCAATCATCTAATCCTATGAATCCATCAAAAGACTTTGGTCTCCGTATAAAAACACAATAACTGACTCATCTCACAATAACTGACTCATGTGTACATAGTTTCCTTCAACACTCCCAATTGCCTGACAGGTTCTCACTCGGAAAGAGATTAGTAAGCATTTGGCTTAAACAATTCAAGCTGGATGTCGCTCTGAATAAGAGTATCTGCTAAATGAATGTAATGTAATGTCATGTAACTTCATTAATGATGTTCAAAAAGAGTGATATAATATTTTTTTCACATTGAAAATTAGAGACAGACCTTTGCCAGATTGGACAGCCAGACTTCAAAAGGGTTTTAACATAATCTGTTAAATAATCCGTTCCTCTCTGCTGTTGAAATGCATCACCATTGCAGATAATGCTGTGAAACTGTGCGGCAGGCAGCGCGACGGGGAGGAAAGGACACTGAGTTCTACAGTGTGGTGCAGTGAGGCTTTTGCAGGCCAACCCCCACCAAAAGCCAGGCCGTTTGCAGCGATCTCACTGTGAGGTCCACCTCTCTGCCGCCTGGACTCTCTCACCCCTGCACCCAGTCAGATCAAGACACATCTCAGAGGCCGATAATGAGCAGCTCTCAGCAGCTCGGGTGGGTGGGTTATAGAACATGTATGCTGGGAATATCTCTTTGCCTTTGATGGAACAAATTACATCAAACAGAAATGGGTTTAATTCATGTACAGCCGGCTGTGGGGGAGTATCAGAGTTCTCATGTCACCCAATATTGCCAGTTTATCTCTTTGCTGCATTTTTTATTCTGTGAAACATGAGTATCCAGAAAAGTGAAAGTTTTTAAAGTCAATTATTCAAGCACACCTGCTCCTTTCATCAAAGTGATTATGCAACAAAGGTAGGGTAAACCAGATTTTTCCCCTACGATAAAGTGGCCTGTGAACTTCAGCTGAAAAGATCTTGAAAAACCAGGTACTAAACAGTGCTTTTACAGCTGAGAGAGAATTAAAAGTTTGTGCAAAGTATGACACTGTCCATATCCTTGAAGAGGGGTAGATAAAAAAACCCTGTCGTTTTTCCGGAATATGATGGGGAGGTGATGGGGGGATATTTCAGCAGACAGTCGCTGTCGGACCGTGAGCGGAGCCGGGACACACACTCCTACCTCAGCGAGCTCAGGCAGAGGTTTAGACGGACCTTTCAAACACGCGGGGCCTTTCAGCAGGTCCATGAGATTCTCCACATGTTGTCTGTGCACACATGAAGCCAAAGAAGGTTCTATCCTCAGTATGTACCCTGAGCCGTGCATCATGCCTGCTATCCAGGCTAAAATTAGACCCTGGACAGATGTTACATCCTGAAGAGAAAGCAAAGCCTCTCACTTTTCATTGCAGGAGGAAGAACAGTCCAGACGTTCTTTCTGTGAGTGGCCTAAAGGAAAACAGTGACATTTTTTTAATGAAGTGATTAATAACTCGAAGGTGGCTGTTTATGGAAGACATTAATGAACAGGAAGCGAAAGAGAACAACTTCCTCCTGGGGACAACTAAACAAGAGCTGAAAAAGAACTGAATAAATGTGTGTGTGTCTGAATAAGGGGAATACACGCACATGCGCGTACACACACACATGCGCACACGCACGTGAGTGCGCACACACACACACACACACACACACACACATACTTACATGCAGACACAAACACACCTACACCCACACAGGCATTTACTTAAACACACACACCCACGCACACATACTTAAACACATATACACGCACATTCAAGAATGAATAATAATACACACACAGTACTGTAATCTTACGTTTACCTCATATTCTTGTTCACAGACCTGACCTGCAGTATACGCTTTATTTGCAGATTGTAGAGTGAATGGCTGAGAATGTGAGTGACTTACAGCAGGAAATTTTCCATAAACAAGCTCCATCATGTCTTTGCATGTGGCAGAGCAAGACAATAAAAGCATTCCAGTCATTTTCCAAAAAAGAAATGAAAAGCAGTTTGTTTGCATCGCTTTATTTTGAGCTGTACAGGAAATTGGCCAATGTTCTCACGCTCCGATATTACACTTTATTACTGAGCATAATTATGACGATGGGAAGGGGAACTACGTGTCATTGAAGTGAATCTGATTAGTCATCGTGTTGCTGTAAGTTACGCATCAGCGTTAGAGAGGATGTACAGGAGGACAGGAGAAGCATGCAGGATGCACACGCCACGCCCTTCAACAGACTGCAGCACAGAGACAGATACGGGTCTCACAGGGTAACACAGCTACGGGTCTCACAGGGTAACGCAGCTATGGGTCTCACAGGGTAACACAGCTACGAGTCTCACAGGGTAACGCAGCTACGGGTCTCAGAGGGTAACGCAGCTACGGGTCTCAGAGGGTAACGCAGCTACGGGTCTCAGAGGGTAACACAGCTATGGTTCTCAGAGGGTAACACAGCTATGAGTCTCTCAAAACAATCATCGACCATTATCAAAGCCTGATATATAATCCCCTGTCATTAATGGGTGGGCAGCAGGAAGTCTGGTTTTGAAGAATGCCCACAGTCTGCAGGTGTGAGTTACCTGAGTGCAGACTCACCTTTTGAAATGAGCTAACGGTTGCACCAGTGTGTGGCACCAACAGATTTTTAATAATATTGTAAAAAAGATCATATTTCATCATATCCGTAAAAAAAAAAACAACAAATAAAGAAACATCAGTTACAACCGAAACAAAACAAAAACAAGCCTATATTTAAAAACACATAACAACAAACATATACATATACATTACATTCATTTAGCAGATGCTCTTATCCAGAGCCACATCCAGCACAAAAGAACAGCAGCTGAATGAGCAACACTACATCTCACTCATCACTGAAGCATTAATGATGTGACTACTAGCGTTCCCTCCTCCGTAGCATAACATAGAGAGAGAGAGAGAGGGAGAGAGAGGGAGAGAGAGAGTCATTCAGAAAAACAGAAAGCATTCAACTATGGACATGAATGAGAACATGCTGATGACATCACATGAAACGTGACGTTCAGATCAATGACCACTCCAAGCATCACAATCAGTCAAAATCAATACAATTTAAAAAGAGAAATCACAAGTGATGCATCTTTAGTTCATTGGGGTGGTGTAACCTCAGTGTCCGCTGAAATGGAACCTGCTTGCCACGTATCTCCTGGAAACTGAGCCGGTCTGGGCGGCGTTAGCATTCTGGTCACTGTGTTCTCTGTCTCTGGGAGGAAGTGATAAGGTTATGCAACAGCCGAGAGCCAAATGAGAATAATCAATTCAAAGGCCGAGAGATGAAAAGCAAGGCGTCCTTAATGTCCTCTGCGGTACGGTCACACTGACCACTCATAAAGAGCCCTTCTGTGACAGAATACCTTGACTGCATGCATATATTCCAGGAGTCTGGAACATGAATCAAACCAAATGTCCCAATATACAATGACTTTTTCCCATAAATGCATGTCTGTGGGAGGACTGTGAAGGACTGGCCTTCACCTTACTGGAACATGTGATTGCTGACTTTAAACTTCTCATAGCAGCATGTTAATTGTGTTTAAACAAGTTTGCTTAGATGTGTGTTAAACTGAGGATCCTTGGCCTCCATCCAGTTACCATCTTTACAGACACCAGGTCTGTATGTTCTCAGCCTCACGTCCAGCTGTCTCATTGTCACATGAGTGCATATGTAGAATGTGTGGATAAAGGCCAGCCATTGGCCAGCCACTGACACCAATCAGCCAATCAGTGTGTAATTAGCAGTGCTCACAGGTGTGAGGTTGCTGCAGAGGGTTGGGTGTTGTGCTCCTTCCTGACTGTTTTGCGTTTGGTTTTTCATAAGTTACATGTTTCTTTTGTGCATTTTCTCCTTCTGTTGTGTTCATGTTATGGGCTGCGCATTCAAAAGGGCCATCGCACTACTGGTCATCTTTTCTGAAGGTAAGCCTACTGTTTTTCACTTTATTTCTGATTAGCTCTGGGTTTCCTGTTTTAGAATTCTCTCAGCAAAGCCTTTATCCTGAGCTTTGTGACAGGGCAATTGTCAAAATGTGGTACAACAAACAGATTTGTATTAACTGATTTAATACATCTTTGTATGGAGAAGGACGTTGTTCAGTTTTCTTATATAAAGGGATTCTCTGGTAGCGGTGCATTCTATGGTATTCTATGGTATTCTGTGGTCGTGGCAGTAGACATGGTAACAGATATGATAATACAGTAATATGTCAGAGTTTGGGTTCCACCACCTGCATGGTGCACTGAAAGAGGGCTGAAGTGAAAACCAAGCTCTCTGGGCCCCAGTGTAGAGGAATAACTGTCATTGCAGATTTCACTGGAATAGCCATGCGCTGTCACTGATTTCCTCTGTGCGGCTGACAGTGAGATCAGGTGCGCTGTCCCAGCATGCACTGGGAATGCATCACACTCACCGCTGAGCTTTCAGTTGTACCACAACGTGCCCAGCAAATTCTCTATTCATATATAATATGATCACAGTAATTTCAGTGACTAGAGCTTTTTACTGGTGTGTAATAATTAGAATATGTGATGCTTGCTTAAACTCATCACTGAACCTTGCTGCGCTAGTTCAGATGAAATTGATTCCCCTCATGATCTCTAACATCACAAACTGCTGAGTTCAATGAAAGTCTACCTCTCTCTTTATGAAACCCATACTGATGCGTAACCACATGACTAATTCTCTCTGGCAGACATTCTTATCCAGGGCAGCTAACGCTACACTAGAGAGCCGCACAGGCACACGTGCACACACACACACACACACACACACACACACACACACACAGCTGCTTTTGGTGCTTTGATTACAAGCAGGTCAGAGTGAGAGGTGTGTGTGCATGCGTGTATGCGTGCGTGCGTGTGTGTGTGTGTGTGTGGTTTCATACTGTAGGTGTGTGATTCCAATCATCCATGAAGCCTTCATCCTGCATCTTGTGTGTGTGTGTGTGTGTGTTTGTGTGTGAGCACACAGGAAATACCCACGTTCAAAATACAGTCTGTTAGAGCCACAAGGTGGACAGGCTTCCGGGTGAAATCTCAGTGCCCACGCTGTGAAGCAGCTACGAAATTGCAGGTGTGTTCCTGTGCAGAAAAACACACAGGCGAGGATCTGAACTTTCCCTCAACACCAGGAGAGCACCAGATTGGTCAGAACATTGTACCTGTTCAACACAATAGTTCTCCACCAGCATTTGGGAGCACCTTCAATACTATTATTATATTACAATACAGTCATATTATGTAACTTCTGAGTGAACAAACTTTTTTTTGTCTGAAACGAGGAGGAGAGTGTTTTTCCTCTGATCATTTTCAGCAGGATGAATGTGCTTATATAAGACTGGTGTTCTTATCTTGGCATCATTTCTTTCTTTGATGCTGTCAGTGTCTCCTGCTGTTCTGTGCCTGTGACCTTGTTCTTGCTGGTCTACACAGTACACATCAAGCTGCAACAGCCTTGTGAGTCATTGTTTACCCAATGAATAGATAACAGCAGTAGTCAGGAATGAATGAATGTGTATGAATACAGTACATGCGTGGATTTTTCTCATTGCATTCAGCAGTGACAGTCAAGAGCAATTCAAAGTGCATTGGAGGCAGCTTAATGAAATGGCTTCATTTAAAATGTAGGTCATATGCTCTGATACTAAAATGAAAACACATGTTTGTCTGAATATATATATATATATATATATATATATATATATATATATATATATATATATATATATATATATATATATATATATATATAATGTCATATTATTCTTAGATTTTATGGGGGATGAGTGTCCTCAGGTATTCTGTGGCAGCTTACATTACCTTTCAGGGCTAGTATACTAGCAACACATGTATAGTACCAATATAATTCAATAATATACTACTGAAGGGAGCTGGTTTAGTTTGGCTATAGACTGCACAATGCCTTGTCACAATATCATTCATCTCAGTAAGTCGCTGAAGCTCTTTCAACTGTAAATGTTAATTTTGTAGTTTGTCCTGTGTGACAGGTGAGCTTTTTCTAGGCCACAGGTAAGGTCAGATATAGCCAGTGTTCGTGGATGGATTTGACCTGGTGATGTACAAGCTCATGAGGCATTTCCTCTGAGGTATGTGTGGCAGTATTCTCCTGAAAGGCTAGAGGAATGTAGAGGTTTTTCTGTAGTGGAGCACGCATTTTTCTACTCGGTTCCTTAGAGAGCTTGGTGCAGTTTCCTGGTACTCCTGGTATCTTATCTGGGATGCACTGTTTGTTCTCTGCAATTGTACAGGTACAATCTTTTCTTTGGACTCCAAGCCAAAGAAGCATCATTAGAACATGCATGCAGCCTTGACACTTTGACTGCATGGAGATTCATATCTACTGAATTGTAAGTAATATATCTCTTCTCGAGTGCTTGAGGAGTGCTTGTGCATCACAGTCTTAATGAAGCACAGATTTCTCTGTGTGAGAGTGCAGATAATGGAGCTTTGTATGTTTTGCAGCCTTTCTGGGAGCAGCTATCCCGTCTTCCCCCCTTTCAGTGGGAAAAATAACTCACTTGTTCACGTTTCTGTTACTGATTCCTCTGACGGACCAGAAGTCGCTAAGCAACAGTATAAGGCATATTTTGTGTTAAACATACACAGAGTGAGGGGAGGAGGTTTTCCCTGTGCTGCTGTTAGTTATTTTGGTCTGTAATGCATGAAAGGACTTTTTGGCCTCCCTCCAGACTCAAACTCTGCCTGGTCCGCTGAACAGCCAAGGCCCAGCAGAGAGCTGAAATGTGCCTCTCTCTCTTCCATGCGAAATGTATTTAAACAGGATTTTTCTCTCGTTTTCTCTCTCCTTCTCTCTGCCTCATACCGCAGTGTGGAAACACTCGCAGCCTTTTCCCGGCCGGCAGAGCCAGGCCTGGTGCGAGTCCTGGCACCTCGGCCGTCGCTCTCGCCTCTACCGGTCTGCTTCCAGGCGGGCGTGTCCGAGCCTTCCTGCCCCTGCACTGGCAGGAGGAGCACAGCACATGACACCGCATGACATTACCTGTCCTTCCGCCGCCAGCGCCCTGAACTGCAGGTACTCCATCACTCAGAGGCCAGCATCTCAGGTTTCTCCTAGATTTTCAGGATTCACTCGCACCAATGTGCGCATATTTTCACTTGCACATTGCTCTGTGTGTGTAAGGGAAATCTACACCGGCAATTATTATTGTGAGAAAATAATTCTTCCCAGACATCTGCAGAGATGTTGTTTTGTTTCTGTAATTCATTCTGCACGCAGCCAGGCAGTGTTATCAGATCTCTCTGCCAACACCTTCACAGCTCAGCCATCTGGAATTCACATCTTTGACCCTCAAAAACAGAGAAGATTTTACCAGAAGTATTAGGCCAGAGTTCTAATGAGCTCTTTCAATAAGGGATTAGTCACTGTGGTCCAGGCACTGTGGTCAAAGCACAGAAAAGAGTTCTCTATTTCCGCAAGACGTTGTGGCTTTCTCTTTCTCTCCTGACATGTGACGTTTGTAATGGACGTGTGAACACGCTGCAGGGTCCCACAGAGACGTGCTCTGTCCTCCAGGCTCCGTCAGTTCCGCTACCCTTCTATGATGTCATAATGTCAACAGCAAATTCAGTATATTTAGCGATTAGAATGTTAGCAGCCGTGAACCTGAGCCCTGCAGGGAGCAGAGGCCGCAGCTGCTCAGCCCTGTTAGCCTTTGAAATTCTTCTCCCTTTTCAGTCTGTGCCATGACACATGTGGCATTTACAGTGTCTGAGTTTCTGCTGTCAAGGTTCTGTCAGTTCATTCCCTGGGCAGTGGTCGCCATAGGAACAGTAAGTCATACAGTTTCTCCAAACATGGAACCTGACTAAAAGAATTATGGGTAAATGCTTTTCTTTGCTCAGTTCCCCTTTAGGACTTGCATAAATTCCTGATGTGTTAAATTTTCTCTTCTTATACAGCTCATGAACCAAAGGGTCATGGTTTATAAAGGCCACTGTTTTTGCACTTTATGTCAGCATCAGAAAAAGCTAATTCTGTGCAGTCAGTTGAGGAGTCTGAGGATGATACTGGCCCATCGGTGGGTTGGTGGATATTTGCTCTTGGGGGAAAGTCACGTGACAAATTGAACCCGAGCTGGATGATTGTGCAGTGGGGAGGCCTTGGGGGTGGGGCGGAAAGCACAGTGTTACTGGAATAGGGTGATGCTTTTGTTTAGAATCCCAGCAAAATTTGCTGAGTGGAGCACATGCTGTAAGGCAGGTGAAAGCTGTCTCTTCCAGACGCCTTCAGAAAATGGCCTGTGTGATTCTCAGAACAGTTATATCACAGTATCAGCATCTAAACCTCACATTTCCTGTTTGTATGAGACCAGTTAAACACATTATCAAACAGTTCTCAGTTTGATAATGACACCATAACCGCATGCATAACAAGTGTGCCTTAAGAACTACACAAGTCGTATATACAAGAAGTCTAATCTTATATTAAAGTTAAATAATTACATTAATAATAATAACATTTTGGTGTCATCTCACCCTATATTCTGGCCATTTTTGTTGATAGTAAATGAAGTAAAGTAAGTAAAGGCCTTTGGGTCTCCATTCAGCTGCATGTCCTTAACCTGCAGTACTAACTGTACTCTCTGTGTCTAATTTCTAACATGGTAAGCTGGTATTTCGTGGCACTCTTCAGATACTTTGTGTTATTATTAACTTGGAAAATAAATTCCCGTAAAATCCATTTTAAGTGCATAGCTGGTGTCTGACTGTTCACTTCCTCCATTTAAACACCGGCGGGAGTGAAAGAGGCAGTAGTTTACACCTCTCAATCCCGTGACACAGATCCTCCTGTCACAGGAGAAAGCAGTCAGAGTGTTAAACCTGCTCCTTGGTTTCTGGCACCTGGGATCCTCCATCCTGTCTTATGTAATAATGTTTCATAACCTCACTATCACTCTTCTGTTTTGAAAATAGCTGCACCCCTGAAAAGGTGTGTGAATATGGAGTAGATAAGCGTGTTTGTTATCCAGTAAAACTGATTTTGAAGCGTGTACACCTGTTTGCTCAGCACTGCAATGACAGCTATTTCTCCTCTCAGAGTGCTGCTCTTTGGAAGGTATCTGCTCTACTTGACTCGTCCTCAGTACTCAGAGGACAGCTCTGCCATTTGTGTAATAGGCTTGAATTCCCTGACACTACCTTTATAAGCGTCTTTCAGCTCCTGAAAGGAAATGAGCACAGCAGGAGTACATCGCCATGGTGACTCTGGAGGAATTAATTGCATAACCTCCCTTATCATCTTCCTTCCAGTGTTGATTAAAATGAAAGGGTTGTACTGCATGTCCTTCACTGAGAGAGGAAGTGGTGTGCTTTTGTGTGTTTGTTTGGAACAGTGATAGGTGTGTGTGTGTGTGTGTGTGTGTGTGTGTGTGTGTGTGTGTGTGTGTGTGTGTGTGTGTGTGTGTGTGTGTATTACAGCTGGTAAGTGCTCAGAGTGGCAGTCTGGCCCTGAAGGGGGATGCTTTCTGGGCCAGGCAGCGGGGGTTAAAGGTCGTCTGTGTGATGTCAGAGCTGTGGAGGAGAGCGATCGGGGGCGCAGCCAGGTGAGGACGGGGTGGGCTGGAGACAGCTGGGCCAGGGGACGGGGGACGGGGACGGGGACGGGGACGGGGAGGGGGACGGGGGACGGGGGACGGGGGATGGGGACGGGGACGGGGGACGGGGACGGGGTGGGCTGGAGACAGCTCTTTTCTTAATTTCTTCCTCACAATATTTAACAATGAAGAGGGAACTGAACCAGCAAACTGTGGGCTACAATCCAGGATTAAGTGACTTCACAAAAGTGGCTGAGGTTTGAATTCAATCCTCTGGAATTACTTGGATATTTTGTGGTAAAATTCAGTCAAAAGGATACTTTACTGTTATTATTGAATGTAGTGATATAAAATTGTGCTGAGTTTGAGCCAAAACTGTCAATGAATACAATGTTTCCCAGCAGCTTTTTGAAGAGCAACTCTTTAAATAATCGTTCAGGAGACCCAAAGGGAGGTCATGTTTCCTGCTGCGATTTTGTTGGAAAAGTGAATATTACATGTAAGCACTCTTATTCTTTAGGGTCATACTTCACATTGCAGATGCCCTGTGCCTGTGTAATTCATATGTAAGCACTACGTACATGTACACATTATTAAGTGTTGGATACAGCATTTTATATGTAACATGGTGTAGTTCTATAGTCCTTTCATGACACTAACATATGTTATTACATGGGTGCCATATCGTTGTAATTTAAACAGTGAGCATCTTTTGTTCTGCACCCTGAATGCAGCTCTTTATCCTCCGGCAGTCTGTTCATGGCCAGTGGAAGTCTGCAGCTGCTAATGGCCTCCCACTGATTCCTCTGGGGGCAGAAAGGTAATGTTTTCCAGATGCCTGTAGGTATATTTATGAAACAAGGCCAAATTTGATCCACTGGTTCTCTCTGCATGCATCTCAAAGGACAGAGACATCTGTCTGTTCTCCCTTCAAGGACATTGATGCTGCCCATGACATGAGCTTTACTCACTCTCTTAATTTAAATTTCTAGGTTGTAGGTCTGTCTGTTGGCTGTATATGGCTATTTGCTTGTGCTGCACTCTGCCTCACTTGTAAGTCAATTTTGATAAAAGCATCTGCCATATGAATAAATGCAAATGTATTTGTTTTGCTCACTTAAAGTGAATGTGATGTTGCATGTTGTAATGCACAGTCCATTTCATTCCCAGAAGTATGGGAATCTTCCTTCTCTGCCACCTCTCTCTCTCACTCCTCAATTACTGAATTAGAGGAATGCAGGTGTTGCAGATATCAGTCTGAATCAAGTTAGTGAGCAGATGTGCTCCTTCTGACTGAGAGAGGAATGTGTTACAGATAGAGAGGTTCCTATGGAGTCAGGTTGCAGGTTTGAGGCCCACATTAGTAGGAGTGTGTGATGGGCCTCATGCAGCTGCACCCTGTTACAGTACAGTGCAGTGTGCATTACAGTCAGTGCTGTGTTACAGTGCGGTGCAGTGTGCATTACAGTCAGTGCTGTGTTACAGTGCAGTGCAGTGTGCATTACAGTCAGTGCTGTGTTACAGTGCGGTGCACTGTGATTCTTCTGTAGACGCACGAGGCCACTCTCATACTGACAAGAACTTAGTCTCTCACTCACGCGCACACACACACACACACACACACACACACACACACACACACACACACAAAAAAGAACCAAAACCAACTTTCTAGTTTGAAGCCTTTCAGAGTGTGATTGCAGACCTATGATCTGAAATGAAAGGAGACATCACTGCACTCCTGAGAAGTCTGTTTGTCCCAGTTTTTTACCCTCCCACTGTTTTCTGTCTCTGGACCAAACTGCAGCATGTGTTTCAGGGATGTTATTCTCTTTAAAGTCAGTGTCACAGTGTTGCCCCACTCTCAATGAGCGCCTTTCTCCTGAGATTCGGGGTGCTTCAGAGAGAGGGTGTTCCCACTACAGCATGCTGAAAGAGAACAGCAGGAGAAACGCTCTGGTCCAGCCCGTTCTGAAAGGGGTTGGCCAGTGTCCCCGTTTCTGTATCCCCTCAGCTGTAATCAGAGGGGACGTGTGCAGTAGGCCCAATGCCCTGGAGATGATAACAAAAACGGACAGCGTTTCAAACACAAAAACTCTGCATAGTTTCCACAACTTTCAAAACTCAATGAAAATAACAGGCGCGCCCCACCATGTCATGACATAACCGGAGACGTTTCCAGGTTGCTAGGTATCCGCGCACAATCTCCCGGGGCACATCAGTGAGTCTGCAGGAAGCCGTGCGCACTCCTGCACTAATGAGCTATCGATCCGTTCTAAAAATAACCTGCAGGCAGCGGACAGAGCCGAGCTCCAGGGGCGGCTTCATGGAACAGAAAATGAATCAGCCTGTTGTCTTCTATTCATAAAATCAGAGCCGTGTTTACACTCGCCTTCTGCCTGCAGCGCTCAGCTTTTCTGGAGCTTCTTTAAGTGAGAGGCTCCTGTCTCTGCTGCTGAAATCTGCCATCCGTAAAGGGCGCAGACGGAGCGCCTGGGTGTGTTTTTATAAAGTGTGAGAGTGTAAGCCTCTTATTTCCGCATCGGGGAGGGTGGGTTGGAGAGGTGAGCGTCTGGGAGGAGTGTGATATGGGAGCCACAGGAACGCTGGGGAGGCGGGTGATTTACGCACCTGCCTGTGGATAATGCTAACATTATGCCTCTTCCAGGGTGCAGGCTCCCCAGTTACAGCAGGAAACAGGGATGCAGACTGATTTCCACAGTGGATCTGCGCCAGAAACCGATGGCTGAGCTGGATGTTATTACCCTTTTCTCCACTCCCAGTGTCTGACCACAACCAATGCTCCCCAGCGGCCCCCTCATACCCAGTATTCTGTAAAAATAACCTCCCACTCAAATTAGAGATTACAGAAACAATGGTACTGTTTTTAATATCTATGGCTATAAATATATTTTTCCATTCTCAAAATATCGCACACACTTTGGGGCTAGAGAAGCAAAGCTCACAGTGATGATACAGTTGTTTTGCCCCCTTATGTCCTGCCTCACCTGCCTGTATGGCTACCTGCACAGGCTGTCCAATCAGCCGGGCCTGGGGAGAGAGAGCGGGGGGGAGGCCCTGATGGACTGCTCCTTACCCGCGCGTGTGTGTGCATGCGCGCGTGTGTGTGCACGTGTGCATGTGTTTGTGTGTGTGTGTTTGTGCGCGTGTTTGTGTGCGCGTGTTTGTGTATGTGCGTGTGAATGTGCGTGTGTTTATGTGTGTGTGTGTGCGCGCGTGTGTGCGTGTGTGCATTTGCTCGCCACGGTGTCATCTCCAGTTGGTGGGTTGAGTGGGTACAGAGAGAGGCACGAAGCCCATCACTGTCCTAAAAGCTGCAGACACAGAGGCCAGCTGACACTCACATGAAAGTGTTGCCTCTGTCCCTTTGGGCGTGTTGGTGCAGTGGGGCGCTGGGCGTGAGAGGTTAGGAGCGTGCTGTAACACCCGGAGGAGGGCGTACTGCGGAGGCAGGGGTATGACTTACCGAGGGATAGCACTTAGCGCTTAGCCTTTGGGCTTCACTCTTAGTCACCACACAGCGGGGAAACCCTTCTGCTCGTCTGGAGAAACGGCAACTCCAGACAGGCCGCCCTGGGTCCTCACCAGGCCTGGCACAGCACAGTCAGCCCGGGGCCTGTCTCACCTCTGCGCAGAACGTTTCAGACAGGAAGTGATGTAACTGCATGCATGGTTGTTTGAGTGGTCATTGTTAATTCCTGTTGAAGTCCATCGTTTTTTTTGGGTGCATAAGTTGGACAGAGTGGTCTTCCTCTGTCTTCCCCAGGGAGAGTGACATCTGACTGATACCGTCTGCAAAAAGTGTTTTTTTATGTTAAGATTTGGAAGAAATAAAACTTACAATAGAGAAAACAGAAATATTTATTATAGAGAGATATGGAGTGAGAGAAAGGGAGAAGGAGTGTGTGTGTGAGAGAGAGAGAAGGAGTGTTTGGCGATTCGGAAAAGGGTGAAGGGCCTTCAGTTACTTGGTTGCGGGACTGAGCCCCTGGGAGCTCCCAGGACAGTAACAGTGTGTAACTGGGCCAGCGCGAGACACGTGAGGGTCAGTGTCGTGCTTCCCCTCTGCATGTGAAATGGGTCACGGATCTCTGAAGAGGAGCCACAGACTGCCAACATTTGTTTCCTTTCAGTGACCAAGATCCTTTTTTTAATTTAACAAAAGCAATGAGGTCATCGTCAAACAATGCATCTATAGACCTCTCAAAACAACAGCCATCCCCAAATGATAAATTAAGGGTGACTACTTTGCTTCATTCCATTTTAACAGTGTGTTAAGAAGCCCGGGAAGGGGACTCCTCACCCAATTGGCAGCTCTCAAAGGGCCTTTCATTTGATTGGGTAATTCCTTTCAGGATGTCGGTGCTGGGGCTAGCCTATAGCTTCTGTTCCAGTTTCTGTGATGAATAGCAGCTGTGTTCATCTCAAAGTGTGACACATTGTTTACCAGTGCTAGCCTAGTTACTACATTCATTGTGATAGTTTTTACTGCTTACCAGAGCTAGTCTGGTTATTGTGCTCATTACTGTAGGCTGCTGTTGCCAAAGCATCCCCTGTAACTCCTAACATAGCAATCAAAGGCCTCCTATTTCAAAGTTATATGTCAGTATAATATAACATCATCATGAAGTGAACCCCAGGATGAGAAGATGGCTCCTTGCTCATTGCAGGGCCTGTAACACAGTGACTCTTTATGGAAGAATGAAGCTTTATGACTCCAAAATGAGTTGAATTATCATGCGCCATCAAAGATTGGCTAAATCCAACAAATCATTGTGTTTTGTTTTGTTTTTAGTGCCAACACTCAAATTCTGCATGAGGTGTCCCTCAAACCAAAGCAGCCATGATGCTCCCTTCTCTCTTTCCTCCCTTAAGCTTGGCTTCATTCAGCAGGTACGCTACCAGGATGTGAGGGTGAGATGTTATCCTCTCTGTGCAAGCAGACGGAATGTTCCGTCTCTGTGGAGATGCTAGCGCAGATACAGCGTGCTGTTGGAGGAGATGACCCCTGGCAGGCCGGGCCCCTGTGAGAAGGTCAGAGCTGTTTATACACTGCGTGAGATGGTCCAGTGGGGCTCTTGGCTCTACACGGGGGGCTTTGGGTTTATTTTAAGAAGGGGGTTGTCTGTGCTCTGTGCTAGTTTTTTTCCACGTCTTAAAGAATGTGCAAATTCCTTGATTTGAAGGGAGCCACTGTGTGACACCCCCCCCCCCTACTCCTACCCTGAGGGGCTAATGCCTTACTCCTTCCCTCAGTGAGGAGGGGGCCTCCTCCTCGGTTTGGAGAGCGGGCAGGTTTTGAGCGCTCTGTGCAGATGGTGGTTGCGTAAGGCTCGGGGGACCCCATTTGTCCCGTGTGGACCGGGGTTCATCCTGTCGGCTCTCTCTGCTGGAGGGGCGGCCACCCATCTGATCCCCAGCCTGCTGAACCCCACTGCAAGCCAGACCTCTGCTGCAGCTCTGCTGCTCCATCCGCACTGTGTGTTAGTGTGTGTATGTGTGTAGCACACTGTGAGTGCCTGCATTTGCAAATGAGTTTATGTATCTGTGTATATACATGTATATGTATGTGAATGTACTTGCTATGCAGAGTGTTTGTGTGTGTGTGTGTGTATGTGTGTGTGTGTGTGTGTGTGTGTGTGTGTGTGTGTGTGTGTGTGTGTGTGTGTGTGTGTTTGTATATTTGCGTGTCTGCATGTGCCTGACTCCATCCTTGTCTCTCTTCTTTGTTTTGGTTTCTCACTGTATTTTTGTCAGGGCGCCAACATCAATGTCTGTCACTGTAGAATCACTGCCCTGTTTCCCAGATGTTAGTTTTGGAAGGTGGTTGTCTAAAAATATTTTTCCCAAATTGTCTCTCATTGTCTATTATTGGTTACTCAGCGAAACGACCTGGAAGGAAAACAGATTTTGTTTCCAAAGGTCCCTGGGTCGCTCCACGCGGTGCTGGTTTCTCCATTAGGCCTGTGGTCAGACGTGGGGCCTGCTGGGATCTTCCCGAGACTCTGCAGGATGAGGCTAAAGCCGCAGGGGGAGTGAGTGCAGGATGGCACAGAACCAGGGACTGAAAGAGAGGAGGAGGTCGGCTGTCACCACTGGTCATGCGATAGTAGTATACTCATAGCATTAATAAGTATTTTTTTAAATGCTCTGGCTCAAAGTGGAGTTGCTTTGCTTTGGCCCAAATTGGAGTTTTCATTCTGTAAGCAAGCCTTCATGCTCCATTAATCTGTACCTCTTTCTGGCTATTACTTTTTTTTGTCTCGGTGTTACTATAAAATGCCATATTGTCATTTTACACCACATCCTACTTTGGCATACTGTAGTTACCTTGCAGTTACCATCTTGCCTAAAACATTTACATTTACATATACATTTATTCATTTAGCAGACGCTTTCATCCAAAGCGACGTACATATCTCTTCTTCGTGTAATATTTACTTGGACTGGTTTGGTTAATGACTTTTACATTTATCATGTGACTAACAGTCTTATTCAAAGCAGCTTTCAAAGCAAAGGTGTAGGAGGACATAATGAGGCTGCATGAACAACAGCAGCAGGGTGCTCCTCCTCTGCATCAGGACCGCATTTGAACACGCCTGCATGACAGACAGGGCTCGGGTGAAACGCAGGACACTGGCTGATGGTGGTTCAGATGGTGAGAGTCATGTTGGGTTTGATGAAGACCCACTCTGCATGGTGACGGTCAGAAGAGCTCGGCTCGGGTCGACCCTGCAGGGTGGGAGGAGTGGATGTAATAATAAAGGCAGGATGTAAACACACATCGCACGCTCGGGTGAGACCAGAGGAGAGGGAAACAAATGCACAATGAGAGGAAAGAGGGCAATTAGCAGGGAGGCCTGATTACTGCCCATCACAGTGGAGAGAGGAGAGGGTGGATTAGCCCTGTGTTTGGGCCCCGGCAGGAACGTGCAAACCGCCCTTCCTGGAAGCGCTCTGATTGCTCTCAGTGTTTTTGTTTTTGATGGAGGTGTATGAACGTCATAGTGTGTGCAGCGTTAGCGATGATGCGTGTTTGAGGTCCTACGTGACCAGCTTGGAGCAGTGTGACGAAGGCAGTCAGGGAGAGGGAAGCTGGGACGGCAGAGAGCGTCACGCCATGGAGGCATCCTCGCCCCCACGTCCACAGGAAGTGGCTGCGCACTGTGCGTCTGCATGGACCCAATGAACACGCCAGCTCTGGGTTTAACGCACAACTGTAATTGGATAGATATGGAACAGGTGCATCCTGGGATATGAAATTTCCTTTCCTAGTGAGCTTCAAACTTGAACACTGCAACAATCTTAATACTATGCTGTTTATTAGCCAGGGTTTTCTTTCCAGGGAGGCTAAAGGAACTCTATTCCTGAACTCACAGGGGCCTGAGCTCCCAGGATTAATTTCAAGCACCATCGAAATTCCCACCCGGCAACCTTTTCTTCTCAACAGCAAAAAAGTAAACCCCCGGCAGATTCCATACGCGGGTGTCACTGGGCTGGCTCCGGCCTGGCACTGAGCTCTCTGGAGCTCCCTGATGTTTTGGTCACCCTTCCAACAGCCAGCAGTGTCTGAGCCATGAGGGCGTGTCTACCTGTGAGAGACCACATCACTCCAGCGCATCATCCTCTGAAGACCATTTTCCCCCTCATAGTCCTTTCTTCTGGTTGGGGTGGGGGGTCATGGTGACCCAAGTCTATCTGGATCTTGACATTGTGCTGAAGCAGTAAAAAAGGCAAAAGGATGCTGGGATCTTCAGTGAAAGGTATGGAGTACAAATCAAAGGAGGCTGTATTACTGTATTACCATGCATTTGTCAGAACACATTCAGGGTACAGAGTCATACAGCACACTGCACTATCCGAGGGACATAGAAACTCTGCATAAAGTACAGAGAAGGGCAACTAGACTGGTTCCAGGTATCAAAAAACATTTATTATTTTATTATGAAACATTTGGGACTACTAATCTCTTTTGTCTCAGCAGAAAGATATTTAAAGGGATTGGACTGAGGGGTTTTTTATTTTGAAAGTGACTAACAAAGTGCTCTATAGAAGCTCTTTCAAGCTGAGTTCTGTCAGTGAAGGAGGACCCAGAAGGAAATTAAAAGTAAATTTTGCTAGTAAGTGAGAGTTCGAGTTATTCATGATGGATTAGTTTCCCAGGATTCACAAACCCTTACAGTGATTAGGACCAGTCTGGATACAGTGCTACACATAGTCTGCACTGCTGGCAAAACGACAAGCTAAGTAGAGCTGAATAGCTTGTTCTCATCAATAAATTTCTTATGTAAGGGGTATTTGCCTGTGTGACCAGTGTAAACAAACTCCTCATCCTCCTGGCACATTTTGGGCATTTTCATTGACTGGCACATGCTGTGAAGCTGTCTAGGCAGGGTGGCATGGCAGCTGCAGGCCGTGCTGGCTGAGCCGTTAGCACAGGAAACTCACTCTAATATGCGCTAATTAGCACAGCTCTCTGTGTGGCACCCTGTGGGTCCCGCTACTGCCTCTGTGTACCGACAAACACAGGCCACGGCTAATATAATTTAGACTGCTAGTCATTTAGACTGCTAGGTAGTCTTATCATGTTTACATCACTGTCACACCTATTTCAGCACATATTTTCTGGTACTGGAAAACTCTGGTGCTTAATTCTAACATCATGTTGCTCAGCTGGTTGGGCCAGTTTGAATGAACCCTGACACAAAGCAGTCTTTAACCAGGGAACTGACCGGGATCTTCAGTCTCATAACTAATGTAATCTAATCACATTCAGTGTAATCTCTGCTGTGGCTGGTCCTAAGCTTTGAACACTGCAGTTAAATCAATTATTTTTTAAATTCTTACACATCATCTTCAGAGTGAATACCAGTGTAACACTTTCATAGACAGAAGCGTTTGGTTGAGTAGCAAATCTGCCATGCTGCTTAGATTGAATGTCCCCCAAAGAGCCACAGAAGGACAGACTCAGGACAGATTTATTTTTCAACAGCAACAGAGCAGCGAGAAGACAATACTGCTGACATGAGACCATATGAAAAATGTAAAAAGCGTATTGTTTTCTTGTTCCCTGAATGTTTCTTAAACAATACACAGTGTCCAATCCACAGTCCTCCTGTGCTGCTCTTGGTGATGGTGCTGGGTCAGAGGGAACAGTGTTTCCCAAAAATCTGCTGAAATGAAGTGGTGAAGAGGCAGGCCATCGAGGGTCTTGCGGGATGAAGTTTAAGTGTCATTGATGAGCTGAAAAACCTCTCACTTTGATGGCACATCATTACAGACGGAAAGAAAACCCTCAGAAGGAATGCACGACCATTCATGCTGATTTCCCCTGGGGCTGTGTGGCTTCAGTAAGTGCTGTTATGTAAGAAGTGTTGGACACACAAGCTGTGCTGCTCCACACAATGCAAAGAGACCGGAGAGGAGCTGTGCTTCCATTGCGGGAGGTGTGAGATGTGTCTCTGGAATTAAACGCATAATCATACATGCATTCATACACTGTAATAAAGCAAGATTGTCTGGGATATGTTACTGACTATTGTTTAGTGTAGTATATAATCTCGCAGAATATTTATTGCATTTACCTTTGATACAAGACCAGTTTGCTGAAGCAACTGTTTCATTGATAAAATGCTAGACAGTTAAAATGCCTGTTTTTTGTCACTTGGCCTATTTTTATGTCTCTTTTTTCTCGTATCTCTATGTAATACTGGACCTGGAAACGCTGAGAATGTGCCTGTTTCTGTGAGAACTGGGATAAAAGCATTCTGCGATGGTGGGAAATCATTCTGAAATCAGACTCTGGCTCTTTGTTTTGAGGGAAGGTGTTGATAAGGAGGAAGTGGGCCTGCACATTTGCCCTGTGCTTTCCTGAGCTCTGAGCAAGTCAGCACAAAGGAGCTCAGACACCCTCATGCTGGTGCCCTGTCCTCTCTGTGTGTGCCCTGTGTCCTCTCTGCATGTGCCGTCTCCTCTTTCTGTGCCCTGTCCTGTCTGTGCCCTGTTCCCTCTCTCTCTCTCTTTCTCTCTTTCTGTGCCCTGTGTCCTCTCTCTGTGCCCTGTTCTCTCTCTGTCTTTGTCTCTGTCTCTCTCTCTTTCTGTGCCCTGTTCCCTCTCCCCCTCTCTCTCTCTTTCTGTGCCCTGTATCCTCTCTCTGTCTCTGTCTCTCTCTCTCTGTGCCCTGTTCCCCCGCTCTCTCTCTCTCTGTGCCCTCTCCTCTCTCTGTGCCCTCTTCTCTCCTTGTTGTGGAACCATCTGTAAGTCTGTGCTATGGAGAGCAGGATGGGGCCACAGGAAGTTGCATCTGTGATGAATCACTGTGCTGTCAGTACAGATCGGCTTTGCGTTTCTGGCTCTCGCTGAAGGTGCCGTTCTGAAGAGGACCCCCTCTGTTGCTCACGTAGTGACCGCCTGGCAGCTCATGCTTTTCACATGAGCAGCTGCCGCCAGTCTCCTTCCCAATCGGTCAGTGTTATGAAGTGATAAATGCCACACTTATCCATCTGGTGTGCATTTGAGATTAGCAGGCAGTCAATTCCTAGCGCTTTAGGCGCAACTGTGAGTTTCCAAGCAACTATTTTCCATTTTAGCTTCCACTGAAAAATTCCTCACGGGATTCTGTGAAGAGGTAGCAGGCAGGTCACGACATCAGAGGCAGTAAAGGTGATGTCATCACCAGTCACTAACCAATATCCTCTTGTGTCACCAAGGGGATCTCTGAATTCCTAAATAGCCTTTCACTCTCAGAGTTATGCCGTCTCTGACCGTTGTGCCTTGATGTGGTTCTCCCAGCAGCTCATTCACATTTTAGAGAGGAAATTCACTATGGAGAGTGTGACAGTAACCATGCCAAAAATGTGAGCCATTGACACATCTTTTATACAAGGTACTGTAACTATCAGGCAGTGTAGACAGAAACAGCCTGCATCAAGGGTGTTATTACACTTTTACACAGGCTTTATGACTAAGTAATAGCCCAATAATAAACTTTTTCAGCTAACAATTAGCAATTTAATGAATGAAACATATCAAATTTCTAATGATATACAATATGTATATAGTGATATCATATACTAGGTGATTGTGGGTAACTCATACACTGGTCATAAAAACATGCTGAGAACATTTCTTTCTGAGAACAAGTAGATGCTGGTTTCACTCCACATTTATCTACTGGCTTACAATATACTTTCCCATTACTGAATTATTACATGGTCATTAAGGCTTTGTAAGAGATAGTTTTACACAGTTAAGTTACCACAGTACCCTGTCACCTCACCCTGCGAGCCAAGAATACAATAGTACTGCACCCATCACCTTTCCCCCCCCCAAACGAAAAAAGAACCAGGTCAGAAAGTCACTCTCCCTGCAGAGTTGTATTTTTTATTTGGAAAAACAAAACTTTGACACGACAGTGAATTTCAGCGCCGTGTCGGCGTTGTTGACTCTGGAGTTCTGCTGACCTCCAAAGACGCTGCAGCAGACGTGTAGGTAGCAGAAAATGTGGTTCTGCTTGGGATTCTGACTGAATTACACCCCTGCTGTCATCAGGAGCTGGTAATCGCTCAGCTATGCTCGTCCTCCCAGGGAGAGCGCTCTAGCTGCCCGAGCAGGAAGCCGCCTTTCCACAGCAGCTTTGGAGGCTGATGCTACTCCCTGTTTCACAGTCTGACCTCATCTGTAAAAGCTGTGACTGTCTCACTTTCTGCTGTAAATTCCAGAAAGAAAACTGACTCGGAATTCTGCTGCTGTGAATTCTAGAATCCTCACCTGGAAGCCATGCCGCAAAATCCTGCCTCCCATGTTCTTTATTTGCTTACTTCTTTTTTGAGATGTGAATCATATATTCATATCCGCTATACTCATATCTATGTATAGCATGTGGATCTGATCAGAGGGGAGCCATCAGGTTAACCCCTGACACCATCCATCAAGACATTTGGAGATAAAAATAGCAACGAAAGGCTCCCGGTGAGTCCAGCGGTTGGGGAAATGAACCTGGGTCTAGAAATAGCCTCATTCTCCCCAGAAATGTTCCTAAAGAGCCTGGTGCTTCAAAGGGGATTTGTCTAATTAACTCATTTTCAGGTCAATCTAATAATGGCTCATTATGAAACATGACATGACGTTTACCTCACAGAACCTTGCGTTGGTTCAGTCCTACAGAGGGTTCCCAGATGAATGAGGGCATCGGCCCCAGAATCAGGCCGCTACCGGTGCCTGAGTTCACGTGAATGTCACTTTGCTGGGGTAAACTTTATGCAGGAGCTAACAGGAGTTTTTTTCTGTGTGTCGGGAGTGAAGGGTGGGGAAGGGCAGAAAGAGCGTCCATATTTCCCCCTCCTGTAAGACGCAGCGCAGAGACACAGGGCTCGTCACACACCTGACGCCAGGAGCAGCTCGTTTATCATCTGACTCACCGCAGGGGTCACTTTCACATTATTCCTCTTTTACATTTTCCCTCTGTTTCATGCGTGCACTCGTACACGTAAACACCAGCGAGGCAAGCACAGCTGCTGAACAGTAGGCCCTGTTTAGGCCCTGTTTATTAGTTTTTTATACAGTTACAGTATATTTGTACTGACATGACTCAAATCAAGTGCCTTGCAGGCACAGAGACACCACTTCATGAATTAAAGCTTGCCATGTTCTAGTTAAAGATCCATTTCCTTCACTATTTCACCACTTTCGCTATCATCTGGCCTGAGCGTGGACAGTCTCTCAGACTCCTCAGTGAGACTGATGACTTTGCACTCCAGCGCTGAGAGGTGTAAGATTGGCCAAGTCCAGCTGGAATGCAGTGTGCAGTGCCGGTTAGGGTTTATGCGTTATAAGAAAGTTGCCGCTGTAGTATCCATCTGTTTAAATGGCTAACATGAAATGTCAAGCACTCAAGAGGAGTGTGCTACCTGGGTTTTGAACCTGCAACGTACAGGGTATAAATCCAGCTCCTAAATCTACCTCATTTTTCCATTATTTTTTAATATACTGTTCTGTTTTTGCAACAGGAGGAGTGCAATTTCACAATATTTGAATGTGCTTTGTCTTGCATTATAGAACTGAGGTGTTTTTGGTATTTGTGGCAAAGGTGAGAATGAACCACTGAGACAGGATTCCCACATGCTGCTGGAGTTACCGTAGCAATCCTCCCTGTGCAGCACTGAGTCACCCGGCCCCCAGCGCTCCGAGCTGACAGAGGGCCTCGGGGCGCAGGGCAGAGACAGCTGAGGCGTGAAGCTGTGAATTCTGGGAGCTGAGGTTTGCGTAACGCAGCACGCCTCAGAGAGTATGCTGTTACTTCAGCTCACAGGCAGGAACGGCTCAGAGATGTTACATAAAAGCAGAAAAACCACAGTCATGTAAGTAACACAGACCTGCTAATCAGACTTGTGAAGTAGGCACTGGAAATAGATTACCTTTATGTTTATGGTTATAATGGCAGAGAGCTGATGGAAGTTCATTTACATGGCTTGAAGTAATTAAGGAATGTTACATTGTGTGTGTGAGTGTGTGAGTGTGTGTGTGTGTGTGTGTGTGTGTGTGGTATTGCATCCAGCAGGGTAAGCTCTGTGGAGCAAAGGTCCTTGTGTCTGCAAGGAAACATGCAGGGCATTTAGACCCTTCTCACTAGAACTGATCTTGGATTATACTATAAAGTGTGTACATACATATATTGTGTATATGTATGTATGTATGTATGTATATATATATATATATATATATATATATATATATATATATATATATATATATATATATATATATATATATATATATATATAATGTATATATGTGTGTGTGTATATATTTGGGTATTTGGGTATATATTTGGGTCTGGGACAGCTAAGCGTACCTAGATCAGATAGCTCAGTGATGTGCAGGGAGTGTCTCCGTGAGTGTGAGTGTCTCTGTCTGTCTGCTCTCTGAGATGCCGTGGAGCAACATGTGAGGATGCGGGGTCACGGTGCACATGCTAATGTCTGCAGAATGGGACTCACACAGGGGTCAGCATCCGTGGGGCTGAGAGAGTCTGCCTGTGAGCAGAGTGCCAGCAGTCACGTACAGCTTCGGCACTGATGTGGGTCATCGCCTTGATTATAATCATGAATATTATCATGGATTTTTTTCTTTCCAAAACAGACACCCAGCTGGGATGATGGGTTTAATACGCATTAATGTCTTTATGTTTATGCTGTGCAATAATTTCCAGGGCTTAAAGCCACAAATAGTCTTCCCCATCGCAGGTATTTAGGTTCTATTTTTAGGCTAGAGATTCATTTCAATATTTTGAAGAATATGCGGGAGGGGGATATTTTTGAAAAATAAGCTTCACAGGAGCTTATTTTAGTCACATGCTGTGATCTTCTTAGCCGATGGAGATGATGGATGTCTGTGTGGGTGGAGTTGGGGGGGAACATCAGGGGTGGGGGGACCACATGGCCGTGTTTACAGGCACCTGTTCGCAAGCTGCTCTCCCTGGGCCTGATCGTGCTAAACCGCTGCACACCCCTTTCCTGCAGGAGGAAACACAGCAGAGCTGGAAGATGCATGCAGACAGAAGTGGGCCACTGCAGGACTTTGAAGACAAAAGATGGAGCCTCTCATCAGGCAGGTGATGATCATTTGGATCATTGCTGAGGGGAAGGTGGAGGATTTGTGGGGTGATTTGCCATGGAGGATGGGGGACAGCAGTACAGCATTCCAGAGGCACCGGAGGGACGCCTGGAGGGCCTGCTGTTACCCGCCTTTGGGGCCCCCGAGATGGGGGAAATTTCTGCTGATTGGGGGGGCTCAGTGAGGGTGCGGGAGCAGGTGCGGTCTGTGCAGCAGAGTGTGGGGGAGGGGCTCTGAATGAGGGATTGGTGCTGGCGTTGGCTTCCTCACGGCCGGCCCACATGAGCCTGGTGCTGGAACCCCTCCCACTACGCAAATGCACCTCCTGGCAAAGCCGAGACAGAGCCCCGGCAGAGGGCAGCTGCATCTTACCTCATGAAGCATGAGGTCGTGGTTAATTAGCGGTTCTGTCAGTGTTGCACAGATGTTCCCATTGAGACAAAGTGCTTGCCCACTGGGACATCACAAATTTGTGCAAGTCCATGTGTCAACTGGCTATCTCACTGTGTAAAACACAGAACTGCATAGTATCTGCATACACGAAAGGGACAACAGCATGAAGCCACTAAAGAATGATTTTCACTCTGCCATAATCTGTCCACAGTGATATTAAAATGTTATGAAGGTGACACAGAGGGAGGCTAAACTGTAGGCTGGAACAGAAATTAGTCTGGCAACTGTGGATCTCTCCTTAATAACCCATTTACAAACATGTATGAATGTAGGACAAAACACCAGCATTGTATTTTTATGATATACAGTATGGCTATTAATGTGTTATGGACTATTTATAACTGGACAGTACTGACGTCTGTGGGGTATGAGGCAGGCCATTGCACTTTGAGGTTAGCATTTTATTTTAATTAGTGCACACCAAAAGCTCTCTCTTTATTCAGTTAAAGATTTAAGTAGCAGAGAGAATATCTGAATTCAGTTATTTTGCAGGAGTCAGTAATACTGGAATCAGAGCATTTACTAAGTTAATGACATTTTAGAGTGCTGTTAACATATATGGGTGGATAGCAAAACACTCCAGATAACTATTGATTTAATGAAATGCTATAAACAGGAGTGGATCCCAGAGAGGATATACATGTCCTTGCATGTACTGTAGGTTTCAGAGGTAGTTAAATTCCTCAGGTTTCAGCTCATGTTTCACTACTCCCCCAGTTCAGTAATCTGCAGTATATTTATTTATCGGTTTACCACACAGAGCACCTTCATCGAAGGTCATTTACTGTAGAACAGTGCACTTACAATGCCTACTGAATATGCATTCTGCACATCTTCCATTCAGATTTACATAATCTGCCGTTAACAGAAAGGATTCTGGGTAAGTTCTTCTAATGAAGGGTGGAACAGCAGTGGCCATTCTTTGGGTGCAGGCCCAGTTTGGAAAGCGCTTCGTGGACCTGGCCCAGTCTGGCTCCCGGTTCTGGGGCAGTGATGTAACAAAACCGCAATGTGAACATGCTTCCTCCGGTCCACCTGGGAATCATTTGGCCTGTTAATGTGAGTCCAATTACCACATCGTCACTGACAGCCCAATAAAACACACATGCGGTTCTCCGGTCGCTCCAGTTTTTAAGCTCTGTTCTTGTGATGGATGTCAGATGATGTCATTTCCCCCGGTGCTCTGTGTGGCCTTCCTGCCAGGGGGGTGGGGTAATGCTGCCAGGCGCTGGAGGCCGAGGGCATCTGGTCCCCCCACCACCCTGCTTTACTACACACTGAGTAAAACACACTCTGTATACACTCCCCGTGACCTCTGACCCCTCGCCTGAGCCTCAGCGCCCCAACTTCATAACTTCATAAGTGCCGCTTTTTCCTGCCTTTCATTTCCTCTCCAGCGTTTCCATGGCAATGCATTATGGTCTGCCAAACTTTGGGGTTTACGCAACCCAGGCGAGGCGAATGCTGGGAAGTGTGAAAAGTGTAATGAGTGCAACTCCCTCCCTGGCTCCTGCTCTGATTTTAATCAGCCTCTCCTGTCTGGGCATGCTGCTCCACCAGCCAGCACACCTGGCTGCTTTTAAACTTTTCAGCATCATTCAGTGCTGTGCTTGTAGCCTCTGATGCCTCCCATCACAGTGTAAGATTCACCATGAAGGGCATGCACACGCTGATCTCGGCATGAGCTGAGCGACTGGCAGGTAACCTGTGAGCCTGCTGTTCTAGGCCAAGACACATTAAACACTAATGATAAGAGCATCTGCCAAATTATTACTGTAATCTAAGGCAACAGATAATAATAATACAACATACAGTAAAACAGACTCACGCTAACTCTCAGTAAGGGCTTAATTACATTTAATAACAGGGCTCATTCTGTCCTTCAGTAAAGATGTCATATATCTCTCTATGTCCCCATTTGCTATGGAGTTTTTGTGCTCTACTTTGAGAGATCATAGTGATTCCTTCCTGGCACACTTTTCATTTTCCCCACAACCAGTACCAGTGCAGTTTTCCTCACAGCCAATGGGAGAGCTCATCTTAAACCGCTCTTAAAAACGTGAGAAGTTTAATGAGGACAACAGGCCATTCAGTGCAGCTTATCCCTCTGCCTGCAGTGTGGAGTATAGCCCTGTGTCCAGCCCGGTCCTGGTGCTGGAAGGGCCCTGCTTCCATTCGCAGAATGACAGCCATGTTTATTTTGGAGGTGAGATATGCTGTCAGGTGTAAAGCACTCCTCCACTCCTCTGACCCTGGAGCTGAAGAGCGTTGGTGTTCTGGTGTCTCCACCAGGGACAGAATCCCCATAAAAGGAGAAGCTGAGGGAGGGAGAGGTGGCTGCGGGGACACTGGGCTCGAGGGCGATCAGGCACAGAGTCACCTGAGAGGTTGGTGCTGTCAGGGGAACAATCAGAGTCACCTGAGAGGGCGGTGCCGTCAGGGGAACAATCATAGTCACCGGAGTGTGCTGTCCCATCAGGGGAACGATGTCATATGAACCATAGGATGTATTGCAGGAATCACTGACAGTGCAAGCCTGTGGCCCTGAGGGGATCTTACAGCCCCCCCAACCCCCCCACAGACAGGTACGGTTTCATGGGCTCAGCTGAGTTTGGACTTGATTTTGTGTCTGACTGACCCTTGAAATCAAACCTGTTATAATTCAGTTCAACCCCCCCACCACCATCACAAAGCTGTAGTATTTATTTCTAAACATGGTCAGAGTTAAATCTTGTCCTTGTACATGCTCTTTACAGCTGAGAACAGAAGGTAAAGGTGAATCCTTTTCTTTCTCTCTCTTTCTGATGATTTACGCTCATTAAAAATTTAACTGCTCTCTTTCTGTCTGTCAGCCTCCTGAATTCACACACTTTATTATAATGGAGAGATTAGCACAAAAAGCTCTGCATGGTGTTCTAAAAAAAAGCTATTTAATATTTCCTTTAGAAAAGAAGTGCTGTTTTCACTCTGACAGGTAGATCTGAATTTCAGAGACTAAATGTGCCTAATTCCTTGCTTCAGTTGACCAAAATAGCATCTAATGGTTTAAATGCTATATATATAAAAGATGACCATTTAAAAAGGCACTTTTGTAAACTCATTGTTGAGAATGGAACAAGCAGTTTTGAGAAACAGAATGAGCACATTTATCTTTAAAAAGAAAAAAAAGTGATTCTGCTTTTTGAATGCTAGGAAGGTGCTCCAAGTTTATCTCTGAGGAAGATGCAGAAGGGAAGTCAAGAAGTTAATGGCGTAATTTCCAGCAGTCGTGAGCCGTCTCTTGCTCTGCTATTTATAACGTGCGTCCCCGGTGGGAGGCAGACGATGTGCGGTGACGCAGATGCAGCCGAAGACGCGCTGCCACCCGTGTCACCCCTCCCCAGATGCTGCGCTCCTGCACCTCTGCGTATCCTGGGACACACTGCACCTTTACGCAGGTGGGACACACTGCACCTTTACGCAGGTTTACTCATTCTCCTGCGCGTCTTCTCCCGCGCAGCTCCCATAACGTGATTCAACACGGCCCCTTCTCTGTCTCTGCGAACTCTGCTCACCCGCTGCTGAGTCTTCAGCCGATCCTTCTGG
The DNA here is from genome assembly GCA_019176425.1 of Megalops atlanticus. Lineage (NCBI taxonomy): Eukaryota > Metazoa > Chordata > Actinopteri > Elopiformes > Megalopidae > Megalops > Megalops atlanticus. The sequence goes on from CM032878.1 coordinate 992,992, forward strand.
CAGGTAGATTAAAATATGCTGCATATTCTCACAACTGCAGCAAATTCCCGAAGGTGCACTTTCAGGGGAATGAATAATTTTCCACAGATCCGTGATTTACGAGGAAGTAAAAAAAAACCTGTTCTCCGTGTGCATTTATGTAGCCATGTACTACCATGTAAAAATATATATTTCCTTTACATTTAAACCTTTAAATTTGCAGACTTTTTCAGATGGGAATTATTAGCAGATATAACTGACATGAGCTCCTGATTGTATAACTCTGCTTTTATTTTAAACAGTGTCTGAATTTCTATTGGCTGCGCTGAAAATCCCAGCTCCCCACTGGGCCCAGAGTGAGTCTTTTGGATATGTCAAGAATCTCTGCTCGACCTCCTGCGCCAGACCAAAGTCCAAAAAGCCCTGGGCTGCCTTCAGCTCATGGAAAATCTCTCTTAAAATAAGCACACTTTGTTTCCTCATGCAACTTATTTTTATACTTTATGTCTTCTGAAATATCACAATGAGCCATTGTAAACGGTCAGTTGTTTGGAACGGAGCTGAAATTATTCTCCCTGAGACAGCAGGCCAATGTGATCTGGGGCCGGAGTGGTGATGAGACGATTCCAAACCACCGGCCGAGCTATGCCAGGAATCTGCCACTGCACTAACAGTCCAAGTCAGATTAAATCATCTTTCCACAGACCCAAACACTGTTTTAATTTGCTAATTACTTTGAAGAATGTGCCTGGCATTCACAGACAGCACGCTGTACACTGATTCTCTGATTAGCGCTTATTTTCTGATTCCACGCCCCGCCTTGTGCCCCAGTCTCCCAAAGTTCCTATAAATAGAAACCACAATTTTATGTTTGCTTATTCCCAAACTTAAGAATCTTCATATCCAATCTTCAGCTGTACCTCCAGAACTAAAGTGAGCTAATTGAGGACACAAATGTGTGGGTTTGTTAGGGGAGGTATGTATCTGTGTATCTGTTTTGTTCCCATTTTCTGGTATTTCTTGTTCTTGTCATGGTGCTGATAATTTTACAGTGTGTTTATTTTCTTACTTTGATATTCTAGTCGTAATCTGAGGTATTCACTTTCTCTGGACTGAACTGGAGAGTCCAGAATGAGTATAAGGAAAGGTAAACATGCGCCCTGCATGGTTCCAGTCCTCTTTATCATTCCTGACAGTGCTTTGACACCAGGATCGCTATGCTTTAACAGATCCCATTCCAGCATGCTGTAGGAAGGCCCACGCCAGACAGTGCAGTTATGTAACAGTGAGTGTGTCTGTCTCATTCTCTTTGACAAACACAGATACCTGTCAGGTGCTGTGGAGCTGGGATTAATGCACATTGTGTGTGTTTGCAGTGTGTTTGCAGAGTGGTGCACCATTGATTATCACTGTAGAGCCTCAGTAGCAGGTACACCTGCACATTTTTTCAGTATGGACATCAAGCAGATGTCTGGGGTCACGTGACCTCCCCACCTCCCAAACCCAGCCTCTCCAGTCTGGAGGGGCAGTTGCCGTATTCTGTTACCCCCCAGAATCCGGCTGCTAGCTGCTCGGGTGCACAACCAGAGACCCGTAAGCACCCCGGCCCAACGGGACAAACACCCCCACCTCTGCCTGTGATCACAACACAGTCCGAGATTAGGCACAGATTAGCCTGGCTTCCCACTGCCCCAACATAGCCCAGTACAGAGAAACCCCCTGCCCTAAAGCACAGGGCTGTAAACACATGCCACATTACCAGTGCGTGCCTCACTCCTGAATGCTGGAGGGTCACATGTTTGTGGTGAGGGTAAGTCAGAGGGTGTGCACAGGGCAGGAAGCGCTTATCTGTCACCGAGCGCCAACCTGTGAGTCACCAGTGATAGCATGAGGCTTCATGAACCCCAGAAAAGGGCGGAACTGACACGCATCATCAGTGACTCACTGCTTTCATCGTCTGATTTGTTCAAACAGGTCTGTGATGTCAGCAGATTGTCATCTTTGCCCATTTTGGGGTTCACAAACTTCTCCTGTCACCAGCAAACATTCCTGGAGGTGGTTGTCATGGTTACTCGCATGGATTGGGTGGCGTGACTGTGAAAGGGCGGGGCATACAACCAGAGCTTTGCAGGGTTGAATCCCAGGTGACTCTGGGCCAAGAACTTCACCTGAATTGTTCCAGTAAATATCCACCCGCGTTAATGGGAAACATGTAAAAATCTCAGCTATGTAAGTCTCCCGGAGCAAAACGCCAGCCAGGCAAATAAACACCAAATAACGTGCAGATTTGTGTCAGAGTGGGTATTTCACATGGAGCCATGATGTGTCAGGAAGAGAAATGAGGATCATTTGCACTGAGAGTGGCAGTGCTGGCTCTGGTATCTGAGATACTCCTGTGCTTTCTGTACCAGTGTGACAGCCAGCGGTTGGCACACCGCACTGACGGGTCCCAGGCCAGTGAGTAACATGTGACCTGTCAGTGGCACCACTTTGCCTGCTTTTTTTTGCCTTTGTTGTTTTTATTCCTGTTTATTTATTTATCTCTTTTAAAGAACCAAATTCCCTTTGTGACACATTTACCGACAAGCAGGGACTTTGTAATGGAAAGTCCTAAAGAGCTCATTCTTTCCTACAACAGAGAGGGGATTTCTGAGGACAGGCATGTCCTGAGTGCGCTTGTGCCCGTTTTACTCCTGTTTTCTCAGGTCTTTAATTATTTATCGATTTCCTTTTTCCTCTGAAAGCTGTGCACCTGAGAATTTCCTGACGGAAGTCTAGATTCACTCCGGTCTTTGTTGTTATTTAAACTATAAACAAATAAAAGCCTGAAGAGCCTGAAGAGTGCATTAGCATGTGCATTACTGTGAGAGTTTGTGTGGCTGGGGAGTGTGTGTGAGGTTTTGTGTGTGTGTGTGTGTGTGTGTGAGGTTTTGTGTGTGTGTGTGTGTGTGTGTGTGTAGCATGTGTGTGCGCATGTAGCGTGTGTGTGTGTGTGTGTGTAGCATGTGTGTGTGTGTGTGTATGTGTATGTGAGTTTGTGTAGATGTGTTTGAGTTTGTGTAGCGCATGTGTGTATAAGTGTGAGAGTTTGTATAGCGCGTGTGTGTGTGAGGTTTTGTGTGTGTGTGTGTGTGTATGTGTGAGGTTGTATTGTGTGTGTGTGTGTGTGTGAGGTTGTATTGTGTGTGTGTGTGTGTGTGGTTGTATTGTGTGTATGTGTGTGTGTGTGTGTGAGTTTGTATGGCATGTGTGTCAGTGTGTGAGTTTAGGATTGTGTGAATGAGTATGAGGATGGGGTTGGAATTGGCTGCTGTTCTGAGGCTTTTTATTGTGCTTTAAGGTCTTCTCTTCGGCATTGAGAGGAAGCAGTTTTCTGGGTTGTAAACAATGTTTCTGGTTCCCCTTGTAAAAAGAACATCTGAACTGTAATGATGATAACAGGCCATTTATCCGAGCTCGGCTCATCATTCTGCTGTGCGTGAGAGTGTATCTGACACTGAGCCAAGCCCCCAACACTCTCAGGTTCTGTATTTCCACTGCCAATCCTGATAAGCCATTGCGTGTGTTTATGACTTGTTTGCTCCTCATTGTCATTAGCTGTAATGTGTGCTGTCAGCGCGGGGCCTCGATGATTAAAGGAAGTGATTGGCATCAGTAAATCCAGGAGATATCGCTGGAATGATGCAGTGAGAGCGGAGATGACCGTTCAGCTCTGACTCATAACCAACACGCCTGTGCTCATGACACGTCAGTGCACATGTGTCCCTCCACGCACACCTTCCTCCCCCTTTCCAAAAAATGTTCAGGATGTTTCAACAAAAACAACAAAAAAGTGTTTGGAATGCATTTGGTTTCCTGCCAAACACTGTGTGACATGCACAGACGAAGCAGGAAGTGTGTGAGATGATGCTTACTGGCACATTCACGCGCTGTACAAAGCGGAGGAATGGAGTCTACTCGCTGAGATCAAACGGCCGTGCTGTAGGCATCCGGCTCCATGCTTCCTCTGTGGGACGGGAGAGCAGCCTGCGGTCTGAGGACGCAGTCGGAGTGCACGGTCTGAGAGAGGGATGCTCTGAGCTGCGTTACCGGCAGGAGGACAGGGTGTAATAGATGGTGTGCGGGGAGAGACAGAGGGAGATAAGCCTGAGAGAAATGAACTGCCTCTCTCTCCCTCTCTCTGCTCTCACACAGGTTTGATAACACTAAATTGATTTTCACTGTCAGCGGCACCCTTGAGTCTTTGGGATGGATTGGAGCTATTTTTAGCCCAGTGCTGTCGCCCCTCTGACTCACTTGGCTGGTACGGATGTGTCCGGAATGCACACCCTGAGACAGACCACAGAGCCCCGCCCTAACGCCCCACCCACAGAGAGAGAGAGGTTTCGGTCAGCTGGGGGGGGGGCAGACGTCAGACAGCCTGGTCAACTGTCAGTTCAGTGGGCTGCATTTTTAGGGATGAATGCAAGATTCTCCCTTGGCCTCTGAAACAGTGGCATTGATTGTGTCACCGTCAAGCAGTGCCTTGAGCTCATTAACCCCATGCAGAATCTCTTATTTTAGAGACAGATATATAAAGGCAGATACACTCAGAGGCAACAAACCAGACCAAACAGACAGCATTCATATAAACTTGTCCACAAATGGGTTCACACTCCCATGAATTAGAGAGGCTGTCTGTGGAATGCCGGCATGGCTTCCAGTCCACTTTGGCTCTTTGAGATTTTGTGCTTGCAGAGCGATTCACAGTAATGCCCTCTCTTCCGTTCCCCCACTTCGTACTTAATGGGGCAAACATCGCCACATCGCTTTCCTGCGCAACTTTGACGTCAGCTATAAGCTTTCCCGAGGAAAAAAATCCATTCACAAACACAGCCTCTATCTCTCTGATTCTTTGTCATTGAAAGAATGTTTTTCGCTGGCCCGAGGCCTTCTAAAGGAATTCCTGAAATGTGTTTCTCTCGCAGCGGATGAAAGGATCTCTCTCTCGGTCTCTCTCTCTCTCCCTCTTTCTTGCTCTTGTCGCTGTTTAAAAGTTTCCTCTCAAAGTAATGAGGGCAGCACCCTACAGGCAGGAGGTGGTGCAGCCCGGTGCCCTGCAGAATACAGGCCACCACTCTGAAAGCAGTGAATAAAATGTGACAGTTTTTTGGGATAATGAGATTTCTAATGATAGGCAGACTGTGCGGGCTGTCCTGCTCAGGGTGTATTCCTCATGGAAGCATCTCACTTCATTTACTCCGTGAACAAGTCAGCTCCACCTCTTCAGCGTCCCTTCCCAAAAAAAAAATCAAAACTACGCAAGGCCTGTTACATAAATGTTCCTGTTGAGGTAAGGCAATTAATAGGTCAGGAGAATATGAATCATGTTCCTTCAAACAGAATTAGTTCGGAAGATACAATGAGGTGTGCTTGCATCTGCAGTGTCGGTAGCTACTGCATCACCATCACCATCACCAACAATGAAAAACCAGTGCAGTATTACCTTCAGGAATTGGTCCAGCTGCATTCACTAATCAATTCTTCCATCCTCTGAAGCAAACCAGATGCAAGATACACAGAGGTGAAATCAGAGTCACAACTTCATCTTAATTTTCTCTCAATTAAATGCCCAGAAATCCAAACTGCTGGTTTTCCTTGAACAAAACAACGGAAAACTAAATCATTGGCTGCACTTTTTTCCCCTCTGTGTGTGTTCACCACTTCTCAGAACAAATTGTTTTGTAAACATAAATTGATGGCAGAAGTGGTCTGCCCTGGTTATGTAAGCACAGCCATACTGGATGCTGACACGGAGACAGATCACTGCCAGACCGCAGAGACCTCACCCTCCCTCCTGGCACCGCGTCGATTTTAACTTCAATGAGAGTGTAATTGGAAAAAACCAGCAGCTCCAGGTAGGGATGTGTGGCTGAGTTCATCTGTCAGTGCTGCCTGCTAGCGGCGTGTCCTCACTCGGGTCGACCGGCTCAGAGGTGTTACGTGACACCAATACAGATGTCCTTTTATGTCTTTTTCTTCTGGAAAAGTTGGCCCAGTGGAAGAGCTGTTCTGGGATCAGCTGGTGTTTCTGGTCCATTGACAAATGTTGCTGATCTGGGATCAGCTCATCTTCCTGGAATGTAGGAATCCTTTCTTTGAATTCTAGGTTCTAGGCCGAGGTTCTAGTTTCAAGTATCTCATGAAGATATTTTTGATGTAAGAAAGAAACGGTGAGCTGTAGAAACATGGGGGTTACATGACGAGAAAGCTTTCCTCATGAGTTTACAGATGGCACAAGTATACTGGAAAATCAATGCAGACTGTGGCCTGGACATATTCAGCACATATTATGAGTGGGGGTATAAATGGATAAACAGCAGGCAATCTGCAGATTGTGTATGAGATATCTCAGTGTCTGTGCTCCTGAGGAAGTGTATGCATATTATTATATTACTATGGTTTTTATATGATTTCTTTACCTGTCATCATTTCTTTGTAGCTGAAAGTGCGTGTTCTTATGTGATGTCAAATAGTAAGATCTGTATTGAACATTAAAATCCCAGGAAACAAAAAAACAAAACATGGCCACAGGGTCACACTGTGAAAGCATTACGCTGGTGACTTCGTGATAAACGCTCCACCGATCGACTGTTTGATTTTCCCTGATAAAGGCCTGCTGTGTTTGCTTTAGATTAATAAGTAACAATCAGAAAATCTGTCCAGTTAAGCATTTTCCATGTGATATACAGTATAGGCATAGGGGCCAAGAACAGGCAGGAAAACATGTCTCAGCTTGGGGGTCTCTGCAGCTTATTATTACCCCCTAGTGGCCAGTATGTAGTACTGCACCCATATCTGCTTGGTCTTTATAGCTGCAGCTCTATGAACAGGCCAAAAAGCTGGAGAGTTGCAACTGGCTGGGTGAGGTAATGGGAGAGCTGACAGACGGTGGTAGAAGAGGCTTCACAACATTTCCCCCTGAATCAGAGAGCAGTTATGAGGAGGAATTCCTACACCAGTTACTCTGCATTTTAACGCTTTCAGTAGCCATGGTGCTCACCCCAGGTTGTCACTGTCCTGCACAAATCTTCATCGTTTCATCACAGCTTTATTTCCATCTGATCCGCTCTACTCTCACCAGCAACTCCCATGCTGCTGCACTGCTGTCAGCCTGATGCCTGCTGATGCCCAACTCTCATCACAGACAGCCTCCTCTCCCTCTCCCTCTCCTCTCCCTCTCTCTCTCTTCCTCCTCCTCTCCCTCTCCCTCTCCCCTCTCTCTCTTCCTCCTCCTCTCCCTCTCCCTCTCCCCCTCTCTCTCTCCTCCCCACTACCCCTCTCCCTCTCCCCCTCTCTCCCTCCTCCCCACTACCCCTCTCCCTCTCCCCCCCTCTCTCTTCCTCCTCCTCTCCCTCTCCCTCTCCCCCCCTCTCTCCCTCCTCCCCACTACCCCTCTCCCTCTCCCCCTCTCTCTCTTCCTCCTCCTCTCCCCTCTCTCCCTCTCTCTCTTCCTCCTCCTCTCCCCCCCCCCTCTCCCCCTCTCTCTCTTCCTCCTCCTCTCCCTCCCTCCCCCTCTCTCTCTTCCTCCTCCTCTCCCCTCTCCCTCTCCCCCTCTCTCCCTCCTCCCCACTACCCCTCTCCTGATGACCTTGAGCACCCCTCAGTGTCCTCTGTTTGTCTGTATTCTGTGTGTTTCCAGGACAGTATTCTATTCCTGTTATATGTTTCTTACTTTGTTTCTTTGTGAAACGGAATACCTGCTGTAGATACGCCAGCAGCGCTGAAATTAAATCAAGGTGGGGGGTGTGGGGGGTGTGTGGGGGGGGCACTGTTACGCACTACTTTTAAAGCAAAGGAGCGTATTATAAGGCCGCACGAGCACCAATGCAAACGGCAAACAGCACACCACACCTAACCATACGTCAGACTGCCTCACTGTGCTGGAGGAGCCCGGGCCACAGGGGGCCTGGAAACACTGCGACAGTAATAAGAGTGAGGCTTACACCCCACAGCGGCTCAGGGGGGAAGGGCAGGTTTCAGAGAGCAGTGTGAGGCTCCCGCCACGGCCGCCGTGTGACGGACGCTCCTGAGCTTCCCCTCCCTCCCCGCTCCAGTGCAGACACAGCGCCTCTGAGGCCAGCCCTCTCACTGAGGTCTGGCTGTGGGCGGAGCCTGGCTGCAGGCGGAGCCTGGCTGTGGGTGGGGTCTGGCAGTGGGCGTGGTGTTTCCGAGTGCGTTTCCTGTCTCTCACGCCAGGAGCAGCTGGCCTGTGACTGATGGCTGTTTCACACCCTGCTGTCAGGGATGTAGCAGAAACGCTGCAGATGCCTCTGCGTCTGTCCGACGGGTGCAGCGACGCCCCTGCCTGTCCACACGCATAAAGGCCCCTCTCTTCTCCCTGCAACGTCCACCTAACGTCCTCAGAACATCCCCATAACATTCCCACCCTCACACCAATCCCGGGAGTCAATGCTGCAGCGCATTTACCCAACATCATCTCATTCAGGTTGCCACTAATACAGAGCACCATCCGGGCCCGGTGCTATGGGGGTGCTCCGGGGGTGCATTGCACCCCCAGATGGACCTTTTATCCAGATGTCTACATAGCATTTATGCCTTTTTGTGCCCCCCCGTGGACTGCAGCCCACCTGTATTTTCTCCTGACGCCAAGCCTGCCGCTATGGTATATATGACCAGTGCACAGAAATCTCCATTGGCACCTAACATGCAGAGTTAAATAAAACATCCAACTCACTGGCCAGAACACATTCTCTCCGCTCCCATACCACACAGTGATAAGTCTAATGTGGTAGATGTTTGTGCAGAAGTAGCAATTTTATGGCATTCCTCACAGGATTTGGGGGTTAAAGTTCTGTCCACTGTAGAAGTCAAACAGGTTAGGTTTTGGCAATCATGGCAGATATGAAGCTAAAATGTCTTTTGCTAAAAAGAGCCTGTCGGGTCATATGAGCTGTTTGAATGTGCTGCTTTTGTTTTGTGTGGGGTATCTATGTGGGGTTTTTAATATCATTTTTTTGGTTTCCTCCTGTTTGCTTGTGCTCTTTGACTGCCATTCAATAAAGAGGTTTTAAAAGATAAATCTTTCTCTGTGCCTGTCTGTCTCTGCACTCTAATCAAACGCTAAGCCTGAAAAAATCCCCCTTGAAATAATTTTCTCTAATGCTGTGGAGGTTGTTTGTAACTGGAACAGGAAGCGCAGGGGTGGCTTGCTTTGTTGTGTCCTCAGCAGAGCGCAGCTTGGCGTTTCTTCTGTGTGCTGTGCTCACAGACCTGATCAAGCTGCAGTGTGAAACATGAGAACACATTGTGCCTCCGCACCAAGAGCCACACAGCCATCTCCCGACTCTCCCTCTCACTCTCTCTCCCTTTGATATGCTCTCTGACTTTCCCTGTGTCTGACTCTTTCTTTCTGACTCTCTCCCTCTGACTTCAATTCAAACTGACATTCAAAATCAAATGGCACGACTTTCAGTGAAGACAGACTAACATCAACATGAGCAGTAGTCATTTATATATATTGTGCGTGTGCTTTTGTCCTTTTGTGTCCCCACCGCCCCTCAGGTTATGGCAGCATATTCAGCAGCCAGGTGAACCGTTTTTTCATCTTATCCTGACAGGATTATTATTATTTGGAAGTTTGGAAGGGAGGTCAAATTTGATTTTTGAGATTGACTTTTTTGAATTGAGGGAAATGCGGTTTGTCACACAATTCAAAATATTTTAAACAGGATATTATTATTAGCATTTTGAGCAGGTGCATCTGTGTGCTTTGCAGGTCACAGTAGTCACGCAGCTTTTTGATTGGCTGTGACAACTGATGTGCTCTCTCCCTCTCCCTCTCATTCCATCTCACACAAAATTAATATTAATAAAATTTCACAATAACCTAATAACTACCACTAAAATATACCACGCTAACAAGGACTGATTTAAAACAGAAACAGAGTAATAAATGAAAATCAAATAAAATAATACCTGACCTGAATAATTATCATAAAAGACAATGTTCTGTTAGAGTTTACGATGAGTCGAGTGCTTTTGTGTCAGATCAGTTAAATTTGCCTTAATTCGAGCACAGAGAGTAGATTTAGATTGGAACTGATCTGTTTTGCCAAAGTATTTTAATACAAACTACATGGACAATTTTCTCTCTTTCACTGCCCCCCCTCCCAGCATACCGCAGTGACCACAGGCTGAGATTGAGCTATTTCAGGAGCTATTCTGGGAGCTGACATGAGAGATTTTCTTTTTCGTCTGTTTCTGAGCTGGAAATAAAGAGCCCAGAAAAAGAAAAACTTTCAGTATCAACAGGTTGAGCTGACTTCCATGTGAACTCCTCTTCTCTTCCAGTCTGAGGAAGAGTGTATGTGTTCATGCACGAGTGTGTACATCCTAGTACTGTACTACATGTATCATACGTGTGTGTGTGTGTGTGTGTATGTGTGTTTATGCCAGTTTTCTTGCTGATCTCCATGTGATTGTGGATATTGGGGAATGGAGATTGTTGTAAGAATCAGAGTGGGAACTGTTGCAGTGTTGGATGGCCATATGTGTGTGACTCAGTGGGATGGGTGTTTCAGAGCCTGTAGTTACTTGGATGATTATGATTAAGCTTGGAGCTGTGCTCTGTTTTCAGAATGACTTATGTGTCTGGAATTCCTTCATGGCAACACCAACATCTGAAGCACAGTGTTGAGCAGCTGAGGACTCCAGAATGGAGCCTGTTTCCATTAGCAGAATAATTACCTTATAATGTTTAAAAATATCCGTCACGCTTTCTCTGATGGGTTAACGGTTGAGTTAACAACTGAAAAGTTTTTATGACATGCCTTTTTTGTAATACTGTAAATTGTGTGGAAACATTCAAACTCATACTCCAAATAAATGAAATAATAACAATAATAACAAGTAACAGAAGACTCCTGACCTCAAGCCAAACCACTTGGACAAGGCTCATTGCTCATCGTAAAGCTGGAGCTTTAATTCCACCACACAAATAACCTGTAGCTAAAAATATCTCGGAAAAACCCTACGTAGAAAAAAAAATTAATCTCCTACTAAAATCAAAACAGCATTTCCCCACACAGTTTATTCTGAAGGCCAGGAATTGATGAGCAGCTATTTGTCACTTAGTAAATGCAGTGCGACAGAGTTTGTGTGCAGTGCTGCAGCAGAGTTTGAGGGCTTCATTCCTGATGCTCTGCATTGAGTTGCACCAGGAAGCAGACTTGCATCTCCTGCAGGTGAAGAGCAATGCTCTTAAAGGAGGATCATGAGAGCATATCATCAGCAGATTAAAAAATGCTCAGAACTATGAAAACCCACAATTCCTACCTGGAAAGTGGAAATACATATTTCATATCTTATTCTCATATCTTACTCTTACTCTTCTTCTTATCATATCCTACTGTTTGTTGTGTGATTTTTCTTTGTGGGTGCTGCAATGAATTGTTTCACTAAAAGTCTGAACAGCTTTATTTCTGTAAATGTGTATTCATGGAAGTATAGTCATATTCTTGGAATGTCCAGGCCACACCAGGTGTGAGCATAAAATGTTACTAAACACTGTTAAAACTCTGAATCACCTATAGATTGCTACTTGGCACCATACAAACACAATGATGAAATGTAATGTTTTTATAGATCATTGTTAGGCTGTATGTTCACTTTACAATGATTAAGTGTGTTGTTGTTAAGGGTGATTGTTAAGCGCCACGTTTTTACTGTTGCATGCTTTAGCTTTGGCTGTTTTACCGCTTGACTTGTTCCAGTTTTCTGTATTTATTGTTGTTATTGTTCCCGCTGCTCCTGATGTAGATCTCATGAATTAGGCCAAGTTAGTCTCATCAGTAACGTTATACTCCACTTTATATACAAAGCTGTTTCAGCTTCCCTGGATATTGGCATCTGCTTAGAGAACAAAGATAACAATTTGTATAATTTATCCAGCTCAGGTATGTGTTCACCACTACTACTACTACTACTACTACTACTAATAATAATAATAATAATAATAATAATAGTAATAATAATAATTTCTGATGAGAGCGGTGACACAATTCCTCAGGATGTCGCCACCTATGGATGAGCAGCAGGACTGCACGCTTCAGTAAACAGTGCTGATAAAGAAATGGAAACTAAAGCTAATATTGGCTCTGTGACCATGCAGTGGCAAAGAGCACAAGAATTCTCTCCAGGGCTCACTGATAGGTCTGGCCAGCTGACCCCCAATGTATTCTAGGAGCTCTGGTTCTGCACCTGTGTGTGTGTGTGTGTGTGTGTGTGTGTGTGTGTGTGTGTGTCCGTGTCCGTGTGTGTGTGTGTGTGTGTGTGTGTCCGTGTGTGTGTGTGTGTGTGTGTGTGTGTGTGTGTGTGTGTGTGTGTGTGTGTGTGTGTGCGTGCGTGTGTGTCTTCGTTTGTATAAATGAGTGTGTGTTGATGTTTAGACTGCTGTGAGTTTAGGACAGAGCTGCAATGATATCATGGCACAGAAGCCGGGGCTAATGAACCCGAAGACAAACATTTGAAGTGGCCTATTCTTAGAAAAGGTCACAAATCGGAGAGCGTGGCACTTCTGATGGCAATGTCAAATTGCCTGCAGTCTGAGAATATCACAGCCCAGAATGGTCTTGCGAAAAGGCGAAGAGCGTGTTTTGCATGTTTATGGTGTGCTTTGTGGAGCGTGCTGTGCTTTCTCTCTCTGTCTCCATGGGGCCGTCTGAAGAAGGCTGTTGTAAGATGATAAAGAGCTGGAGATAACAGCAAATTACTTTCATTTGTCAGAGAACTGAGGGTGCCCTTAAGGAAGTACTGACCCAATCTGCTGCAATCTTTCCAAAAAGTTTAGATTTGATGTGAAAAATCTTCTGAACACAATGTTCTCTATGCTATTTCCCCCTTCCCCCCCAAAAAGACATAAGAGCTGTATTGCATGTAAACAATATTTGGGGAAAGATTATATGCATGAGTCCATCTGTAATGCAGAAGAGACACTGGAACACAGTGGAAACAAAAACAAACAGGATGTCTTTGTGGAATTTAATGGAGAGTTTATGAACTGAGTGGCATATATTCAATGAATTTGCCAGCTACAGGAAACCCAGTGAGCTTGCTTTATTGATTTAGCTTCTTGTTTTGTCCTGGAGTTCTCTGGTGTGTGCTATGATTCCCAGTTAAAACTACACGTTCATTTTGATTGGTGATTTGCAGGTTGCCGTTGTCCAGGGGTCCAGTCAGAGGGCTGCGTCAGAGAAACAGGCTCGGAGTTTGGGCCTGTAGGGAGGGAGGAGCTCTGGGTTGGATTCCAAAGGTCTCAGAGACACACTGAATCAGTGTGCCTGAGGCCAGGTGAGGGATGTGGTGTTTTGGGAGCAGGTTGTGAGTGTTGTGAACTGGTATTACATGGTTTGTAGGACTCTGACAGGAGATCAGAATTGTCATTTACAGGGACATGATGATGACTTTGCAACAAGGCTCCTGGTGAACCCAAAGACTCAGACCTGAAGCTGATGGGGATTCACTCAGGCAGAAAAGTCACATGACATGTAGTGTACACAAATTTATGAGGAATCCTGAATTTGATCAATATTTCCATTAACTTTGATGTTTTAAAAAAACTGTTTGATGAATGCTGAACTTGGTAAAAAATGTGTAACTGTTTTGAAGTTAAGGAAAATGTTTGAATGTAGTGTGAAAAAATGCATCTGCATTGAATGATTTGAAAACAGCAGCAAGCACCCTGGGGATGTTGTATGACAGGAACATAGCTGTGGGTCAGGGACTGGGCCTTGGGCCACAACTGCTGAGCCTCTCCAAGCCCCGTTTCTTAGTATAGCAGCAGGGAGGACCACACAGAGGCTCTGAAAAATCAGCACCGAAGCGAAAGAGCAGAAAGAAGGAATCGTGTCCTTAATTCTTCTTCAGTCTGCAGCCTTGAGCAGGTCTGAATGATAGAAGCTCTTTGAAGTCCTCTTGATGTTTTCTGGGTCATTCTGAATGATCCTGACCCAGTTGTGCCACTGTGTGACTAACAGGCAGTAAAGAGATGGCGGCTGCGGCAGCTCTTCTGAGAGGCGATGCACAGAATGGATGAAGGCTTATCTGGCTAAGCAATGGGCCATGCTTCCAGCTGCCGCGTCTCTGACTCTGTTTGGAGTGACTGTGCGATTAGATGGGCTCAGGTTAAACACTGCGGCTCTCTGTCATCGGCTGTGTGCAGGTCTCTGCTCACTCAGAATAAAGTGCTTTTCTCTGCCCCCCCCCGGTCTCGCTCCCTCTCATCGTCAGCCTGAGTGCTTCAGCCTGCCTGCCCCCGGCTGCCACCGCACTCCACCCCATTCTCTACACCCCTTCATCTGAGATATTTATGCACCTTGCTTTGGACCTTTGAAAGGGATCCATTTTTAGCACTCTTAAATGCTGGTCATTTCTTTTTGAATGGAAGCGGCGCAGTGATGCTTGACGTTTCCATGGCAGCACTGTAGTGTTTCTGTGCATGACACTGTGAGACGTGCCCGCTGTGTCTCGAGCTCCAGGAGGCACCTGAGCGGCCTCTGACTGCACCAGAGTGGAGCAGAGGCACCAGGATTCACTGGGAAAAAATTGGCCTGTGTTTTCCTTTTACTGAGACACTTTTTACTGCTTCTCCACAGATACATTCAAGTCTTGTTGTAATTACATTTTTATAACCCATGAAGTTGCTAACATTCACACATACCCAAAATGCACATCGCAGCTCAATGCTGGGCACCTGCAGGGTTTTTTGGCGGTTCTCACACCTGACAAAGGATTTTACCTTCTTACTCTTGAGTAGTGGAGCTCTTGGGAATTAGGAAGAGAGGGGCACTGAGAGACTGTAAAATCACTGAGCTCAGTTTAAAGTTCAATCCCTGTGTGTGGAAACCATGAGGAGGATCAGAGGGTTTCTCCACCCAGAGAAAGTGCTGTTATTTCAGCTGTCCTGGTGAGTGGGGAAGGAATGTCCTCTCTCTGGAAATGGAGGAGAGAAATGCTCTGATTCCCCTGAAGGCCTTGGTTCCCCCTCTCCAGAGTTCTGCTGTGACATCATAATCACCTTTGCTGGTAGCATGTCCGGGGGATGGGCTTCCCTGCATGGGAGTGTGTCCTCCAGGATGAAAGGTAATATCATCTTTTATTAAAGCTGACAAAAAAATCAGGAAGCCTAATTTTTAGATCATTTATATTTCAGTCTTCTCTTTGAAGAACTTCCCCTTTTTTGTTGCTGGTGGTGATATAACACCCATACTGAGACCAACATATGCGTCATCAGTGTGTCAGAGCTGCACAGGTGCACAAAGGCAAAGTTATCCAGTTACACAATATCTCAAATATTCTTCCAGCCAGTGGCACAGGGCATGGTCATTTCTGCCAGATTTCATAACTGAATTTACCAGGATATGAGTTCTTAATGAGTTATACACATACTGTTACATATCATTATACAACGGCCAGGGTGATAGGGTGTATCTGTTGACCAATTATGCCCCCAAGCACTTATCCTGGATAAGAATCCTCCTTTTCCCACAGACTGATTGGGTTAAGATAATGGGGAGATAATGTAACCCTGGATCAGCTGATGCACATGGAAACTGAGATAACCGCATCAGGAATGCTGTAGAAATAGGTGCAATCTTGTGCTTGTGGCAGGTACCGTGGTGTGTTAAGGTGAGGATAGTGTTCAGAATAGTGTGCAGTGTTATGAGATGGTGTTTGGAGCTGGTATTGAGACATGAATGTATACCTTGGGAAAGGAACAGAGGGGAATATTTGCGTATGCATTCAAGTACACACTCATACACACACACTCACACTCACTCACACTCACACCCACATACACTAATACTCACACTAATACTCACACCCACATACACTAATACGCACTCACATACACAAATTCACATACACACGTGCATACACACACACACATATACACACACACACATACACAATCATTGTTGTTTTTGTGCCTTGATGTCTCTTGGCATATGACAACACAGCTTGTGTCTGTACGTGGCGACATAGCAACTGAATCCTCTTCCATTATTTCAGTAAGGGCTTCCACGCGAACAAGTGGTTTTACCTGATTTACTTGTTTTTTAATTTCAACAAACCTTGAAATAAAACCTTGCTCAGATCATAGTTCTCAGTCCAGTTCTGGGTGTAGCCCTAGCCTGTGACATCTGCCGTACCCACAAATATAACTGTGCTGGGATCAGTGCCACAACATGAACATGACATAGTTGTTTATATTATTTTTTCTTAGCTGGTCCATTAATTTTCTGAATACATGTGGAAGTGTCCAGATGCAGTTATGAAAGTTCTAAAATGATGGCTCTCCTGTTAAGAGACAGAGCATCCCAGTTTCCCACAATGCAGTGGGGCTTTGCTGTTCTATGACATACAAACCATGGTAACTTCAATGACTGCAGTGAGTGAGGACCTCAGCTTAATGGCTCCCCCTAAAGAGAGACTCTCGTGCGGCACAGTGTCCCCATCATTGCAGTAGGAAATTCCTCTTCTACTTCAGCCAGTGTGGGAACCTGAGCCTCATCTAGAAATGCCCTGGTTTTCCTTGGAGGTCTTACATCGCAGTACAAACCAGACCCAGACTTTAGCCTCCAGGCAGACTCTAGGGTGGTGCTGCATCTGCTGGCCAAGTACTCATATAAAGAAGTCAAAGATGGGGCAAAAAGCAGACAAAGTATAAAGTAACACTTTTAATAAAACTCAAACATGCCTCGAGCTATGATTAAAGTGCCATATAAAAATAAAACAAACCATTGAGACAGTTGTTTGAAAGCTTTCGATACTTTTAATGGCACTAATTCTTATGGAGTGGAGAGGGTGACAAACAGTCCTGTTTCTTCATAGCACCTTATGGAACCATTTAGCTATAAAAATTAATCAGGCTCTGATGTTACGTAAGTTTCATCTCTTTCCTGAACTGTTACAATTATGTGACTTCTATATTTTTCTGCTGCTCAAGGGTGTTTCCTCTTAATGGCCAAACAGCTCCTGCTTGTTATAGATTTTTGTTTTTAATAGCTGATTACTCAATATTATAAACCTGAAGCTGTTGGTGTTCTTCAGATGAGGATGTAATTCAAAGACAGTGTTGTTTCAGATGACTTTGTTTGTTGTAAGAAAGATAATTGAGTAAAGGCAGCTCCTGGGGCTTATTGCAAATGGTAGACAGAGTGCTATTGTGGGAATAAAGATCTTGGTCTCTGATCCATTATATTCAGAATGTAAATGTCGACTAACACTGGTGGCAATGCCTGGCTTAAGGAGTCCGCAGTATTCTCATGAGGAAGCGGCTCTCTGTCTAAAGCTTTCCTCCAGCCACTGTACCAGCCATTATTCAGAGATTGCACAGCAAAATGGGCACTCTTTTTACTCATTGTCATGTAGCTTTGCTTCTAATGACAGGTTGTGTTCAAAATCTTCAATCATATGGATTTGTGTCAGATGATTAATAGTTGTGCACCCTTGACCTGGGTGAAACAAGACTGTCCTTTTGTCCTTTTTTGTGTCAAATGCAGGATTTTGTCTTTGACAGTCAAAGCCTCATGGCCAGTACGTTCATTACGATGCTCTCCCAGACATTGCTCGTGAGCCTGCTGAGTTTGATACTGTTCTTTGATGATTGATCCAGCTCCCTTCAATGGATTCGGGCCATCAGCCCTTATTGGTTGACCTGCTGTCCTATCAGCTGCTGTTTCTGGCCCAGCAGTGAGTGTGAGGATCAGTAAGGATTTACACCTTCCCACAGAGACCTCCCTGTTACACGCTATTCTGTGTGAGTCCATCAATGCATTATAAAGGTCAGTCAGTGTCAGGTAATGTGAATGTAAAGATGTCACTGTGAGTAAATCACCCTCACTCAATCCCTCAGTTACACAGCCTTGCACACACATCACACATATATTATCTGCTATAGTAATATGTCCCATGGAACACTATTCTGTAGAGACACAATAATAAACTGTATATACAGATTCATTATCCAGATACAAAATATATGACATATGACATCTGGTGCCATTTCACATGTTTCCTTGCTTTTATCCTCCTTGATGATTTATTGTTATCAAGGATTTTAAAGAGGTGTGCAAATGATGATTAATGATTTTAAAACACTGCATTTCACTTCGCAGTCACTTGTCCTGGTTTCAATAGAGACTTTGCTCCAGGACCATTTGCTCCAGCTCTGTGAATTTACTGTACACATTTCCACTCTGAGCAATGACTTCAACAGACCAGCATTTAAAAAGGTCCCCTGAAAGCACCAGATTTGCAATAAAAATACCTGCCGGCCCACTTCGCCGTGCACTTGATATCGATGCTATTATAAACTCCAGTATTTTTACATTTATGATTCACAGTTATATAAGGCTGCAGTTCTACCTCACAGAGGCTTGCGGAGGGGTGTGCAAAGTCAGCCGGGAGGTGAGAGATGACGGCCATAAAAAGTCCAGTCACAGAAAGGGGCTTTGCTTTCACAATACCATTACACACACACATAGGAAAATATCTGCCCCGGGCCAGAAAACCTCAGCCAGGACTGATCCATAGCAAACAAACAGTAACACTGGAAGAAATCTCTGAGTTCTGTCATTTCTGAGGATCTTCAGAAGTGCTGACCACCCTCATTCCATTAAATTCCATTTTATATCCAGTTCCTTCATAGCGGGACAGGGAAAAATTAAACCCAGCCTGGATGGTGATCAGTCACGTTTAGAAGACTTTATTTACTACCTATCGTCTGATGATTATTAATAACATACATTGTGTTATTATTCCTCTGTTACAGGTCTGATGAGACCGCTCCATTTCCCTTTATGGAGAGATACCACATGCCATGCTTTTTTTGGCCTTTTTTGTTATTTATAAAAATTGCAACAAATTATGAAAATCATGCAAAAGAAAGATGGAGTGGTTTCTGAACTGAAACAGTCATATTTGTGAATAATTTGTGGTCTGTTTCTTGGCTCTTTTTTAATTTTATATATTTAGATTACTTACTAGTTTGCATAGTTAATATTTATGATAATATTTATGATGGTGTGGTCAGGTAATGGACCACACATGAGTATCTACAAAGGCATTGATTGCAAATGGCTGTATGAGGATGTGACCACACATGTGATGGTACCTCTGCCTCTCTGCTCACTCCTCTGCCCTGCTGAGCCAAACCTGGGAATGGATTGCAGAAAAGCCTCAGATCTTAGATCCTATCTTACACGGATTTCTGTTCATAAACTGGCCCTAACTCTGATCTCATCTTATCTCACCTATCATATCCCGATTAATCTTTGGTATGCCCAGGATTACAGTGTATCCCATCTCGATCTGATGAGGTCTGTCCCTCAGCCTGCAACAGTAATTAATCATGTCAAGAGGGACTGAGGGGACACTGGGCTTTGGGAAATGAAAAGCTACTGGATATTTTTAAACGTAGTCACAGCTGGATTGCCTCGTGTTATTATCATTATTTTGATGGTTCATCAGATTTTACTCTGCCGCAGATGGCACATCCTCCCCCCTTAAGGTCAAAGGGAAGAAGACCAGCAGACTTGCTTAAAAGTGACCCAAAAACACACCGTTGTTTTCTGATGTGCAGCTGATGGTCACTTTCAGCAGAGTGTGAGAGAGAGGGCATTGCCGATGATGCACTCTGTTTTACCTTTGTTATGTTGGGGGGCTGGGATTGCTGGGGGGTGGGTGAATGTCTCAGAAAGGAAACTGATGGAGCTGAACTCTTCCAGCGCATTTTCAGACTGGGTCCATAAACTCTGGAGAGGAGAGAATGCACAGAGGCCTTCATTTAGGGAGTGAATCTCCTTCACATCCCCACGGTCACAGTGCTGCTTTAATTGTTTTATTTGCTGGCTCTCAGGCCATAAATACTTTATATGTATTTGTGTAATGTCACAGGCTGTGCATTACTATAAATGTAATAAGCGGAGTCTGAGTCAGTGTGGAGTTTTGGGCTCCGATTGGGAGAGATGAGGGAACAGGTTGTTCATACGGCCCTGGGTGTTCAAACGAGGCCAGTGTAAAACAGGAAACCGGTGAGTCAATAAAAGTTAATAAGGAAGCTTTTTTCAGAGCGCTGTCTGCGAGTCCAGCAGGGAGAACGATGATGTCAGACAGAGGCCTGTTTGTGGTGCCATCCAGCATAGTCATCAGGGGCCCAACAAAACCACCTCTGATGTAGACCAAACACTGGCTCAAAAAGGCAGGAAGTGGCTGCGCTAACAGGAAATGCCTACTTCTTTCTGTTTTGGCTGGAGGAAGGTCATCACTTTGTGTTTGATTTGTGCTGGTGACAGTTGTGAGGACAGTGGAGTGGAGTGACAGTAGGTGGCAGCTGTTACTGAGCATTACTGAACACCAAGAGCATTGAATTAATTTACGACTTAAAACATCTAACAGAAGACTCCATTTTTCCCCCTGAGAGATGCGCACCTGTGCGCTGCTCTGAGATCAGACATGCGGCTAAAGTCGGAAATGTGTGTCAGGTTGGACAGGATCAGTGACTTGGCTCCTGATGTGAGTCACCTTTAGGAAAACACAGCTGGCATGTTGTAACCCAGTGAAACGGCTTCAATTGGTCCCTGAGAGGTTTGTAATCGGAAAAGTGAATAAGCCCACATTCCTATCGGATGAGGCTCCGCCAAGAATCTGCCGCAAGCAGCCGCAAGGAAGTGCAGGTGTGGCAGCTTCCTGTTTACTGACATCATCACTGTGGGTGGAGGCGTGACATCAGTGAGTCTGTGTGACACTATGACTCTTCTGGCACCTAACAGGAGACATGCCACCTGTTTGTTTTTTCTTGCTTGTAACTTTTGAGTGAAAATGTGGTGGTTTGAGAAGCTGTTTAAATCCCCTCAAGCTTGTTGCAGTTTGCCCTCTGACTTTTTGCAGCTTACAACAGCACCCTGTAATGGAAACTTTTTTTTTTCCTGTGCCTTCAGACCACATGATTGACTGACTTTGAGACTCCATCAGTCACCCTCATTATCTCACAGTTTGAATGGACGTGTGAGTTCACCAGTGGGGCATGAGATGAAAGTGAGAAACAGCTGGTGTGTGAGACCGCTTGGCCAGTGATGTCATCACTGTGCGCTGTGTAAACGTGGGGAGCAAGCTAACCATAAAATTTAGCGCTAATGCAGGAAGACATAACCAGCACCCCAATGCCAGATACCCATCTCATAGTGTTTGTGCTGTGAATGAGCAGTGATGCTGAATATCAGTGTGATGTAATGCAGGAGGTAATGGGTAATGTAATGCAGGAGGTAATGCAGGCTGGGTTAGAGCAGTCAGCACTGAGCTCCTCTCCCACCTGTGAAACGCTGTAAAGAGAGCACTGCGTGTGTATTCACCCTGCTCTGCCTCCCTAAGCCTCACCCTCACAGTCATACTCTCACCACCTCATCTGTTTGGCAGAGAACCACTGTGCTGGGGCAGGGTAGGGGAGAGAGAATTTTTGGGGTCCCAAGTTAGTGTGTCTGTCATGATCACTTCTGGCAGCTGTGACAGTTTGGCAGCAGCTCCAATAGCGGAACAATGTTGTGCAAGCAGCAAAACGGTGCCGTTTGTTTTCCAGAGTTTGGGTCACGCTGTTTCTGGCTGGACCGAGTCCCAGCCTGAGAGGACCTGCTGCTTGGCTAATCCCGCTGATGAATTAAAGCTAAAAGCTTATTATTTTAAAGCCGTGGGGCCTCACATGAGAGAGCGGGGAGAGCGGGCAGGAGCTGCCCCCGCCCCAGCTGCACACAGGCCCAGGTGCGCTCCCGGGTAATCCTCTCGTTATGATTGTGATCAAATTATCCTGATTTAAACCAATGAGACTGAAAATAGGAGCTGCTATTTATAGCGTGTCTCTGATGGCTGTATAATGCATAATACCCGAGGGAGCCAGGACAGGGAGAATCCAGAAATCCTGTCTGAGAGCAGCAACAGGGCTGACACAAACACTGACCCTGAGGAGGTATTAATGGTTTATCGGTATAAATAAACATACACAAATCGAATGAAAACTAAAATATATCAATTATTTTGTTTTGAAGCCATTAGTTAGAAGTCAAAAGTAGATCTGTTGTTGTTTTTTTATTCATTTACAAAGGGACACCAGTTCTTACTTTGTGCCAGGTACAGAAGTGTATTTCCTTAGAAACTGCAAACTAGCATTTTACTGTGCAACAGAGGACAAGGCAGCTTGTAATACTGCCTAATTCAGCAGTAACAGACATCTGTCAAATCGAGTTGTGAAAACCAAAGTGTCCATCTTTAAGGCCCTGATGTCATCCAGTGTGTGTTTCAGCCTCAGATCTCAGGCCCTGGTGTTGTCCGGTGTGTGTTTCAGCCTCAGATCTCAGGCCCTAGGTTAGCTCTGTGTTCCAGAGCACAAAGCACACACGGTGCAGAGTGCTGGAAGGCATGAAAAATGAACAGTCCTTATCTGACTGATCACCTGCTGAAAGCACAGAAAACCTAATCTCCCCCTCATCCTCTCATTCAATACACTTGGTTTTGATCTCACAATGACCCAGGCTCGATGTGGATGTGAATATTGATTCCTGGTGATTTGGAGCAGGATCCATTTTAGGGGTTAGGCTACAATTAATGAGTTATGACAGCAGGGCATGAGGCGACTCTGAATTGTCTCAGGCTGGATGCAACATTAGAATTATCGTGAAAAGAGAGGGTATTTCCTTTTGACTGAAATATCAATCATCCATAAACAGTGCAGCTCTGAACGCAGCTCATGCACAGGAGTTGAATGATACAGTATGAAAATAAATGCAGCTTTTTTCTAGTGGGATGAAAGGTTGTGAATTTGCAACAGATCAATTTTAAGAAAATTGTTAAAATTATTTTTGTATTTGTAGCACAAATTACTCACGGTAATGTTTACCAAATGAAAAAGTGAAGTTGAAAATGAATGAATGAAATATAGTGGATCATCAAACACTAGTAGAATAAAAGGGAATAAGTATGGCAATGTTCTCATTACGATATGACATTCATCACTCACTCATTATTATCAGTTACCCATTAGAATAAAGGCTTTTTAATGTTTGCCTATTACAAGGCTGCCTTTATTTTTTAACCAATCAAGTGTTTCAAACCTTTTATTCAAGCGTTCTTTCTTGTTCTTTCTGGTTTCTCTTCTGTATGCGGTAGAGCTTGTTTGGCTTGTCTGTTGATGTATGGACACCATTTCCTTAAAAAGCTAACAGTATGTTAGAAGAGACAGTATAAAATGTAATATCTTTATGGCTTCAATATTTCTGCCAATTACAATAACAGTGCACCACTGACCTCAGTACTGCAGAATGTATCTGATGCATTTTAATCGCATCTGCTCATCAGGGGCAGCAGACAGGCAAGCTGGTGCATGTGTCACACAGAAAAACAGAAAGAATGTGAGAGAGACAGAGAGAGAGGGAGAGGGAGATGAAAGACAACAATATTTATTGCAACTGTGATTGAAGAAAAAAAAAAGGTCTAAAAATAATCTGAGCCAGATGTCATTTGCCTTGTTTTCATTGCTTCAGAGAAAACAGAAAAATAAATTATTTGGAGAGGGTGTATATTTAGCACCCACTGTCCCACAGCTGCGGGGTTAACCCCTCCAGCCCCACCTTCAATCACACAGACACCATCGGGGCTGTGGCTGTGTAAACGTTTAAAATGCTACCATTACATCATCTTCATAAACTAGAGCATTTTCATTCAAAATTTACAAGCAGGAAAAACGCAAAACATAAATGAAAGAGTAAACAGAACACAGGCAGGTTGCTAGGGAAAAGAACAGAGGGCTGTTCAGTCTCACACACACACACACACACACACGCACACACACACACACACACACACACACACACACACACACACCACACACACCCACACCCACACACACACACACGCACACACACACGCACACATACACGCTCACACATTTACATTTACATTTATTCATTTGGCAGACGCTTTTATCCAAAGCGACTTACATAGGTTACAGTTCTTTACAATGCTATCCATTTATACAGCTGGATATTTTTTACACACACACACGCACGCACGCACACATACACGCTCACACACATACACACGCACGCACACACACAAACACACACACACACTCACACACACACACACACATGCACACACTCAAGCTCTCACACACACACACGTTCACACACACACACACACACACACACACACACACACACACACACACACGCTGGTGTTTGGCCTCAGTCCACCGTGATGACATTGTGGAACATGCAGCTGCCATGCCTGCATTTCCCATGTGTCTGTGTGTGACCTTCAGACTGTAGCACTGCATCTGCAAATGGTCTGAAGGACTAAACTTGGCTCGATACATGCTAAAAACCTTGCAAAGGGTCCAATGACTGATACTTGGCCATCATGTTTGAAACAGGTCCAGAAGTGATCAATCAATCAATCAATCAATCAATCAGTCCATCAGTCAATATATGTTGTGGTTTTTTTTTTTTTTTTTTTTACAAATTCAGCATAGGACATTCTACAGGAGAAACTGAATAAGCAGAAACCCCAGACTGAGTTGATAAAACTAGAAATGATCTGTCCCCTGGAGAAGGTGAAAAGGAGAGAACTGCGAACTGCGAAACTGCGAAAACTGGTAGAACAGAAAACCACCAGAGGAACAGAGACAAGCAAAGGCTTGAGAATGATTGTTGCCATCAATGTGCTGAATGAATTCAGAGATTCTGAGGCAGCTGGAGGGATGCTGTACAGTGACCTGTAGCAGGCTGTGGGCGGGGCGTGTGTGTGGGCGGGGCAGGTGTGTGGTGGTGGGGGATTACCAGTTTTTGCAGGGGAAAAGGGCAGAAAGCTGCAGTTCTTGCAGATGCTGTTTTAGCAGAGAGTGTTCCTGCTCAGTGCTGGTTAGCAGCTGTACACAATGCCTCTGTGTCCGGCTTGACTGCACCCTGGTCTCTAACACTGCCCCTGGAAACACCCCCACGCATCCACAGAGCGGCTCAACTCTGGTCCTGGAGGGCAGCAGTCCACTGACCCTCTCAGAACAGGGAGGAAGCTGAACTGGGTCAGCCCACACTGGGAGCACTGTAGTTGGCCAGGTAAGAATCCGGTCCTGGGCCAGAAACAGGCCTGATCAGCGCAGGCTTTCTGGCCTCCTGTCTCAGCGGGGAGCTCATGAGCGGCTCCGTGGGAGGGCGGAGACGGAGGCTTTATTTGGCTGAAATACCATCAGTTAAAATCAAAGAAGAGACTTTCAGATTCTGGAGGGGCAATAACCCAATACTTATTTGAATAGGGAGTCACCTCTTTGACTGTTTCAGGTATAAATCAGCTGTTTCTTGAAAAGTAATTCTAAACCCTCAAGGACTCTGGATCTGGGAGATGGTACCTGTCCATGCCTGGTTCAAACAGTCAGCTGTGTTTATCGGCTGGCTGGAAGAATTCAATGAGTATGTTTTTAGACAAAATAATACCAAATCTCTGGCTGTGAGTCTAAACAGGGGCACTGTTTAAAACTTAAACTCCTAATTTGCATTTAAATATTATATTTCAGAGATCTGCACCCCATGAATTAGTATGCAATGTAAAAACAGCAAGCACTGTAGAGCACCAAGAGTTTGACTTCCATCTCCAAGCCTTGTACTCACTGCAGAATCATGGGTTAGCCAGAGTCACTCCGTCTCCTTTCCTCTCACGGATAAGGATCACTCTCACAGCACCTCTAACTGCTTCTTACTCACCCAGCTCCTCTGATGAGACTTGTTTAATTGTTTCAAAACAGTTCTCAACAATTTTTTTTTCAGGATTCGAGTAAGTTTTATCACTGACATCGACATCATTTAGACCATTTAGAAACAAATACGGACTTCTCTGGACAAACGTATGTGTGTGTTTGTGTGTCTGTGTGTGTGTGTGCGCACGTGCACGCACGTGTGTGTGTGTGGGGATGTGTGTGTGTGTGTGTGACTGCTAAAGGACAGAGAAGTTGGAAACAGACTGGTCGTCTTTGAGCAGGTGTGCAGACTGCCCTTGGTGTATGGTAGCTGTCGGGGCAGAGGTCAGGCAGGGGTGTGTCCGCGTGCGCATGTGACAGCGTGCGCGTGTGACAGTGTGTGCGTGTGACAATGTGCGTGTGACAGTGCGCGTGTGACAGCGTGCGTGTGTGTGTGTGACAGTGTGCATACGTGTGACCACACCATGGCAGTGACGCACCTAGTGAGCCGCCATCTCCTGTCCCCATCAGGTGGCATACCGTTCAATAAATCCGCGCTTAAATTTCCCCGAAAGCAGCATACCATTGTTCCCGGTCCTGCATAGCTTCCCTAAGAATAGAGCTCCATCCTCTCTGAAACAACTGCAAAGGATTGTGGGACGGTGGCTGTGACGCTACATTTTAAAGCTGAGCATGTGAAAGAATCGCAGCTGCTGGAGCTGTACGTGTCAGTCTTTATATAAAGAGCTGCACTCAGCGAGCTATGCAGGCTGTAAAACAAACAGCTCAGCTATTAATGTTCTTCTCAGGAATACAGCGTATACACACACACGCAGCACACACACACACACACACACACAGCACACAGGAGGACACAGCACACAGTCATACAGCATAGCTGGCATTGCCAGGCTTTAACAGGCTTTACTGAGAAAGCTGTGGAACAGAGGACAGGGAGTATGAAACGGTATCATGACTCAAGCCATCCCCCAGTTCCTCCTCACCATGAAAACATGGAAAAACCCAAATCAAATATTTTATATTCATACTCATGGATGCTACATGTCATGAGAAATAATGAGATGATCTGTATAATTGCCTGGCTGGTATTGAGCTTTTGAAGGCCTGGTTTCGATTTGATTGGGTAATTGGAACTTGGCCAGACGTGAAGTCTCCCTTATTGGCGCTTCTTCTCGTTCTCTCTCACACATGCAGAATGTTACACAGGAATCATGTTTGCTCAGGTTTGCAGAGTGAGTCTCGTGTACACTCCCGGTGCTGAGATTCCTATGGTATAATAAACAAAGGGAAACGGTTGTGGAGGAACTGAGGCCTAAAATAGCCTGGCTCTCCTCAGCTCTGGCTTTTGCAGAGAGGCAAACATCCCTGTGATAACAGCTTTTAAACGTCTGGAAGGCCACTTTGGATTGGAACCACATGAAACGAGAGAGTCCCTGGGAATAGTTTCATTGTTTACAATGCCATAAAGCCCATGGTGGGCTCAAAGTGGCTCTTTACCACTCACAGAGCTGTGTCTGCGTCACAGTGTTGGTTTTTTGCACATTTAAAGGCCATTTCACAGGGATTTATATTCATATTTCAGAGGGCATTTCACAGGGATTTGTATGCATTGGTAATACTTCATTCTGCTGATCCTCTTTTCTCTCCAGCTCCACATCGCAACAATGGGCCCGTGAACAGAGTTCATGTCTTCTGCATGCCACAGTTCCGCTCGAGCGTGTGAATGCAGAACGGGGGACCACAGTCTATCATAATTCATTATTCAGTATCCACGCTATCCACAGCTGATTTACAGTGTGAGTCACAGATGAGTCACTGTATGCTCTTCCCCTGCATACTGCAGCTCTCAGTAAAAGTCCTCCATTACGTCTGAAGGCTGAGAGAATGGGCACAGATCATACTGAAGCCTGGATCAACTGTCCTATGAATTTATATTGCACAGTTCAGTCCTTACACAGCTGCATGCCTAACCCTATTGAACGTAAAAAGCATCTGCTAAATGGATAAATGTAAATGTAAACATACTGTGTAACAGCATATTTTCCCCAGAATGAGGCTGAGGCCCACTCCAAGGTTAAATGAACACATGAATGTTACAGTTACCCGCATCAGAATATGAAGTTGCTCCATAATGCGAGTGATTCAATCATAATGTCCAGCTTTGTTAATTCTTACAACAGGCAATTCACAGTTAATCCGAAAGGAACCAGAAAAAAACATAATCTACGCACTTATGAAAACAAAGTGTGGCTAAAATCTTTACAAATGACTAGCTCAAAATAAAGGATTTGAATAAAAATGCTGATGGCTTCAAATGAAAAATTAATTTAAAAAGAGAGAAAGGGCACACTGGGTTTTCATTGGTCTGTCACTGCCCATGCATGGAGCTTTCCTTCAGGAAAGGGTATTGATCTGAGAGGTGTTATATGAAACAGTAATTATTCTGGAGTCATTTGTCCCTCCAGCTATCAGCAGACAGCAGCCCATCAATCAGTCAGTAGGGAGATGTGGAAACAGGCCACCAGAGTAGCGCTGACCGCCGTGCTATTTCATCATAAAAACTGCCCTTCTGAATTCCAGAGTTGTCTGATGGAAAAAAGTATTTTCAGCCATGACTGGAGGCTGCAGCCCCACAAATGGAAATATCACCCACTCACTCAGAGGATTCCCACCAGTGTGACAGCAGTAACAATGTTTCACCACTAGAGGGGGAAATAGCTTAATCCTCACCGTTTTTGAACAATGCCTGTTCAGCTCTTGTTTTGACATATTATGCATATGCTTTCCTGTGTTTTGTGTAGGGCAGATAGAATGTGTGTCTAGGAAGGCTTTGTTTGTATCTCTATGGCTTTCTTTACCTGTTCTCTTGCTGTAAGCTATGCTCTACTGTAAGCTATAACAATTTAGCTTATCTTGTCACTATTTGCTGTCTCATTTCCTCAGGGATTTGTATGTTTTGTGACAGAAATACATTTATAAGCAGATAATTGAACAGCACCCAATGATTTTGCCATAAATGCTCAAATCATCAGTCTCTATTTTCTATAAAAAGGACACCTTGGCTAGAAGTCAACCAAGCTACTAATAGTGGTATCATATTGCCCTCTAGTGGATACAGGATGAACTGCATAGGCCTATTTGAACACTGAATCACCTGATCTTTCAAGATGTTCTTAGTTGCATCTTTCATCCATGGGAATCCAATCACTGGATTCTTCAGTCACCACTTGTCTCAGTTATTTTCAGTTATCCTCTCTCTCTGACATCTTTTAAATCAGTTTAACTACTAACTTGAAATGCTGTACCTGAGCCATCAAGTTGAATGGAAATAGTGGACTGAGCAGACAAACAGGTACATTTGCAGCACACTCCTTTGGGGATGTTAACAGAGATTCAAAAGGAGAAGCGAAACTTTAACTTAAAAACAGACGTTTCTTCTGGTGGTAACAGCCTGTTGTATTAACAGTGTAGTAGAACTCGACTGATGTGAGAAGTTTGGGCCCTATACCCTGCACATCTTAGTGACTAAACCATCATATTTCAGATTAAGAGCGTACGGTCCATGAAGCCCTGAGCAACACAGAGGGACTTTGTGCCGGTCACTTGGCCTGAGATGGGACAAAAGGGAAGGGCGGCACAAATGAGAATGGAGAGACGTGATTGGAGGAGGATATTACACTGGGGCGGGCTGCTATCCAGAGAGCCTATCAAAACCACAGTCTCTCAGCATAAACGCTCCTGAGCACTCTAGTATGTGTCAGTACATGGTCCACTGATTTAAGTTCCCACAGTGTTCTCACTTCATTCAGTTCTCTCAGTACGTGACCATGTGGGTCTGACACTTTACCCTGACTCTTTATTGATTCCTTCAGTTGCTCCAATTTGTTTGGTTCTTTCAGTGTGTGTGCTTCCCTCTCTTCCATCAGGGTGACTCTGTGGTGAGACTGCCTTCAATTGCCATATCTTTGAAAAATGTAATACTTCATACAGCAATACAGCATTCAGTAGAAACTAATAACATATCTTGTAGCAATTTACTAATCAAGCTAATTGAATATTTAAGGTAATTATTGAATAATATTTTTTAGCAGTACCACTATTATATTATTAATTTCTATTATGTAAAGAAAATACAGAAAAATACAGTTAATCAGTCATTTCCTGACTAATTTTTACTATAATTTAGAAAGACCAAAAATAAAACAACAGAACATAGCATTGCAGTGATTATTTATTTATTTGTTTGTTTGTTTGTTTGTTTATTAGGTTTTTTAGTTTATTTTTGTTTCAACGTTTTTGTCTGGTTGTGTAGTTCAAACCCCTGCAGCTAATCTAGTATGCAGCTGCACAACTTGTCTACAGCCTCCCTAAACATGGTCATATCACCCCCCTCCTCACCTCACTTCACTGCCTTCCTGTTATCACTCACACCAAGTTCAAAATCTTGGTCCTGGCATACAGGACAGAGACTGGCACAGCCCCGTCATACCTATGACTCCTCTTCAAACTCAGTGTTCCCTCAAGATCACTACACTCTGCAACCTTGAGGTAACTGACCGTCCCATCCCAGCAGGGTTGCTCCTTTCAAACACAATCCCTGTCTGTACTGGTCCCTCAGTGGTGGAATGAACTCCCCACGGGGGTCAGGACAGGGGAATCACTGGCCATCTTCTTACTCAGACTGAGGACCCACCCCTTCAGACTGCATCTCGGTTCCACTTCAATCCCCGCCCCCTAACACCTGCTCAGGGTATTTCTCGCTGCTTATTTTACTTGTAGCATCATGAAATATTATGGATATTGTGATATAGTGACATTGAGATATGTGGTAGTGTATGTAGTGTATGTACTTGACTTCCCTTGGTTTCCAAGATGTCTAGTTTCAGATTAGCACAAGTTAACTTGTGGTAGGACTTGAATGCTGTTATGCTCACACTCACTGGTCTCACCTGGTCTGACACTGTTGCTCATTTAACTTGAATGGATACACTTACGTTCTCTTATGCTGGAAGTCGCTCTTGATAAGAGCGTCTGCTAATGTAATGTAGTGGTAATGTCGCTAATATGTGATCCTTCCTTCACACTGGCTTTGCAGAGTTTCAGCCGTTCGCAATAGTTTGCTGAAAGTGACTCTAGTCACTCAAGTATTTGATGGTCACTAAGCCGATTCTACTCTGTGTGCTGGACTTTCCTATCGAATTGAACCGAGTCAGTAATATTAATGTAAAGCGGCTTGCAACGTAATATCGGGTAACTTCATTTGTAAGCTTGCAAAATGATAATGCAGTGAGGTCGTAAAATGGCACAATATAACTTAACAATGACAATCCTGTTAAAAAAATAAATGTATATGTTTTATATTTAATTTTATATATATTCAAGTATTTTATACATATTCTGCATATTATTTACTCGTGTTAATGCTGAACGGAGTTGTAGTCGGAAAAATACTCAACGAAATTCGTAAGAGTCAAGTACTAAACCACGGGCAGGCACTGAAACATTCGGTGAGTTACTTAACTGAATCATAGTCATGTAATGAAAGAACTAAGGCAGCGTTACTCAGACCGTGGAGCGTGTGAGGGAATTTCGTGACGGGGGTTAGGGTGTCTAATGAATATTCATTAATTATTATTATTATAAATGAGTTCGTTATAAGACATGGATGCATCAGCCTAGCTTAAAACGTTTGGATACCACTGAACACAACAGTAGGGAAATCGGGGCAACCGGATCTTTGTAGTGAACTGAAAGAAACGATTTGGTTTAATCACTGGATGTGAACTCACATATATTAGCGGTGGCTTGTGAGAAGACTACATACTAAGGTCTTATACCTATACAGGTATATACATGTAAATTTTATGCATTTTAATTGTTGGCAGAGAAGCGAATAGCCAATCACTCACAAATTACAAAAAAGAGGAACAACTACTGACGCGTCATTTACCTTGCGGTCTTTCTCCGACAGAATTAAGCGCCGTAAGCGAAGCATCCACTTAAAACAAAACAAAAAGTTGTAAAGTCAGTCAATAAAAGTATAATATCTGATATTAGGAATACAGTAAATGAGCAGGCAGAGGGCATTTCAAATACTTTATAATACAAAAGCGGGAAGCTGAACGAAATGGTAATGGTTTAAACCCGATGAGGCATTTTGAGATGTTATTATTATTTACTAAATTTGAAGCACATTTTTCCCACCCATGAAGTGTTTCATTTCTCGAAAAAAATATATATTGTTTTGTGTTAAGCAACGTTCCTCTTTCTTTGAAATTCTGGTCAGAAACTTCAAACTGAGAATTCAAGCTTCACCACATTAAAGTTTTACAACCTGGAAAATTTCGCTTGAAATTTCCCGAGTAACTTTACATTCGTTCATCCCTTTGTCTCGTCTGTACCAAAAAAAAAGGAAAAAAATCCGACGGCGAATGTGCGCTTGTATGATGGCGGACGTGCGCACCCACTACCCCCGCAACACACGCACTGTGGAGCGGCGGAACAGCGCCCTGCACCGGCCGGACAGCCCGTCTGCGAGGCAGCACACCCGGAAGAACACTCATGGATACGGGGATGGATTTTCTTTCTGGTGAATAAGGATAACCGAGCGGGAATCATCTTGTTAGAAATCTGTTATATTCTAAAAAAAAAAAAAAAAAGAAAAACACAAACACCACTTGAGCCGTCCGCCACGGTTTGTAGAGGGAGAGCACTCGCGAACTAGCAACACAACCCGCATGAGCCGCGTCTCTCTGGGAGGTAACTAATACTCTTACTGTACTTCTTTTTCCAGATTTAGCTCGACATTTTAAATTTTAAAATTGCCATAGGCCGGGTTTGCGGGTAGTTCCCCAGACGCTCGACTTTGATATGTCACAGCAAATACATAAATAGCTTGCAAGGCAGCTCGCTGTGCAAAGCGAACATATCTGTTGGTTTTAAGAAACACCCCTTTACGTTTAAGCTTACTGAAGTGAACTTTTGAACGCTCTTAAATTAGCTACTTTAGCAAATGAAATTTTGCCTCTTTAGGACCAGTACGGAGATCATGAAGGGTAAACTGGAGCGCAAGCAGAGAAAGCAGCCATATTCACTGGCATTCTCCCCTACAAATTTGGAGTTCTTATTTATGAACATATGGGACATCCCATATGTCAGTGTAAACACATATGATTCTCTTTGGCTCTTGCCACCGAATGAATAGATAACAGAGTGTAGAGCTTCTCAGCATTTGAGAAATTTAGCAAGCTTTGTATCTTGCTAGCGATTGAAGGTTGATATCTAGAGGTAATTTCTAATATTAAATTGGCGCCATCTATCGGGAATTTTTAAAATCGAAATGAGAAATTAGAAATATTTTTTATTTTCAACAGCACGAAGAATTTCTAATTTAATTTTTTTTAAAGAAAAGTTTATAGGCCTTTCCCAGGTGCGATGGTTGGGAAAAAATAATGAATTATTAACTGCTAATGTCAGTTAGAAATCATTTGAATGACATACAGTAGGCAAAATCTGGACTGGAAGGATTTATGTTTTCTGTTTTGTCTAAGGTGTAAGACCTTTGGTTTGTATCAGTGTTGTATTTCCTGTAATGTGTTATTTTAATTGAGCTTAAAGCTTGCTTTCATTTAGGTCTACATTTCCATCTATTCATCTGGCAGACTCTCTTATCCAGGGCAAAGGTACACACATGCATACAGCAAGGCCACATGAATAACAGCCTCTCTCTCTCCACACACACACACACACACACACACACACACACACACACACACACACACACACACACACACACACACACACACACAACCCACACCACAATTTTGTCCTTCTCTATTGCATCTGTACACAAGCAGCTTGGAAGATACAGGAATGTATAAACGTGAAAAGATACACATCTTTGCCTTCTTCACATCTTCAGTAAATGTAAACAGAATGCATGCAGCTTGGCTTTCATCCTGTTCAGATTTCATCTTATTGATGTGCATGAGTTGTGTGTGTTAAATAAAATCTGTGCTACATGTAAATTTAAGCCATATCACTTGGAGTGTTCATACTAAAGAACTATCTTCTATCAGGTCAGTTCAGTATGTAGGTAACTACATATCGCTCTGGATAAAAGCGTCTGCCAAATGAATAAATGTAAATGTGAATAAATGTAACTGAAATATTTGCAATTATTTTTTGGCCAGTGGACGAATAGTCCCATTAATGTTGGCGAGACTTCAGAATACTTTCAGAAGCAATGTCCTGGCTGAAGCAGCACTGCACAGGCACAAACATGTAATACCAGCAGAAAGGTCAAGCATTTGTAGCTACCTGCTAATGTCTAGAAATCAGATTCAATCATTTTTTAGTAAAAATTCCTTAAAATATCTATTATTTACTGAGGCTTCCGTCATTGTTCTGAAAAGTCACTTTCGGCACTAGTGGTGTATAGACTTGTGGTAGTAATGTTACAGTGCTCCCAGCATAAAATATGAACTCTGTGAATCTCCTGAAGCTCCTTAAAGAAGCCTGCAACATCTAATAATCCATGTGGAATATGCTGGAGGCATAACATTTGATAGGTGAACAGGGATCCACACTCCCCCTAACCTTTGCTTTGGGTGGTTGGGCCTTGTAGTCTCTTAAGGGGAGTGTCAGGTTGAAGCTGTTCTCATCTGGGGGCCTGGTGAATGCAACGTGTAAATCGTTTACTTTGTGCAATTCTGAAGGGAGCATTAGGAAGCACTTGTTACTCTTAGTTTTGTCTCAAAGGTGCATCAGATTGCAGAATTTCAGAGAAAAGGTTTTGTGCGGAGAGGAAGCTGTACCATGTGAAACAGGTGTAAAATGACCACCTAAAATCCAAGGGAAGAGGTGACCAGCGTGCGGATGCGAGATGGCTGCCGTGAGCCGGCCCACAGCTCTCCCTCGCACACTCATTATTAGAACACGAACGCTGGGGAACCAGCAGAGATTTGTGTCCCCAGGCTTCGAAATTCTGCTTCTGAAAAATTCCAGAATGTCACCTGAGCAGGGCCTACTGGAGAAGACTGGAGTATTGCACTGCTTTGAAAAGGGACCTGCCACCAATGAAAAACTGCACATGTTTAGAATGCCTTGGTTATTGTTTTTTTTCTGCTTATAATTGAGATGTTCGTGATAAATTATATGGTGCAATGTTTCAATGAATAATGCATAAGTGTGCAGAATTGCATTAGCTTGGAGAGAGCGTGTTTCCCGGCCATAAGCTGTTTCTGAGCCTGTAAGCAGAGTATGGCATGCTTATGGTATATACGCAGGAGCATATTTTCAGTTTATGTTCCCTCCCGTCTTCCAATGGATCAGGGGCTGAGAGCAGCTTTCCAAGAATGCGACTCTGCAAAGACACTCTCATTTTGCTGTAAAAAGGCCTGACTTTAGTTCAGTGAGTCGCAGGAGAACAGATTTACTGTCTGCGGTCCTATTTTCATTTTCATCAAAAATTGAATCTTGCATCGTGCAGGAGCTTAGCAGGAGGCCTGCTGCCTTCTTCTGTCTCTCATTTTGGCCTCTTCTTACAGGCTTTGTTTTCATATCATTTAAATCTGTTTTTCAATATCCACAGCTATAAAATTTTAATTTGTAGCATTAACATATAAATTGAAAAGATGTTTATGGAGATGCGGTTGACACATCATTGTTTTCAGACCACTTCAGACCACTTCAAATAGTAAATAAATGTTTTTAAAGTTTTTTTAATCCGCCTTTTACATTTTAGTATAATTTGTACTTGATTAACTTTTTTAGACCCCATCGTTTTCTTTTTGTCCAAGACTCACAATTCATCGAAATCTCCATTTTGAATTGGATAAATGTGACCAGTAGTGACTAAATCATTTTTTCTACGTAGAGTTTTCAGTCTCAGTGTATTATTAAACATTTTCACTTTAACGGAGAGGGAAATAGTCTTGATATATTGCTATATCTGAAAAAAAAAACCTGAAAAGGATATTTGTATCCAGAACACTAATAACTCAGCTGGAATGCAGAAGAGAAGACCCGTCTCCATGGAAACAACCTCAGGATGTAGATTATGTTATTGTTCTGAATCTAGCTTCTGCAAGCACATCCCCCAACCTTTAGCTAGGAGTTTCCCTCCTCATCGCAAACACTGACCTTTTTAAAAATAAGTAAAGTAAAAAGCAATCAGCTTTCTTTTTACGTCCTTTTTCTGCAGGGCTAACATTTCTTTTTTGCTTACAAACATCAGTGGCAGTATTGTGATATGATTAAAAACATTTCTTAATGTTAGTATTCTGGATTCAGACTCAGTTTTTTAGTTCCAGGTCATAGGTCGGGCCTCTTGGTGTCAGACGATTTGCTGGATCTTGTACTGTTCTGATATTCGCTCACATTATCAGATTTGTGTAAGTGTTTCATTTTGCAGCAACATTTTGAGTCTTCTGATTATTTTTTCCTGGTGTCAGAATTTAAAATCAACAATGCATTTTATTTATTTATTTATTTGTATTTTAGCTTTCAGTTTTAGTTTGCTTGTAGTGTTAACATTATCAGTCTCTAAATGATGGTGTTGGATGGCTTTCTTTAATCTGGCCTATATTATCGTTTCATTTTAAATTTTTTTTTCTTTTTTTGCCTGCAGTCTAAGGAAGGCCTTCTGTAGGGTTCACTTGGGTTTTGGACGTAATGTTCACTCTGATGTTACAGGAGTGACTGATGGTCAGGCTTTGAGTACAAGCACAATTGGCAAATTCAGCATTTTGGAATGATAATTGTATGAGCTGTCCTAAATCATTTTTTGTTCTTTCTTGGCATGAATCATTGACTGTTTATGTTTTTGTATCATAATTTTCCACCTGGTCTTGTGTGACTGGCTTCTTTTAGCCCACCAAAGATTTCTTTATCCCATTCTCCATGAGGAGACACCTAAGCTGCCCCTGTCTTTGGTCATCATGAACTACACCTTTGATTCATTAAAGTTGTGAACATCAGGTTATATCCATATTTGAGCATATTCCTTGTGCTCTGTGCATTTGAGAGTTGATCAAACTGGTTATTCTGCATCAGAGACAAAAAATTGCTTTTGAAATTGATGAGTGTGAAAACTTAAGGAATATTCAACTAGATATGTGAAGGCTGAATAGGTACAATATGACAGAAATGACAGTGACCACCTTACAAAGATAGCACTGGTTGTAGCTCAGAGAGTTATCAACAGAAAACTAATAGCTTAAGATGTGAGCAGGATTCCTAAAAGACCTTTGTCATTCAGTTATGAAATTTTGAGCAGATTCCTGGGTTCCTAGATCCCCTGAAGGAGTCATTACTCCGAGTCTCCGGCTCTATCTGTGATTCACCTTGACTTGTTGTGAGCAGCAGTCTGCGCAGGCACCTGCTCACTCAGCACCCTGGACGTGACATTTCAGGAAACATCTGCCCCCAAATCGCAGGAAAATCGATTAACTTTGTTGTGCATTTTTAGTTTTGTTTATTATTTGATCGTGCTTTGTGAAGAAGGTCCTCAGATTGGTTGTGGCTTCCAGATGACATTTTTTGTTAGAAGTTAAAATGTCATGAAGATTGTTCAAATAAACATTTACATTTTGTTTTCCATCCGAATCGTGTCCCTGCCGTCTGTGGTCTCTGGTTGACCTGACTGATGCAGTGGGCTGTGTGTGCGGATGTTGGAGGCTGAAATCTGTGCAGCAGATTGGCTTTGCAGAGGTCACATTGCTCTTTTACAGGCGCTTTGTCTTTATGGAAAATGTAAAATACTAATTTACCCCACAGTCCCTTTATTTCACGGTTGCCATGGTGAGGGAGAGAAAAAAAAGAACAGTAAATGCATTGTTTTGATTCCCCAGGGTTCTTACAGTCATTAGCTTTCATATATTTTTTTGTTGTTGTTGCCAGGGGTAACAATGCAGCACCTTATTATTTTGGAAAGGTTTTTAATATGGAGCAGGTAACATCCTGTCGGAGAGAGAGTGCACCGTATGCACTTATGAATTCTGTAATTTCTGATCCTGCTTTCATTTTGGTAGGTCAGGTGTCCTAAGAGTTTGATCAGAGCTCAGGGTTTGTCCTGGGGCAGGCAGTGTATATCCAGATGCATTTATTCAGTGCCTTCCGCACTATAAACACTCACTCTTGTTCAGTCTTTTTTAGCGGTCTGTGCCAGATAGTGGCACAACAGCCACGGTCAGTCAGATTAAATTATTAGCCAGTCAAGTCATTAAGTGAAATAAAAATGGCTTTGGTGGAACCTGTTCTTATTAACCAAGATGGTTAGACACATTTATCAACAAGATGCTATGTGCTAAAAGGGGCAGCATGGGTGCACTGCTGAAGCACTCTGTCTGCATAGGCTGGGATGAGGAGCTGGATTGCTCTTGTGTTCTGTTATCTTTGATTGGCAGCATAATCTGTGTTTCAGGGCCTGCAGACTGTGATGAGAATGGGGTTGGCTTCATATGAAGGATGAAACCTGTTAAAGACAAAAAATAAGTGCTATTAAATGTGGAAATAATTACTTTGTAAAAACAATGACTCTGTAAAGAGTGAAATAAATTGACCGGATTGATGGATGAATGCATCTGAATGAATATTTGGACACGTAAAAAAATAAATACATGGTTTACATAAAAATGAAAGATTAATGTTTAATAAATCATTTAAAAATAATAGCAAGAATAAAAAATAATATTAAGAATAGGAGCTGTTGTACAGTATTTACTGAAATACTCATGTATTCTTTATTTAATGTTGACATCTCTTTTGTCATAGTAGCATGTTTTTTTGCGCATGTTGTGAGCAGTGCACTGTGGCCAAAGGTAAGAAAGACAGAAAGATCATTTTCCCTGAAAGCTGGTTATCCTGCAGTGGCCCTCTGGTCAGGTAGCTACTGCCAGTCATGACTAACTGTTTGGATACAGCAAAAATATTCAAGTGGACAACTAGCTGTTTGTCTAACAAATAGTTTAAGCTGGCCGGTTACTGCTCTCTTGGATTCTACATTGTACAGAATAATCCCATTTCATTTCCCTGAAGCCCACAAGGACACAAATACCCCTATTTGACACATAAAGTAACTTGCAAGCTAAAATAATTCAAATTCAAGCAACACAGCTGGTTACCTAGCTAAAACAGTTTTGCCAAATTTTAACTTAGCCATGGTGTTGACTGACAGGTCCCAGATGCACTAGTCATGTGACCACATCCTGTATGGAGTATTCAAATGCCTTGTGTACTTAATGTTTGCTCAGTCAAGACCTGAGCAAGGAGCAAAATGCTTTTAGCAAGCATGATTTATGGGTAGCGGGTTGTTGTGTTTTTTAATTTGTTTTAAAATTATTTTGATTTATTTCATTGTCTGTTATGTATTTCCATTAAGGTGAATGTAAACATCATGGTATATATAAGAAGTGTGCCGTTAAAATGAAGCCACAGATCACCTTGAAGGTTTAGGAAGTGCTTTCCTGTGGACCCTTGTGTTTTGTACTGTTCACACTTAATTACTGACAATATAATGAGCGGGTTCTGTGGAGCTTTTCTGGCTAACTATTAATTAGTCAGTCAGAGTTGATGTAATATAGCCCACATGGTCGCTTGTAATATGATTTTATCAATTTGGTGATGTAACAACATGAAAATGAATGCTGCAAACTAAGCTTTTTATTCCCAGTGAAAAACAGGGTAGTCTACTCTGCCTATTTTTGGTTTTCTTTTTCATTTTGAGTCACTCTTAATGAAAAAAAGACTGTGTTCATGGTCCACAGCTTAATGGAACCTTGTGAAGAGATCTGTTGAGGTGAGACACTCAGTTATCTGGTTGTGTTCGGTTGGGGTTGAACTTTGACCTTTTTTGGCTGTTAGCTGAAGGTCTTGGTTGTCGGAGTGAGTTTGAGTTGTGCGTTAGCGGGTTTGCCGTGACTGCTGCAGTGTTAGCCTACAGCTCCCGCTTTAAGCTGCTTTATATCTGACAGTCAGCCGAATTTCATGCACAATAAATAATTCACATTTGTTATTTATTTCTTCCCCTCCTAAAAGAAGACCTGCGGATGTGTGTGTTTTTTAAATGTGTATGTGATGCAGTTCAGTATGCTTTCTGAAAAATCGCTATTTGACTTAGAACCAGCTATGCGTGGAATTGGAGAAGGCACATTAAAAGGCTGGAATAATAAATGCATATTGTATAAAATAGCACCAAGTCAAAATTATTCAGATTTATTCACAGGAGAGTCGTATTTTGATGGATTCCTCTGGATGTGTTATTACATGTCATCATTAATTTTTTCAGATTTTTACCTTTTTTTAATATTCCCATAAAATGAAATTTACTGTGTGTTTGAAATCTTTGCAAAGAAAAAAAGAGGCCTGTGGACAGGCAGTAGGGCTGATCTGTGTGTCTGTTCATTCACGCTTTCTGCCTGAGAGGACAGCGTTGCGGGGAGGGTTGCAGTGTTTTACCTGAGTGAACTTGGGGCGGAGTGTTCGGACGTGCAGCACTGTGTTTCTGCTGGAGATCAGCCCAGTGTGAGCTGCATTAATCAGAACCCTCCTCTCCCAGGGGATACTATTACAGCTTAAAAATGTTGAAATCACTGCATCACATTTTACACTGGACTGTGTGCGTGGGCACTCACAGCAAAAATGTGTGTTTGTTTCTACGTTTGTATGTGTGGGCAGTTTTGGCAAAAGTGTGTGTGTGTGTGTGTGTTCGAGTACAAATGCTCGAGTGTGATTGTTGTATGTATGTGTTAAAATCACTGCCTCACACTTTACACTGAACTCTGTGTGTGGCAGACACTTCTTGTGGGATTCTGTATGTACTTTTAAATCCTGTTGACAAAGCTGGAAGGTGAGTTTTCTGGCTGTTCCTCCATGGTCCCTTCTCTCTGCTTGTCTGTCCCTGCATGTCAGACAAGGTGAACCTCGGGTATTTCAGTGAAATTTCCCACAAGGTCAAAGGTCACAGAGAGTTCTGATACATTTTCCCTCACATCTGCACGTTTCCTTTGGCTCCACTAAGTGCCTAAATGCCAGCTGACATGGCAGCAGTAAGAAAGCTGAAAAGCGCTGCCACCCTGAGGAACTGGCCGTTCCACAGCTGCACGGGCTAAGATTCAGTGGAGAGGTCAGAAATCATAAAAACACATGCAAACAGGCAAAGGCCCCACAGTTGCAGGTATCAGGGAGATATTCAAGAAGTATGAATGTGAGTCAAAGTATTGTTTTAGTTTTAATTTAGTGAAACATTTTGACTGGGTAGTGTTAGCAGTTCACACTGTGACATTCAAATAACTAATGAGAGTCATGTTATTTTTATTTAATAAAGTATTGTACTAAGATACTGAGCCCATTTTGTTCCATGGTTAATGAACTTGGTACAGGACATATCTCAGTTGATTAACAGAATACTGTTGTTCCAAACACAGACATCCAGCTTCACCCCATAATTTGGAACACAGCTTTGAAGGAATGAATACTCCTGGACAGAGGGGCACAGCACTGTTTGTTTCTGCCAGTGTGTTTTGTTGACAGTTTGTGTTTGCATATACCGATGGAATCTGGCTTTCAGTGCTCGGACATGGCGGGAAGGCCTCTTATTGAAGGCCTTGTCTTGGTGTGTCGAGCCTCTGTCCCATTGGTTGGTAGAAGTGTGGGTGGGGTATATCGGGGTTTAGACTGAGGGCCGGCAGAGAGGGGGTCTCAAGTCCAGTAAAGGGTACTACAGTTTTCTGTTCTTAGATACAGCCAGAAAAATGTACAAATATTATGGACAGTTGCAAAAGAGGCCAAGTTTCTTCACTTCATTGCTCCCTCTTGACTGTTTCGAAACCACCCCCACAAACCACCTCCCGGAAGACTCTGGCCTTTGGATACCCCCACTGCAGGGGGTTCGTACGGCCCGGGGCAGTGGAGAAGCTTTGGCCTCTAAAGCACACTCAGCGGTTTGTCTTTCACACGCAGGAACATTACACTGCATTGTGCTCATATCTCAAATATTTATTTGATTATTCTCAGATTCTTTCCATGTTTTCTCTCTGTTATAACACTGGAAAATTCTCCCTCTCATCAAGTTGTGTGTGTGTGTGTGTTTAGGCATGTCTCTGCAATTCATCAGAACTATAGGCCCGACTGTTCAACAGGAAAAGCCTGTGTTGTGACAATATTTGTGTTGGAGGATTTGCAGTGGAAATGGCTTCCTTCAGTACTCCCCCTGTTATTGTCCATGATGGAGACATTGACTTATGACCTGTCATTCTTCAGCAGGGATTTAATTTTACTGTCAGCAGCAGTGCTCTGTCTCCTGCTGTCATGTGACAGTGTTTTCATGGTGTAGGTGTGCTTGCCAGTGCTAACAGGCTCCCTGTGCAGCCGTTTCACCCCCTGCTGTCGACATGTGACACTCTCAGCTGTGGAGCCGTGATGATAACGCCCCCAAACGCACAGCTTTCCGTCTTTATAATGTTCCTCTAGAAAATTAAAAAATTGTACAATGGAATTCTAGTGTTTGAAGGATTGAAGCCGTTCTGAAGGAAAAGGGTGGCCTAACTCCTTACTAATTAATGAAAAATTCATATATTTAGTGTTTCCATTATTTTGGCTACTCCATATGACTGGCTGTATAGTCATGTGAGGCGCGCTCTCGCCTTGCTGTAAAGTCATGTGACCTCTCTCTGCTGTAAAGTCATGTGACTCTCTCTGTCTGCTGTGCAGTCATGTGACTCTCTCTGCTGTGCAGTCATGTGACTTTCTCTGCTTTAAAGTCATGTGACTCTCTCTCTCTGTCTCTCTGCTGTAGGTGTGCTGGCCAATCATAGCAGGAGGAATGAGCGGGCAGGCAGAGCAAGGTCAGGGGGAAGCTGGGAGCTTCCAGGAGCCCACCAATCCTGAAGCGGGGGACACCATCCCCCAGGAGTCACCCCCACCAGCAGTGAAGGCGGAGGTGGGGTCGGCCACGCCCAGCAACGGCCAAGCAGGGGAAGGCAACCTCCCCGCTGAGATCTGTGTGGTGATTGGAGGATCCCGCAGCTCTCAGACACTCGGTATGACCTATCATCTCACTCTGCTACTGCTGGGGGCGTGTCATCATTGTCTTCATCTGGAGGTATAAATAGTGTTTAAATTTAAATGTGACATTTCATCTGTGCTTTAAAGTTTATACATTCAGATGAGGATGGACGAGAACAAATATTTGAGTATTCGAACATCGACCGAAACATCGATTTAAAAAAAAAAAACCCGTCTGAAATGTTGACGGGGGAGGTGAGCCTCAGAGCCGTCTGTAATGACTGGAGTGAGGGCTGATGCTTGTTTTTGCCACGAGTCACTTTTCACACAGAAAGAAACTGAGAATGGCCCAATGCATCCAGCTGTATAAATGCATCACATGAAGGCAGTTCAGTAAGCTGTTGTGGCTGAGAGTGAATGTAGTGGAATGTAATCAGTGGGGAGAAGCTCTCCTCACTAAAGCACACACACAAGATGGCCTCCCGCTCAGGAACATTGCTCTACATTGTGTTCATATTTCAAATATTTATTTGATTATTCTCAGATTCTTTCCATGTTTTATCTCTATTATAAC
The DNA here is from genome assembly GCA_019176425.1 of Megalops atlanticus. NCBI lineage: Eukaryota > Metazoa > Chordata > Actinopteri > Elopiformes > Megalopidae > Megalops > Megalops atlanticus. The sequence goes on from CM032878.1 coordinate 1,036,347, forward strand.
ACTGGTAATTCCCCCCTTCAGATGCGTGTGTCTGTGTGTGTGTGCGTGTCTGTGTGTGTGTGTGTGTGTGTGTGTGTTTTTTAGACCTCTGCAATTCATCAAAACTATAGGCCCGGCTGTTCAACAGGAAAAGCCTGTGTTGTGACAATATTTGTGTTGGAGGATTTGCAGTGGAAATGGCTTCCTTCAGTACTCCCCCTGTTATTGTCCATGATGGAGACATTGACTTATGACCCGTCATTTTTCAGCAGGGATTTAATCTAATTTCACTGTGAGCTGCAGCTCTTTTCTGTTTTTCTCCTCTGCTGCTTTCTGCGCTCATTTTACTGTCAGTATCCTGTACCAGCCAGCGCTAACAGCATCTATTGGTTGATTGCAGCTAGTGGATATGCAAAGGGAACATGCTGTTGGTTGATGTGGTCATTGTGTTGTTTTATCTTGGTGGTGGTTGGTGAATCCCATCAATTATGCTGGTAAGAGGAGAAAAGGGCCTCATCTATCCCTGTGTGTCAGATGGTCTGTATTGAACTCTCTGTATCGAATACTGAAATATAAAGAAGGTCTAAGTAACCGAGCGAATGATTATGTTAATTATGTAACTGATAACAGTAGCTGGAGAAAAAATCCTATACCCATGGTCCTTCAGTGTAGAGTTTGATGCCCCTGTTCAGAAGGTACTCCTCATTTAAGCTGTTGGGCTGTCCAGGGAAATGTTTCAGTCCAATAATCAATTGACCTTTCCACGGTAATGTCACTCAATCAATCTGAGCACTCTCAACATAGCAACAGTAACCATGGACTGGGGGCGTGGCCTCGTGGAGTGGTCATTTCAATCAAGCCTCTCAAAGAGGGAGGTCTCTTTGGGGAATTGCAGTGTTGCATACGAGCATTTAAAATTTTATGCCTTGCATTGCTGATGGTTTGGAGCCTTCTTATGATTGTGTTGGTTTGTTCATGTGAAGGTCAGTGGGTTGATAGAAATTGTAAAAGAGCCTTTGATGGTTTAGTGACAGTTTCATAGATTTGAGGTATGAGTATCTCATGATTCCTTGTACAGGCTTATGGGCTCAAAAAAAAGACACCCATCAGACACTCATTATCATAATGGCTGGTGCATGATGGGACTTGTGTATGTTAATGAATTGCCAATACTTTTGCTCTCTGTTCTCTGCTTTTCCCAGGGTCCTATGTGTGCGGAATATGTGGGAAGAAGTACAAGTACTACAACTGCTTTCAGACGCACGTTCGCGCTCACAGAGGTAGTGTCCACTGCATCTCGCCAGCGTAAGGATGCAGGGAATTAGCAGTGTTAAACAGCGCTCTCTGTGAGGTGTGGGGGGGCTTTATCTCAAAGCAGAATCTGCCGGTGACATCAGGAGGATTCGCTGCTGATAACTATTTTTAGGCTCCGAGCTGCAGGCGATGGAGGCCCATTGTTCTGCCTCTTTCTGTCTTTGCTGAAAGTAGGTAAGAGTGTGAGGAAGGATCTGATGATGAGCTCATTACTGTACTTTTGGCTCTTCTCACAGAGTCAGAGAGTGGGACCAGAGAGAGCAGCACCCAGGGGCTCAACAGTGAGTACTGAGGACCACGCACACACTCACACATATTAACTCACACAAACACACACACTCACACAAAAACGCACATACACTCACACACACATATTAACTCACACAAACACACACATACGCTCACACACACACTTATTAACTCACACACACGCACATACACTCACACACACACATATTAACTCACACACACTCTCACACACACACACACACACACACACACACACACACACACACACAGATGCACACACACAAACACACACTCTCTGTGACCCACATATTCACACACAAATAAAAACACACACACTTTCTTTCTCTCTCTCTCTCTCTCTCTCTCTCTCCCTCTCTCTTTCTCTCTGATCCACCCAAACACAGTCATGTCAGGTTGGAGACACCAGCATACTACAGTTTGTCTTTCACAAATATTACTACAAACCTTTGGAAAGTACAGAAATTGCCCATTATAATTGTGTGGTAGGATCTGAGAGTGAATCCCGCTAAAGGTTGACTGTGTCACAGTAATGACTGAACCTTGCTAAATGTACACACATTATGATAGTTAGCGGCTGCGCACAGAGTGTTCTGTAAACATGTGTCACTGTTTCTAATGAGCAGAGTGCACTGTGCTGTGAAGGGGGTGAAATCTACAATTTTTGCTTTTTTGCATAGCGTTTAGGAGATTCATTAAAATAAAAACAGACAGTAATAAAAGGCATAGGCCAACCAGCTGAACTGATGAGCCAGCCGTAATGATATTATTTTGAGATGCTGTAATAATGAGATTATGTGAATATGGAGAGAGGCACTTTGCTAGTGATGGTGTTTAATGGCAGGAAGTGTGATGGCAGGTGTGGTGTCTCGGTGTCTCCCCCTGCAGGCAGCTTCCGGTATGCCTGCGATATCTGTGGGAAGAAGTACAAATACTACAGCTGCTTCCAGGAGCACCGTGATCTGCACGCTGTGGACGGTACCTCCCTCTGTGTTACACCACTCAGTAATATGGGTCCCGCAGAAAAGCGAGCTCTGTCTGCGTTTTCTGTAATCGGTGTCAGTCCACTCCAGTCCAGCTCAATGAGCACAGTCCTGACTGCTTTCTGTCGGCCTGTCCTCCTTTTGTGTCTTACCTCTTCCTGTTTCCTTTCATCTTCCTGTTTCTCTGACCTCTTCCTGTCTCTTGATCTCATTCTCTCTCTCTGACAATTTCCTGTGTCCTTGACCTCTGCCTGTGTCCTTGACCTCTTTCTGTCTCTTTGACCTCTCCATGTCTCTCTGACTTCTTCATGTCTCTCACCACTTTCTCTCACCCTGATCATTTCCTGTGGACCTGGACCTTTTCCAGGTTCTGTGACCACTTCCTGTCCCCCTGACCATTTTCTGTTTCCTTGACCTCTCCTCCCCTTCCCCTTTAGTGTTGCTGACTCTTTCCTGTCTCCCTGTTTGACTTCCTGTCCAGACCCTTATGACCAAGTCGTCCTACCAGTGGATGAGCAGAAGGAGGAGGAACAAGTGGAGCCCTTCCAAAAAATCGGACCGAGTAAGAAGCGATTCCCTGCAGTGTGTTGCGGTGTAGATGGGTCAGACTGCTGAAGAGGGGAGAGCTGTGTGTTTGAGAGCAAATAAAACCCTTGGCAGCGCTGTGGCAGGTTGTGTTCAGGTCTAATGAAATGGCTAAAGGTTTGAGAAGAGGAAAGACTGGAAGTGTGTTGTGGTGGAAGAGCTGAGAGCCGTACATAAGCTTGCCAGGATTCGATTTTTATTTTTCTGCAATTTCAGTTCTTAAACTTGACATTCATTTTTGGTGCATGTTTTTCTAAGCTTATCAGCATTTTCTGTCTGATGGAATCACAGAGAAATCACGGGCTCCAGGGAATCACAATTAAAAAACTGACAACAGACTTGCGGCAGATTGAACAATTTTAATTAAAATAGTTAAACGATCCCAGCATTTTCGCTTAGATCAGCCAAAACCAGTTTCTGGTGAAGTGACCCTAGCATTCGGCCTGTGTAGAAGTGGATTTTTATCTATATTTCATCCCTGCCAATTGCTAATTTCCCAGCATCCTCTTCAGTGAGGGCCCTACGATGACACTCAGGGTGTTGTGTCCAGCCAGGTGAGAGCCACTGGGAGAGGCTGTGCTGATGGTGTCAGCTGCAGTGGGGAGTGAAGCCTCTGTATCCCAACAGAGAGACAGTGAGAAACATGTGAGGCAGTGACGTACTGCATAGCATCTGTCTGCACAGACACATTTTATAGAGTTTCATATTCAGCAGAGGCATACACACATGTATTATTCACTGCGCATTTAGGTGTCCTGTGGCATTTTATCTTTGAGTAAAATGAGCTAAGAGGCCTCCCTGCTGCTCCAGTGGGAGACCGGGAAAGACGTGAATCGTAAAACGGCGTGAAAAGTGTTTGTGAGCAGTGATAATTAATGTTAAAATTTAGGCATGATGAACATTGCTCTAAAATGACCCTCTCCTTCTGGGTGCCTCCTATTCCTCAGGACCCCTGTAAGGACCCACTGGGGGTTGGCTGAAATATGCCTGCGGGAAATTAGCAATGTTATTTTACAGCACGTCAAAACAGACACCGGTGAAATATCCATGTGTGTTTACATTTACATCACTAATGGGAAGGAATGGGAGGAATTTTATGGTTTTAGGATTGCAGATGTGGAATGATAAAAATTGAATCCTGGCAGGTCTGGTTACATAGATGAAGAGCTTATGTTGCTTTGCACCTTATACTGTGAATGATGGAGTCCCTGGTGCTGCTCATCTGTATTCATCTGATGTTTGAATTTACAGCTTGGTTTCCAGAATTACGCTGCTTGTAATAGAATGTTTCAGAGTGGAATGGAATCACCCATTTTAAATCTGAGGTGTCTGTGTGAAATAGTAATCTCTGCTTAATTCTTTTCTTCTCAGTGTCAGGCTGTATAAAGCATTTTGTGTCTGTCTGCAGAGACTGGGAGCTACGTCTGTGAGTTCTGTGGGAAGCAGTACAAGTATTTCAACCCCTACCAGGAGCACGTGGCCCTGCACACCCCCATAAGTAGGTGATGAGACTGAGGCCCCGTGCCTCTGACCCTGCGTTTCGGGGAGGTTCCCGTGCCTCTGACCCTGCGTTTCGGGGAGGCCGTGCCTCTGACCCTGCGTTTCTGGGAGGTTCCCGTGCTTCTGACCCTGCGTTTCGGGGAGGTTCCCGTGCCTCTGGCCCCGTGTTTCGGGCAGGTTCCCGTGCCTCTGGCCCCGCGTTTCGGGGAGGTTCCCGTGCCTCTGGCCCCGCGTTTCGGGGAGGTTCCCGTGCCTCTGGCCCTGCGTTTCGGGGTGGGTTAGGGTTAGGGTTAGGGTTACAGGAGTGCTCCACTCTACTCCCAGCACCCTCTGCTAGTCTTCTTAAACCGGTGACTCAGATCTGGGGAGGGAAACTGAATTTACTCAATCAGAACAAACCGCAGGCGGAATCGGGAGGCTGACCGTGCTTGGACCAGGGTTGCCTGGCCCTGGTTTACAGGGCGAGTCACATCAGATAGGTGCTAGTGTTCTCAGGACCCGATTGTGTAAGGTCTCATTCTGTCTCAGTCAGTCTTCTTTGGTTCATCCTGCTGAATAAAGGTCTCCATTGCAGAGCCTGTCAGCCAGTCAGAAGGCATGAGAAATTAGCTGTAAAAAATTCCCACATTCCTTTGTGAAAAACTCATGGGAATCTGTCGCTGTGAATGTTAACTACCTATGAACCTGGATTTAATAAAATACATTTGTCTGGTCACTTCACATATTCAGAATGTCAGTGAGTGTAGATGTTTGCCTGACCAGTCCTGCCTCAGTCCTTAAGGTGTGTACCACACCAAGACAAGTTAGTTTTAATCAGTTTAATTAGAGAGCATCACTTCTTTGTATTACATACCATACAAAAATTGTAACTTATGTAATTCACGATGATGAAGTGATTACAGCTTTTCAGGCCAATGTCAGCAATGTTACAATTTATAGTACAATATAACACATAAACAATAGAACTCTAGGATGAGGTGTGTAATATCACCTATGCGAAAAGCTCTCTCTGTCACAATGATCATTGTGTTTTACAGTGTTATAGTTGTATATGCTGTACATGTGTTGGTTGGTGATTGGTTGTGACTGAACGCTGCTCGTGCAGGTCGGGCCAATGAGATGCAGTCCCTTCGCTCAGCGCAGCACGCGGGAGACGTCAGCAAACATGGCACCCCCAAATCCGGGCACCGCCAGTCAGGTAAAACAGGGCCCGGGCTCCCAGGCTGATCAGTGTGCTTCTGAGCAGAATGACTGCAGAGAGGCATGGCTGTGTAACCTCAAATTCAATCTAACCACAGTGTGTCGCGTCCTTGACTTTGTACAGTGAATTTAAGGAAGTGCTGTTTCTTGCCAACATTAGCTCGGCAGTCTCTCAGATAAAGGGCAAACGTGTTGGAAACACTTGCATAAAAGCGTCTCTCAGTCTTAAGAACTGTGCTTCTGTCAGATGTGATCCAGCTGCAGCTGCAGTAAGACACTCGCCTGCAAAAACAGAAGTTAAAGGTTAAGCTGAAGAGGTCGCTGTTATTTTTCCTTCAACATCTTGCATGTCTCTGGAAGGTGACATACGATATTACGATATATATACTTTATTGTCCCCTTAGGGAAATTTGTCTTGGACTCAGTGCTGCGCACATAAAATGCCTTCACAGTTACATTAAAATAAATTAAATATAAATAGAACAGCACCAGCTGTGCCAATCACAACAGTAAAATGCTCATAACAAAATATTGCATACACCCCATGATAAAATACATTACATATTATGTGTAACATGTTGCACACACCCATAATAGAACACCAAGACTGTTGCACAATCCATACAACCTCAAGCAGCATTGTTTAAAAATTTGATAGAGACAGGGACAAATGAGTTTTTAAAACGGATGCGTTTACATTTGGGGACTCTGTATCGTCTGCCAGAGGGCAAGAGCTCATATTCTGTGTGGAGGATATGTGATGGGTCGGTCAGGATCCTCTGAGCTTGCCTGAGGACAGATTGCTCATATATAGACTGAAGGGGTTTGTAGTCACTCCTCCCCATCACCTTCATAGCGGTGTGAACCATACGAGCTAGCTTGGTTTTTAATTGCACGGTGAGGTTGCCATACCATGCTGACATCCCATACCTAACTAAGCTCTCTAATACAGCCCGATAAAATAAAAACATGATCCTGTGGTCCACACCGTACACTCTGAGTCTGCGTAAAAAATATAGTCTCTGCTGTAGACGAGAGCAAACGCTATCAACATGGACCTTCCAGCTGAGGGTGTCATCCAAGTGAACGCCAAGGTACTTGTATGAACAGACCTGGCTGATGTATGTATCATGTATGACCACAGGGCTGTGATCCCCCACTGAACCAGGATCCAGAACCATCTCCTTCTGTATCCTGGTTCAGTGGGGGATCACAGCCCTGTGGTCATACATTTTACAGATATTGTATGTCTGGAAGGAGAAAACCGTCACAGTGTCTTAGCTGGGTTTCCTTTCAGTGATGAAGCATGTACCTGAGCAGAGTTTAGCTGTTTGGCAGTGGATGGGTCCCTGTCTGTGTGCTGGTAGCTCTCTCCTCACCCCCCTTCCCTCTCCGTCCTTCTCGCAGTGCCTCTCTCTCTCTCTCTCTGTAAATCTGGGCTGAGGAGGTGTCACTGCTGTCTATTTAAAGTTTGTCGCTGTGGCGTAATTAGGCCAGAGGAAGGGAGATGGTGAGAGGCAGCCGTGCTGTATTTCAGTCCTCTTTGATTTATTAATAACGTGGGGAAGAGAATGGAGGGTCTGCCGGTCACTCTCTTTCGGAGATACCCGACATAGGGAGGACAGAATTCAGTCCAGCTGGCCGTTACCGTGGAGACCGGTCCAAGCGCTGTTAAACTCTTGATTAACTCAGTTGTGATGTGCAGTGTGAGGGAAGGCTGTGGCTGAGCTCACCTCCTCCAGGCCCCTGGAGATCAGGCCCACAGTTAGCATAACCAGTGGTGTGTCCGAAGTGTGGCTGATGGCTAGTTTAGATGGATTCATTATCCCCACATGATAATATTCTTCCTCCTAGAGTAAAACAACGCAACTAAGATACTGTACAGGTTATAAGTTAGGAGTTGTGTGACCCAGTGGTTCATTCAATAGGAAAACATCAGAGACCCATTGTGTTCCCATTCAGAAACAAAGCCTTTGTGTTTTTTAATTAGGAATGTTTATGGCAGCTGTGGTGAAATTGTAGCACACGTAAAGAAACCTGTGAGCTGAAATTCTAATCAAACTAGGAGCAACAATGCAGGCTCAACACTGAGCGCAAATCTCATAAATTTTCAGTGCTGAAAGTGTGACGATTCCAATTTGGGTGATTGTGATAAAAAAGCGTTATGATACTGTGATTGTTTGAGTCTGAAAGTCATTTTAGGCTGACTGCTTTCTCAGACCTGCCATTAGAACACCATGTGAGTTCTGCTTTTTTCTCTTTGCTACTGGCAGAATTTTATTTTTTCCTCTCAGAAGCAAATCTCATGAGGGCCACGTTTCTGTATGTAGCAGTACGATGTCTCATTAGGACATTTCTCTATTAATAAACTAGTGAAACATCAGTCAGTTCACAGGAGATGATTTGCTTGTCATCATTTCTTTGCTCGTCATGTTGTGCCTGTTCTAATGCATGCCAGACCTGGTGTTAAGACTGACATGCAGAGTGAGATTTCAGCGGCTCCATCTCTCATGCTGTCCTGTAGAGGGCGCTTTCTGTCGGAAGATTGAGGGGAAGATGCAGGCAGTGGCGGGGGAGACCAACAGCTCCCAGAACTCCAGCGGTGAGCTCATCCCCGCTCCCCTGCCATCACTCTCACACTCAGCAGAGGAATGTAGCACCCGGAGCGTCAGCGTGGAGGAGCACTGCTGGCAGAGAGGAGGAAACAGCAGGGAACAGCGGGGAGGGGGGGATGGAGGGATGGGGGGGTAAACAGGGAGAAATGGAGAGAGATTAGGATGGAGATCCCAGCCTGTGGAAGTTACTCCCACTTCTGTTTGTACTCATAGCCTCCCTTTCCTTCACAGGAACTACAAATCCCATGGTCCCCAGCTCATATCCTGTGGTGCAGAGTAAGCTGGTTTTCTCTGCGCTCTCTGTCATGTGTAGTTCTGGCATATATGTATGGGAAGCTGTTGCCAAACCAAAAGAAGTGTGTGTGTGAAGGAACTGCATTATTGTGTACTGTCATCCCAAAGAATTTTGCTGTACTTTTGTGTCCTACTTCTGAAACTCTTAGTTGTCACCGAGGCTAGAGCTAACCAGGCTGGTTCTGATGTTGGGTTGATTGGGTCATTGGGCCACAGACCGCTACCATTGTTGGAGAACCTGTAACCAAAGGGTCGAACCCAGCTGCAGAACTGCTGTTACATGCCTGAGCAGAGTCTGCAGTGAATGGTGTTTAGCAGACCGGTGGTGGTGTGAGTGGGTAGTGATGTAAATGGGTGGTGTAAAACTGTTAGCTGGGCCGATTCCCTCATCACGTCGCGCATGTGTTTCAGAGCCCTACACCTGCGGCGCCTGTGGGATCCAGTTCCAGTTTTACAACAATCTGCTGGAGCACATGCAGTCACACGCAGGTGAGCACACACAGTCACACAGAGCACACACAGTCACGCAGGTGAGCACACACAGTCACACGCAGGTGAGCACACACAGTCACACGCAGGTGAGCACACACAGTCATGCAGGTGAGCACACACAGTCACGCAGGTGAGCACACACAGTCACACGCAGGTGAGCAGACGCAGATACACAGGTGAGCACATGCAGTCACACGCAGGTGAGCAGACGCAGATACACAGGTGAGCAGACGCAGATACACAGGTGAGCACACGCAGATACACAGGTGAGCAGACGCAGATACACAGGTGAGCAGACGCAGATACACAGGTGAGCACACACAGACCCACGCAGGTGAGCACACGCAGGTGAGCAACACCCTGTCCTTCACAGAGAGAGAGTGAGAGAGAGAGAGAGACCTGTGCTTCACAGAGAGAGACCTGCCTTTTCCTTCAGAGAGAGAGAGAGACCTGCTGGGCTCTTTCCTGTCTCTTGGTGATTTTGCTTGTGTTGGGCACCTACTGTTTCTTTCTCTCTTTATTTAACTGTTTCTAAGGTTTTTTTTTGTATCCTCAGCGGACAACGAAAACCACATCAACGTGGAGGCCCCCAAAACGTCCCCGGCCCCCACCCCCACCTCCACCCCTGCTGCAGCTCCTGCCCCTGCCCCCCCACCTGCACCAACTCCCCCCGCACAGAGGAACCACACTGCTAACGGTGAGTATCAGCATCGTTCATGAGCTGAGGACTCGCAGCATAGGGTTCATTTCTGTGTTACATTATCTGTCAGTCCCTCTGTCTGTCCATCTCTCGGTCCCTCTGTCTGTCTGTCTCTCAGTCCCTCTGTCTGTCTCAGTCCCTCTGTCTGTCTGTCTCTCAGTCCCTCTGTCTGTCTGTCTCTCCGTCCCTCTGTCCGTCTCTCCGTCCCTCTGTCCGTCTCTCTGTCCCTCTGTCTGTCTGTCTCTCCGTCTCTCTCCTCTCCCTCTGTCTGTCTCTCAGTCCCTCTGTCTGTCTGTCTCTCGGTCCCTCTGTCTGTCCATCTCTCGGTCCCTCTGTCTGTCTGTCTCTCAGTCCCTCTGTCCGCCTCTCTGTCCCTCTGTCTGTCTCTCAGTCCCTCTGTCTGTCTCTCAGTCCCTTTGTCTGTCTGTCTCTCAGTCCCTCTGTCTGTCTCTCAGTCCCTTTGTCTGTCTGTCTCTCAGTCCCTCTGTCTGTCTCTCAGTCCCTTTGTCTGTCTGTCTCTCAGTCCCTCTCTCTCTCTCTCTCTCTCCCTGTGGCTGCAGTCAGCAGTGTCTTACCTGAGAAGGAGCGGCAGCAGGTGGCTGAGCGCTTGCTGCGGGTGATGTGTGCGGACCTGGGCGCCCTGAGCGTCCTGGGCGGGAAGGACTTCCTGAAGCTGGCGCAGATGCTGGTGGACACGGGGGCGCGGCACGGGGCCTTCTCCCTGCGGGACACTCTGGGGGAGCTGGGCTCGCTGGCCCTGAAGCAGCTGCCCCGCATGTACAACCAGGTGAAGGTGAAGGTGACCTGCGCCCTGGGTTCCAGCGCCTCGCTGGGCATCGCCGTCACCTGCCACGCCCACGCGGTGGGCTCGGACGCCTGCTACGTGCTGACCGCCTACCAGGTGGAGGGGTCGCGGGTCAAGCGCTACGTCCTGGGGGTGAAGGAGGTGGACCTGAGGGAGGTGGGCGAGCAGGTGCACCACTGGGTGCAGAACGTGCTGTCCGAGTTCGTCATGTCCGAGATCCGCACCATCTACGTGACGGAGACGCGGGTGCTGGCCACGCCCTTCTGCGGGCGCGCGGGGGTGTGTCTGCGCTGCGCGGGGTGCTCGCTGTCGGCCGTGGTGCAGGCCGTGCTCGGGAGGCGGAGTCTGCAGGCGCGGGGCCTCCAGGAGCTGGGGGACCTGCTGGCCGCCTGCCGGGACCTGGCGGCGGTGGCGGGCCTGTCCCGGGACCCCCCCGCCGGGCAGGACGACGCCGCCCCTCCCCCCTGCTGGGACGACGCCGCCGAGACGCTGCTGCTGGTGCACGAGCGCTTCGAGCAGGTGTGCGAGGCGTACGGGCGGGGCCGGCGGGCGGCGTCGCTGCTGCAGAGCCTCAACAAGCCGCTGCTGGGGACGCTGGCCTCGCTGCTGTCCCCCCTGCGCCAGGCCGCCCTGGAGCTGAGCTCCGAGCGCCGGCCCACGCTGCCCCTGGTGCTGCCCGCCTACCTGCGCCTGGAGAAGCTCTTCACCTCCAAGGCCAGCGAGGCCGGCGCCGGCGGCCGCCTCTGCCACTACTTCCTGGAGGCGCTGAAGGAGAACCTGAAGGTGGAGCGCCCCCACCAGGTGGCCATGGTGCTGGACCCGCAGCTGAAGCTGCGGCCCACCCCCACACACCAGCACGAGGAGCTGATGGCCAAGGTGTGCGAGGCGGCGGGGAGATGAAGGAGGGGGCGGCGGGGGGGGGGGCCGGGGCGGGCGGGGAGGACGGCGTGGGGGAGGGGCCTCCCGGGCGCAAGCGCGTGCGTCTGGAGGGCGGGAACGCCTGGGGGAGGGGCTCCGAGGAGCCCAAGGTCCGGAAGGAGCTGTTCCAGTACCTGGCCGAGCCGCAGTTCCACGCCCCGCCCGACCTGTTCCAGTACTGGAGCTCCGCCATGGAGAAGTACCCGAAGCTGGGGCGGCTGGCGCTCTGGCTGCTGGCGGTGCCCGCGGTGGGCACGCGCAGCGAGTGTGCGGCCGTGTGCGAGCAGACTCTCGCCATGAAGCGCCGGCGCCAGGTCCGGCCCGACGAGGCCAGCAAGCTCATCTTCCTCAAGTCCAACATGGCCTGAAGCGGCACACCCCCTACCCCCCCAAAATGGACCAGGGGTCAGGAGCACACAGTCTCCACTGTGTGAATCCTACTGGCCTCATCTGTCTATTTATTTGACTCTGTGTAGAAACTGCCTAGAGGACTGTGTTTTAACACTGCACTGCGTGAAGTGGAAGCTGCTATCTGTGTAGGCGTTAGAGCTCCCGATGTCCTGACCTGAGAGGTAGAGGTGTGCACAGCGCACTGCAGGTGTGGGTGCGGAGTGCAGCCCTGGCGTTGGGACCATGGCCTGTCCTCTGATTGGTGGTCGGTGGTTTGGATCACAGCGCATTGATGGCACTGAGGTGGGAAAGAGGACTGGGAGGCAGAACCCTGCTGTGGCCGCTGTTGGTCTTATTATTTAATCTCACTGAAATTTTTCTGACGTCTGACTGTACTATTTATACGCAGGAACATGACTTGAAAGTTCTGAGCGGAATTTTAGTCTCGCTCGGGTGGAAGCTGGGTCTTGGGAGCGACCCGGTTGTGATGTGGTCGCTGGTTCTGTGTGGTTCTGAAGCTCAGTGAAACACAGTCTACTTCTTACAGTTCACTTGTAGAACTACAGCAACACAAGTTAAAATATGGACACCTGCTGCATGCATCTATTTATTATTTCATTTTTTGGGGAAAAGAAGGGTTTTCTTACAGTCTTCCTTGGTCTTACATTGAAACTCTAAAAGTAAAATACAAATAACTATCGTTAGGGTGCACAGTTTTTACACTTGGAAAAATGCCAAAGAAACACATGGCTGCTCATTTATATTCAGACTCATATTGTGGATGCGCTGGGCTCCAGTTCCAGCTACACTCCACCTTCTTCTCCGGTATGACAGCGGCCTCATCGCCACTGTCCCGTCTCCTCTGGTTCCCCCCCCCGCCCCCGTCCCTCTGACCTGCAGGGTGGCTGTGACTCCACACTCACAGCTCGACAGGGTGCTGAAAGGGAAGAGAAAACTTCATTAGACACAAAGCGATCCACATAAAAGCGTAGGATACAGCCGTCTCAGAGCTGCTAATAACATCAGCCTTCTTATGGGGTGGTGAAGGGCATTCTGGGACAGCTGGCATTGGGCCTGCAGGGAAAGCCAAAGGGATGCATGCAGAGTCATTATCTGCACTGTGGAGTAGTGTGGGTCCCAGTGTGACTGCTTACCTGTGAGATAAGACACGAATTAGCTGCTGATGACTGCTGTTAACACTCTGGCAATGCTGGAATGTTGTAGCTATGATGATGATGACCGTTATTGTTACATTATTATCATTACTATTAATGAATAATAATAAACCATAGTACTAGTCATAATCTTCATAGATGGAATAGTAACCACAGGCTACTGCCGTTAATTTGAAGTCATAAAAGTCATACAAGTTTAAAAGTAAAAGGGATTTTCTGGCCAAATAGAGCTTATCTTGGACTGTTACTGTAACTGTGTTGAATTGTTTGCACACATGCTTCATTGACTGCTTGTGTTTGTGTCATGGTCTAATTTAATCAAATCCAAGCTGTTGCATCGTACTGTACAAACCTCAGGATATCATTCATCTAGGCCACGTAACAGTAGTAACTATCTTCCTCTACTTGTGTTTGAAGCTTTGGCCAGGGTCAAAGGAGACGTCACGTTACTGTACAAATAACTATTTGCGGATAGCTTTCTGGGGTGCTTTTTTAACAAACTAGAAAATAGATGAGCTCAAACTGTTAGTGCTTGTATTGCCTGTTAAATACATCTAAGAAATGAGTTCAGAGTTATGCATGCAGTTTTGTATAACAAAACATTGAAGATAAAAAGATGAGAACTGAAGTATGCTGGTCTATATATGAACAGTAACTACATATTTTTAAATCTGGGGTTTCCTCTTGAAGAAGAGTTTTAAAAGGATCGGGGTTCTGTGTACATACGAAACACAATCTGCTGTTTTGATTCACTCAGAAGAGCTACTGATTTCCAAGTCTGATAACACTGTACCTCTTTTTTAAAGCCTTTTGTAAGACATGGCAAGTCTGTGCAAAGCGCTCCCTTGGCAGGCGGGGTATGTGGCTTTGGCTCAAGCTGTTTTGGTCAGGTGGGGTTTCTCTCACCCGGGGGCCTGTAAGCGGACTGCTTTGTGCTTTTACACAGTAACATACTGTAGATCATACTTAGATACTTTTACTGTTGTTTTTTGCTCTGGATTTCTTTTCTTAAAAAAGGAAATATTGCTTCAAGAAAGCAATTGATATTTATATATATATAAACATATTATTCTGATGATATATATTTTTCTTTTGTTTTGTTTTGTCTGTTTTCTGGGACAAAGGAAAAATCATTTACACATGTTTTGAATCAAAATATGAATATTCTGTTGCCATGTCAATATATAGTCTGCCAATATACATAGCTATATATATATATATTCCCGTCACAAATGCATATAACTGAGTGTTTTATATTATCATTGCTAAATTATCAATGCTGTTTTTTCCCATGATTTCACGTTGGATGGCCTTTAAGATATATCTGAATACATTTTTGATGCCTTCATCTTGTTACTTCATGTGTGAGTTTTAGGGCCTTTATTGGAAGAGGTCATGGCAGATATTTCCATTCTTCCTCATTGATTTGTGTATTGAATATGTCTTAATAACCAGTAGTTCTAATTTATACATTTTAGCTACACTATTTTTATATTGCAGATAATAGCTTCTGTTTCTTTTTCCCTGTCAAATTCACAACGCTGTGCAATGTCCTTGAAATATATTACCCGATGTAGTGCGTGCTCTGATAATAAAGCTAGCCCAGAAGAAGGCCTCTTGTGTTACCTGACTGCTTCCGGGATGTGTACATGCAACAGCACAGTGAGGCTCAGGCGCTGACCTGGGACCTGTGTGCGTTTGTGACTTTCTCACTGTCAGCCAGAAGCACCAGCACAGTGAGGCGCAGGGACTGACCCGGGACCTGTCTGTGCCATGAGCTGCAGAGATGTGCTGGTGGGGTTCAGTCACAGGTTTCATTCATTTTCAGCCTTAATATCGATGTCAAAGGGGGTGCAGACTGATACTGAGGAGTGATACTGTGTGCTGTGGTGCTCCAGTGCTAAGCACGCACACACACACATTACATTACATTATTGGCATTTAGCAGACACTCTTACCCAGAGCAACTTACATCAGTTACAATGTTATCCATTTATACAGCTGGATATTTACTGAGGCAGTTGTGGGTTAAGTACCTTGCCCAAGGGTACAGCAGCAGTGCCCCAGTGGGGAATTGAACCAGAAACCTTTCGGTCACAAGTCCTGCTCCTACACTGCTGCCCCGCACACACGCACGCACACACACGCGCACGCACACGCATGTGCTGCTCTCGCTGTCTCAGGTGTAAATCGAACTGCCAGAATAACGACTGATCAATATGAGCAGGCTAATCATAAATACTCACTTATTGAATAAACTGGAAAGACACCCAATGTGTGGAATGAGGAGGGCAGTGAGATTTGTCTGTGTGTTTTTGGTCATCACACAGCAATTGTTTAGGGTGATTTACTCCCCCCTCTGGTCATAAATGGAACTGTATCTTGTGTGACCTACACTGACCTTACAGGTACACTCCTTTGAGCTCCCACTTCACCTCTGTTCCCTTCCACTGCCAGTTTCTGATGTGTTTTAAATGATGTTAGATGTTTAGATGATTAAAATTATTAATAGGGCTACTCTAACCTGGTCCTGGAGGGCCGCAGAGCCTGCAGGGCTACTCTACCCTGGTCCTGGAGGGCCGCAGTGCCTGCAGGGCTACTCTACCCTGGTCCTGGAGGGCCGCAGTGCCTTCTGGGCTACTCTACCCTGGTCCTGGAGGGCCGCAGTGCCTGCAGGGCTACCCTACTCTGGTCCTGGAGGGCCGCAGTGCCTTCAGGGCTACTCTACCCTGGTCCTGGAGGGCCGCAGTGCCTGCAGGGCTACTCTACCCTGGTCCTGGAGGGCCGCAGTGCCTGCAGGACTACCCTACTCTGGTCTTGGAGGGCCGCAGTGCCTGCAGGGCTACTCTACCCTGGTCCTGGAGGGCCGCAGTGCCTGCAGGGCTACTTTACCCTGGTCCTGGAGGGCCACAGTGTAGGTACATTGTACATCTTTAACCTTCAACAGACACAGTCACGTGAAAGGGACTGGAAAAGACACCTGGAAAGAACTCAATTTTTTTCTGTGGTACTCATAGCCTGTGCAAATCAGATAGATGCAAATCTGACATCCATGAGCCCTTTCACTATAATAATAATAACAATAATAATAATAATCGCCTGAAAGCATTTTACACAATAATCATTAGCGCATCAGGCAATACAAACATGAAACAGATAAATTTTAAAAAAAACCAATGAAGTAAAATCAATCAGTCAGTTACCGTGTAAAATGAGACGATTATACAGGTAAAATAATGAATTGCTATGGAATCTTAAAAGTGCCCCGCGGTGCACCACTGGCTTTCAGGTTTCAGAGGGCTGGGATCGTTGCGCCTGAGTTTTCGGGTAAGAGAGAATCTCTGCAGTGATTAACGCAAAGAAAGCCGCATCAGAGCTCACTGACGCTGCTGCAGGGCGCACTGCATTAGTGGGCATTTTGCAATGTTTTAGCCCTAATTAATTTTCGGGATGAGCTGTTCGGTTTTATAATTTATGACTGCCAACATGCCCGCATGCGTTTGATGCTTCCGGCTGAAAAATGATACTGTGTGATACTGTATATCATGTTCAAGACGGCAATTAAATACACTAAAGACGAATACCAATGAACAGTATGCGTTTGACCAAAGCATTAAACAGACACCTCAATGATTCATGATGACTTAGTGTCCATTAAATGAACTAAAATGCTTCGATTAAAAAAAAAACATTTTAATATGTCACACATGAAAGAACACATACAGGTGAAACTGAAAACATTTTAAAGTCTCGCATTGCTTTTTGATACCGGTTGTGCAAAGCTCTGTATAGACTGGTTAACTCGGCACTGTTCATTAGCGAGACTGCGAACTCTGTGGTGGCTCCCAATTCGTCAAAAGAGTTTCTGCCGCTGCTCTAGTTGCCGAGGAGCTAAACGGTTCTGGTGAAAAAATATTGAACGGCGTGGAAGTCAATAGAAATGGTAACCTTCATATTGGAGATGAGGGTTGAGCCTCCCGTAGAAAGCCAGGTTTAAGTGCTCCCATTGAACTCTAGAGGGCGCAAATGCTCAGGGAATCACATTGCTTACGTTGCAGCTCAGTACTTCGGTCGGGGATTGACTCAGATCCAATGCATTCTGTACGGTATTTTTATTGTATTTTGGTTGAGACTGAGTTTTGTTTTATTTCAGTAATTTATTTTTTGATATCTCAAAGAATATGATTTAGGCACAACGCAACTATGTATTGCATATGGATCTGCGTGCATATGTATTTTCTTGGTGTACAAGCTAACTCTGTGTTGATTAATAGTTATCAGCAGCCTGCACAATAACTATCTTAGGTTTTTTCTGGGCCTCCAAAAAAATCAAAACAAAACAAAACGAAAAAGCAACAAAAACAGCTCCTTGGTAAACCTCTGGTCTCTGCCGCCGGTCTTTATTGCGATCTCTCCGGTTAAAGAGACAGAAGATTGTCATGATTCCAGATAAATCTCACGCTCTTGCTTCACAGTTTATGAGAACTGCTTCAAATCGTGAAGTGACAGGGTAATTCCCAAACACTTCATCCGTTATTTTCCTATGATTGCGTCAGTGTTTGTATATTTATCTTGCCAATATTCTAATTCCCTTAAGGCGTAATGAAGACGGATGCTAAAGAATGTTGTTATGTAGAAATAATATTTCCATTTTCTTGATTTTACGTTTTGGCCAAGTTTATTGCGTCAGATTGTTAGGCCTGTTAGACTAAGATATCTCTTTGGTATGAAAATCCATCGACTGTAGGACAAGCATTGTCTATAATATGATAAAACTATACAGCAGTTTTTAATTTGTGGTTGTGAAGCAGGGACAAACTGTTAATTGAGTTTAAAGGTTGGAATATGCTTGCCATTAAAATTGATGTGATGCAGATTTTTCTGTTGGGGCTTAAAGTGACATAAACTCTGAGCTTTATCGCAGAACCACTGCTTTACTGCTCTGCTAATGTTTGAGGTCGTGACCTACGTTTCTTTTACGGGCATTTGTGAGTTTCTATTTATCATTTTCAGAGCTTTACTGCGGCTGATAGTCAGGCAAAAGAGAGCGAGAGAAAACACAAACCCCGTGACTGTGAGGAAAGGAAGGTAAGCGCATATTTAGCGGTTTCTGTGGAGCTCAGCGGCTTCAGCAGGTGTTGAGTCTGTCAGGGTGATGGGAGGGGCCGCCAGCGCAGGGGTCGAGCCTTTGAAATCGAGCTCAACATCCTGAGAAAACAAATTACCTGAAATTAGACACAGCAATTGATCTATGTTCTCAACAACTAATATTTGTTTAAGGCAAATGCTGTTTTCGTGCTATCCACTTTCTCTTAATCCAGTTCTCTGGGGGCTGACGTAGACATGCTGGCACTGCGGCGTTCCAGGCCCGAGTTTGCCCTGAATTACAGAGCGAAGCCCAGCGCACAGAGAGGCGGCCGTTTGTTTAACCTTGGCGGTGCACTTTGATGGCTGGACAGAGCCAGCAGTTTGGTCATACAGGGGTAAAGACTCACAGCAGTGAAGGCTTTCAGGTGAACGCTGGCTAAATGTTTCATTTATGTTGTGTGTTGCGGGAGGTGGGAGGGAGAGAGGAGATGTAACTGCAGGCTGACACAAGCTTCGGACAGAATCGGTTCGTCAGGAAGGTGCATGTGTGCGCATGCATTGGTGTGTGTGTGTGTGTGTATGTGCGCGTGCTTGCATGCGTGTGTGTATGTGTGGTGTGTGTGTGTGTGTGTGTGTGTGTGCATGTGTGTGTGGTGTGTGTGTGTGTGTGTGTGTGTGTGTGTGTGTGTGCGTGTGGCTGTATGCCAACCTGCTAGTGTGTGCCATGGCTAAATGTGGGTAGTGCCATTTCAGTGCAGGGCTGTGCATGCATGGGGAGACAGATCCAGGATCAGGGGAATGTGGGAGAGGCTAGAGCAGAATCTTTTTGTTTCTGTGGTTTCCATAAGCCACCATGCTGAGGGCTGTGGGTTTGATTCCCAGTTGGGGCACAGCTGCAGTGCTCTTGAGCTACTTAGCTCAAATTCCTTCAGTAGGTCCTGAGGTGTATGAATGAATGGGTGTGTGCGAGAGAGTGTAGGGTGTGTAATTCACCCTGAGGATAGATGGTTATTGGTTACCAAGCAGTTACCAAGCGGTTATCAAGCACACACACGGGATGGCTGCTTTTGTCAGTCTGTTAGTCCCCCGGCTGCACCTGAGCCACGGCAGAGGGGTGTGGGGTCATATGCTGTCTGAGGTTTTTGGGGTTCATGTTTTTGTTAGAGTGATGTTGTCTTACTGTGTAACCATAGCAGCCTCTGTATGAACTGCTTATGTCTAATTGTTTATAATAGGATTGTCACACTACATTGTTTTATTTTTAAATCATACAGAAGTTTATTCAGAGCAATATGCATAGGTTACTGTTTACAGTTTATGGAGTATATCTGAATATTTACTAAAGCGATTTGGGTTAGTTGTCTTGCTCAAGGGTACAACAGCAGTGACAGATCTGAACCTGTAACATTCTGATTAGTAATCAGGTTCACCACCCTGCTGGTCTTTGGCCCGTCCTGTCAAGGGGCCTCTCTGATGATGCTCACCAGTCAGCCGTGCCCATTTCTGCTGGTTTCTGCACAGCAGGGTCTGGATTTGTGATGGTCAAACTGCCTTCAACAGCTGCCTTTTTAAAAAAAAAAAAAAAAGATAAACATAATGATACTACAGTCAGAACACATTGCGATAACTACTCTTAGCATAGTGATGCACTTATTTGGAAGTCGCTCTGGGTAAGAGCGTCTGCTAAATGACATAATGTAATGTAATGTAATGATATTTACCTGTAGCAGCAGCAGAAACTCTTGTGTGATTATCAGTTCCTCCTGTGTTGAAGATGAAGCTGTTGGCATGTACCTGTATCTCCTGAATGAGTGGTCATTTACAGCCAGAAAATGCCCCTTCAATGCAAACGCATCTGGAAATGTCTGCTGAAATCGAAAGTATGGAGGAGCTCTTCAGCTGAACCTCAGCCTGTGTGGGATGTGAAAGGTAATGTGCAAACGGGGACACCTGCTGGTCAGAGCTGGCAGTGCGTCCCGGCCACGCTGTGCCGCTCTGAGCTGACGTGCTCGTTTAGACGTGTGTGCTGTTTTCTGTTGAAGATGTCAAACATTCGAGGTAGCATCCGTGCAGGGCAGCAATGTTGGCATGTTGACCCCTCTCCCACAGACAGGGGGCGCTTGGTGACCTGCGGTTTTCCCCAGAACAGCATTCCTGTCCTCGGCTGCTGTTTACGCTGGTCCGGTTCCAAAGCGTTTGATTTAATGAGATTTAACCTCAGTTGTTAATTAAATACTGATCTGTATCAGAATGTTGTCACAGTTTGTCTGGTGTTCAATGAGCCCTTCAGCCCTTTGTGAAAAGGAACTGGTTTTTGGAATTGTTTTTGTGATATTCGAAAGATGCAGTTTATGTAACCAGTTTATGTATATATTTTTGTAAATACCTGCTCTGTTTGTCAATACCTGCCTCATGTTACTTGTCTAAATTGTTGTTCAGTTAATTTATCTAAGCCCTTAAGCAGTTAATTGAACATTTTCAAATAAACATAAAATTACTTTAACTAGTTAATCTTATGAACTTAGTTTGGACCCAAATGTGTATTTCTAATTTGTTTCAGAGACACAGAAACAAAGTTGAAAAAAAGAACCTCTATTTGTGTTCCTGTTTAAGTACAGACGTCATTCTGAATACCTGCTCATTTCACAAAGCAGTAACGGCAGATCCCAGTTAAGAGGTGTCAGTTAAACCTTGCCAGTTAAGAGCTCACTTACATGGAAAACAGGGCTTCACTCACAGCCTGCAGGCCCGGGACCGGGAAACGCTGGAATAGCTCTGGGGTGAGGCGCTCGGTCTCCCCCAGCCGCTGTTTTCTGACGTGTGTAATTGCCCTCGAACGCTGTAACAGGAGACCACACTCGATTATTACAAGAAGCCAATATCACGTAATAGATCAATTACATTAAAAGGTTACTTTTCGCAAAGAATTTGGGCTCACTTGATTGTGGGGCAAGACGAGGGGGTGGAATTGGGGGTGGAATTGGGGGGGGTGAAACAGGGGGTACTGAAACGCACACTTCCCCTTGTTTTGATCACTTTTACGCTCGTGTTTTTGGGTAGGTCCTCAGAGAACAGTCAAAGCTGTTTGGCCTCCAGTGCAGCCCTTCCTGGCGGCAGGTTTCTTATTAATCTTTGTGTGTTTCCATGTATGTCCCTCCCCATTCTTTACCTTTCAGTTTTCACAAAAGAGCCTGACTGTCTGCTGGAGCTTTCAGCCATAGGAGACTCGCTGAGAAGGCGGTTGGGTGAGAGATTCCCTTACCAGGAAAACTGGGTTTGAGGTGGAGTCCTTATAAAGCTGTCTTTATGAGGCGAGGGTCTCGAATTCACGTAATCTGGGAAAATTGCGGTAAAGCTGATAATTACAGGAACCATGTGGAGGTAAATTTACAAATTCATTGCAGATCTTTCTGGATTTATCTTGTGTCAGCTTTTTGGGGGTTTTCTCCTTTTTTTGTTTAACAGAAAAAAGTCTGAGACAAGTTTTCAGTCGTTAGTGGTTTTTTTCTTCCACACATACCCGAGTGTCTTTGACCCTTTCCCCAGAGTAAAGGCAGTCAGTTAAGGTGAAAACCATGGTTTAGGAGGTTTGCTGCAAGTCCTAAGTTTCACAACTCATGAAGGTAAGCAACAGGAAAACCCCCACACCAATGGCTCATTTTAGCTTAAACAAAAAATTCCATTCCATTTTAGTCAGTGGTGGCTCTACCCCCTCACTGTCATATGGATCTTTGCCCCGCCCCCTATCTGTCATGTCACGCTGTCCCCGCCCCCATCTGTCATACGGCTGGGTGATTCCTGTGCTACCATTGGCAGCCCCGCACACCGATCCACAGACACACAGTGTGGCACCTGCAGATACTGTAAACGCAGGTCACCTGTTCGATTTGGGTACATGTTAAGCTGCCTTTTTACAGTATCAACTGTCTGCTGAAATAAACCTGAGCAACAGTGACATGGAGAGCCATTAGAGAACCCAGTGTCCCTCAGTGCCATCCAGATCCCTGAGTCACTCCACATCTACACAGGCACACTGAGGCACTTGCTATTGCAGAGGCCCTGGCCTACACTAGAACCTCTGCCTACAATCCTCAGCTCCAGCTGCTCTCTGCTTCAGCTGCTCACAGTCTCTGTGTGTCTGCAGAGGGGTGAGTCTCTGTGTGTCTGCAGAGTTTCTGTGTGTCTGCAGAGTCTCTGTATGTCTGCAGAGGGGTGAGTCTCTGTGTGTCTGCAGAGTCTCTGTGTGTCTGCAGAGTTTCTGTGTGTCTGCAGAGGGGTGAGTCTCTGTGTGTCTGCAGAGTCTCTGTGTGTCTGCAGAGGGCGAGTCTCTGTGTGTCTGCAGAGGGGTGAGTCTCTGTGTGTCTGCAGAGTCTCTGTGTGTCTGCAGAGTCTCTGTATGTCTGCAGAGGGGTGAGTCTCTGTGTGTCTGCAGAGTCTCTGTGTGTCTGCAGAGGGCGAGTCTCTGTCTGCAGAGGGGTGAGTCTCTGTGTGTCTGCAGAGTCTCTGTGTGTCTGCAGAGTCTGTGTGTGTCTGCAGAGGGGTGAGTCTCTGTGTGTCTGCAGAGTCTCTGTGTGTCTGCAGAGGGGTGAGTCTCTGTGTGTCTGCAGAGGGGTGAGTCTCTGTGTGTCTGCAGAGTCTCTGTATGTCTGCAGAGGGGTGAGTCTCTGTGTGTCTGCAGAGGGGTGAGTCTCTGTGTGTCTGCAGAGTCTCTGTGTGTCTGCAGAGTCTCTGTATGTCTGCAGAGGGGTGAGTCTCTGTGTGTCTGCAGAGTCTCTGTATGTCTGCAGAGGGGTGAGTCTCTGTGTGTCTGCAGAGTCTCTGTGTGTCTGCAGAGGGCGAGTCTCTGTGTCTGCAGAGGGGTGAGTCTCTGTGTGTCTGCAGAGTCTCTGTGTGTCTGCAGAGGGGTGAGTCTCTGTGTGTCTGCAGAGTCTCTGTGTGTCTGCAGAGGGCGAGTCTCTGTCTGCAGTGGGGTGAGTCTCTGTGTGTCTGCAGAGTCTCTGTGTGTCTGCAGAGTCTCTGTATGTCTGCAGAGGGGTGAGTCTCTGTGTGTCTGCAGAGTCTCTGTGTGTCTGCAGAGGGGTGAGTCTCTGTGTGTCTGCAGAGTCTCTGTGTGTCTGCAGAGGGGTGAGTCTCTGTGTGCCTGCACAGGCCGGCCAGCGGAGGGCTCTGCACACGGAGAGGGAGGCAGGAATGGAAACTCTGGAGCCTGTCCAGGGAGCCCCCTGACTGGGCCCACAGCCCACCTAACGTGGCCTTCCTGGTGACGTGAGTCTGCAGGCCGCAGAGGAAGCGGAGCTCAGGGAGGCCTTACGCCCCATCCATCACTGCCTAATACCTTAATCCTACCGCGGTGCCTGAGAAAAGGGGGCGGGGCCAGAGGTCATAGGTCAGCCTGCTCTCCTCAGCAGTTGGCTGAGCTCACAGTGCAGCTCACCTCAGCCCACCCCTGCTCTGCAGACAGCCAGAGGCCTGGGGTATCAGCTCACAGAAACGCCACTCTAAGCTGCGTTTCACAAGTGTAAAATAAAAACTTTACAGAATTTTACATTACAAAGGTTTTCTCAGGGAAGAAGGGAACTCTAAAGAATACGAAAACATTGCAGTTTTGTCCTGCCCATGATGATCTTACAAAGGGCAAAAACATGTCCTTAACTGCAGATAACTGTTTCTCTGCTAAACAGCTATGGTTAAAGATCAGATAAACAGTATTCCCTCCAAAAAACTATGTTTATAAGCAAAACATTTGTATCAATTGTGCATATGCAAAGAGAAAAAACAGTGAGTGATATGTATTGACTAGCTTGCTAGTTCCTAATTGCTTCCTTTTATACCTGGTCTCCAGTCTACAGTCTTCTACTTCATCTTTGGAAGGATCCCTCCCTCACAGGCTACAATAAAGCACAGCCTTCAGAAAGCCAATCACAACAGCTTGTGTTAAATGAGGAAGGCCTTAAAAGTGCCCACAATTACAATAGGACATTTTAAAGAGCTGCCTGATAAATTCTGGCTTTTTAACTGCACACCTCAGATGCCTCCAAAGGGAATGTAATTAGCAGCTTTCAAGGTGACATTAAACGAGTTTATCTGACATGGAGAAATTTGCAGCACAGCAGGTGATTTTAGAAACAAAGGGATTTGTGGGTATTAATGGTGGGGACACCAATCTGTGGGGCACTCCTCGTTCTCACCTGTCACCCTTAGCCACTGAGTGGCAACACTGGTAGGAAGCAAGGATGAAATATTATTAAAATACTGTAATAAATAAAATTAAAATGATGGTGAAATATTCATTATAAGTCAAGACAAATCTTTTCCAGAATTTTAGCAGCTATTCCAAAGGCAGGAAGAGGGAAAGGTTTGAGAGCTCAGCTGATCATTGGGAGTGAACTCTTAGACACTCGGAGTGCTGGCTAGTCTAGAACTGAACAGGAATAATAGAGTGGGGGTCGGGATGCAGAATCGGAGGGCGGAATTTGGGGGGGTGGGGGATTCCGCTGCTCTGTGTCAGTCCAGTGCCAGTGCAATTAGAACTGATGGGTCCTGAGTTACAGAGGCAGCCCTATGGCAGTAGATCCACACACCCCCTCCCCTGCACACCCCCTGTAGCCCCCCCCCCCGCAGGGAGAGTCAGGGCTGGTGCCGGGATAGAGGTCACGCTGGGGGGGGCTGGGGGGTCTCCCATTTCTGCCAGGAGCTGCGTGAAATAGAACATTAATAAATAATAAAATCACACAGACATCAGAGCAGTGTCTAGCTCTGCTGTGTTGGCATGGCGATTATAGCTAAGCAGCGCTAAGCAACTTGTGGGTGGCAAATGCAAATTATGAAGAAAGAAAAAAGAAAAAACTCACAAACTCAAGAAGCCTCCCTCTCCTCAGACTAATTGGTTGTTAAAGTTTTACAGCGATGGTCATAAAAATGCATTCGTACGGCTAAGGGTGAGGGCTTGCACACCTTGTACATCACACCAGCTTAATGGCCCCTCCCAGGTGTGTCCTCTCTAACTGCTGGACAAACTAAAACCAAATGTTGCATCCACTCCTTCAGCCTTACCTGTCCGAATGTTCCGTCCACTCCTTCAGCCTTACCTGTCCGAATGTTCCGTCCACTCCTTCAGCCTTACCTGTCCAAACGGTGCCGCTTCCCTGACTCACGCCTCAGTGGTCATGAGAACTATTATTCTGTTGATGTTCTTATTCTCATGAGGATCACCAGTTGTGCACAGTCTTTAAACTTCTGTTTAATCCTATTTTGTTGGAGAAGTAGTACAGCACTGCACTGCTTAGAAAAGCTCATCATAAATAACATAAAATTGTACAAAAAACTATAAAACATAATGAAAAGCACTTCAATCTTCACCTCTCTCCTCTCAACCCGCCAGTTTAATAACAGCCAAATAAACCATTGAGATTGAATTCCAGTGAGAGAGAGTACTGGGCTCCCAGTGGAGAATCCCAGCCAAAACAAATGCACAGCCACGCCCAACCTGGGTAAAAATAAACCCTGCAGGGCCCTCTGTCTCTTACTCCAATCCACCATCTTTGTTTGTGTGTTGATTTGTTGACTTGGTGTTGATTGGTTTTTCCTTTAAAAGCAGTGAGTGATTAGTTTGACCCTGCAATAAAACCCTCATATTGGCTGAGCGAAATATTTAATTTTCAAGATGTTAGTGCAGTTGGCTGCCACCTGAATTTCAGTATCAAGGCTGGAGGCAGAGGAATCAGCATGTTTATTATGATCATCTCACGGGATAAGCAGTAAAGGGACATGCAAACAATTCAGTTTGGAATTTGCCACAAGCAGCCAGTAAGCTCATTTACCAGGTTTGTGTCCTGTACATCTCTCCACCAACAGTGAAATGTGAAAGTCAATCATTTTATGAATCAAATAAAGCGTGTAATGATCTCTTGACCCAATCACTGTGTTACTACTGGGACACCAACCTGATTAGTGCTCTGTCTGCTCGTCTGTGAGTCCGTCTGTTTTCCTGAATGGAGATGTTTTACGGGCGCGGCATGCGAGGCCTGGTGCTTAGAGCCACTGTAACACTGCTCTCTGTGTGGCGCGACCCCGCTCCGTGAACTTTAGAGTCGTTTCAGAAAATCCTGCGCACAAGATCATAATCATCACCTGTATTTATGAGGAAAATCTTTATACGTTTATACAGGTCAGAGCTCCTCCAGCGCGCCTGGGGCCTTCTCTCTCAGCTGTAATTCTTCACCTTTCTCCCGTCTCAGAGCCTCGATCTGCACGCCAGGCTAAACGAGCTCCATCACACCCAGAGAAAAGGAGAGGGAGTGGAGGCCCTAGAACACTGTGTCCTGTGACCACGCCGCTTTTATTTATGGGTCCCTGAGATGTTCCTCTAGAATTCCACCATGCTCCGAAAAGGGAAAAATATTATCACAGGGCTATAGGGTTACACTTCTGTTTTGCTGGGGGGCTCTCTTTCAGGTATTTTGCCTACAGCGATGCAGAGCGTTGTGAAAAATAAGAAGAGAAGAATGAGAGAAGTGTTTACAGGTGAGGTCACAGCAGGGTTCTGCTCTGTGAGCTTTGGTCAGTCTCTGTGAGAGGCCACAGGGTGATGTCCTGACTCTAATACACTGATCTACCGCCCTTTATCACTGGCCATTTTAACTACTTTAGATAATACACTGATGATGGGTAAAAAAAACGTTGTGTCTCTATATCTTTATTACCTTTTCATCTTTTATTAAGTTTAAGCATTTGTGTGTATAATTTTTGATTATGAGACCTGTACTTGCTGCTTGAAAAAATACAGGGAATAAAATTACTCACACTATATAATTTCCTTCACTTTCACATCAGTTGTGTGAAAGATTTCATCAGCTGACTAAAACTGTGCCTACTTGTAGTAAATGGCAAATGAGTACTTTGGGCACACCCTCACCAGTGTCACATTGAGAAGGAACGATGTCTATGGCATTAATAAAAAATATATTTGCATAATAGTTTTGTTCTTTCATATGTGCAATGTTAGCTGTGTGGACTGGAGACAGATGAAAAAACTGATTGATTTTGACGAACTGTTCTCCAAGCATTATCCCAGCTTTTCGCAAGTTGAAATTTCTGTCTAGAGACATTCTCTGTAATTACTCTGGAAATTATTGGGGAACTGTTTTGTTCTGAGCTTTTATCTGTGAATGGCATGGCCTTCGAATTCGAATAGTATAGCTTTTTTGTGTGATCATTCAGCATGTCTTACCCTGACCAGGTGAGTATTTCAACAGGTAGGAAAAAAAGTGCAGCAACCTTGGAAAGGTGAAACGTGTTGATAGGATTAGGTGAACTCCTGAGTGACATTCCTGACATCTGTTTTGCCTGTTAATGTAAGTACTGTCCTATCCATATATACTCCCACTGTTCTCCCAATAGCAGTGCCCTGAGATGCTGATTAACCCTGAAAATCATGCATATATTTAATGATATAGGAAAAGATAATGATGTGGAAATGATGCCTCAGGACAAACTGACTTCCACAAAGAGCTAAGATTTGATTGTAGTCCTTGTTAGACAAGAGCTGATGATACAAGTGACTACCAGACATATGCTGAAGTACAGAGAGGCTCTGTGAAGTTGTACTGACTTTAACCTGATTTAAAGATGGCAGTAGCTCATAACAGATCCACTGTGAGATGAAAGGCATCAAGGGATTACTGCTCCTATTCCTGCTATTCTGTTCACAGCCTGTTCCTGTTCCTTTCCCAGTGCCTCAGGCCTGTTCCTGACCCACTGCTTCAGGCCTGTTCCTGTTGTTCTGTGCTGAACCTGCTCCTTTGTACTGACATGTTTCCTAAAGTAATGGACCCCGGGACTGTTTATTTATGATAGTCATGAATGGTGCTGACACTGTATGTCCATGCTAGAGTCATGCATTTCAAGCAGCATGGGAGGGGTCCATGAGTACTGTATGATTGGCAACCCTGACAGTGGAGAGACGCTCAGTGATTATGCGGCAGGGAGAAAGCCTGGCTAGCTACAATGCCTCACTGCAGTTACACGTCTTCATTAGAAACTGAGAATGGAGAATGGAGATACTGCCGTTTACAGCACTGCTGTGTTGCCCTGCTGTTGGCATGAACATCATACACACAAAGCCCCTCATTCCCACTGGCCTGAGTGTTAGCACTGAGGAGCAGCAGCAGTGAGTGCACCCATGATCCCAAACAGGGAGAATGGAGAATTGCATTTGTGTGTTGATTTTGAACCGTAGTTGGGCCACTATCCTTACATTGAAATATTTCAGCCATGCCGTTGTTTGAAATCAATGCACACCCTTTCAAAGCAATCAGTCTGTTGCTAATATTTGAACAGCTCTACATTAAAAAATGATATAACAAGTCTCTTTTGTTATTAATTTATTGTATAGCAAACATCAGGTTGTAATTATGCTGTAATGTAATTTATATTTGCAGTCACATGCCATTATATTGGGAAAAGAATACCTATACCCACTGTGGCATTATTCTTTCTGTTCTTGTCTGATGCGTTTTGGGCTTGTCCTTGGGGTTACCTCCCAAAAAATAATCATAAACAAATACCCAATCACTTGTTAATTGTCCAAAACAACAGAAAAACATGGCATAACCCTTGGATGTTTTGTGCAAAGATTCTCCCCGGGTTTGGGTGAGCACAGGCATCCACTGAGGAAGAGCTGTGTGTTTTTGGAAATGTCCGCCTGATCGCTCATGACTGGGCCACTGTTACAGGCTGAAGGTGTTAGCGTAGCTCCTCCTCCCGCGTTCTTTCCGTTTGTCTGAACCCCTCTGTGGGGCTTGAGTGGGATTCAAACATAACAGATTTCAGTGGAAAAAAGTTGGGGTGGGGGTTGGGGGGAAGGGGGGTGTATAAGGCCTTCCTTTCACAGCATTAATCTGGAGTTTGCCCCCTAGGTAATCCCCATCCTGGAGAGCCCCCCCCCAACACTGTCCATAAAACTCAGGCCTGCTTCAGTGTGCCCCTCCAGCCTGCATGACCAGCCGGTGAATAAACAATGGTGCGGGGATATAAAGGTGGAAGTTTTGGTTGTGAGACCTCTGAACCAATCAGTGCAGAGGGAGCTCTCAGCCTCTCTCCTCTGAGGAGGACTTCAGTGTGCATTCCGTTAGAGTACAAGTGCAGAGACAAACAGAGCGGGGAGGAGATAACTTCCCTTTAAAGCATCATTGTCCTGAACCTGTTTGCCAGTTTTAAAAAGAATCACCTTTTCACTTCTTGGTACAAGTTTGTGTCCAATGTTTGAGCACTAATGCCCCTCTCTCCACCTCACATTTTAAAAGAAATAGACTGGAGTTACATAAATTCAATGAAATAATTCTGATAATAAAGAGATCAGTGACTAAAGTTAAACACTTCATTTATTTCATGAAAATTATTAATTTATTTATTAATTTATTTAAAGGTAAATATGAATTTCCTCACTAAAACACAGACTCCTCCTCGGTGGTATTCATAAATAGTCATTGATAATCATTCATCTCAGTTCTGCTGATCATTTGCTTTTCATTCTGAAGCAGCTCTGCAGGCTGAGCTGGACTGCCTTTCTTTGCAAAGCCTGCTGACAACCACTTAACAAGAGCCAATTCCATTTGATTGCAGTGCAGCAATGAGCAAATCGGGCTTCTCAAAGGGCCGTTCACTAATGTTTGAGAGGCAGCTTTGGGCTGCTGTTACTGTACTATCATTGCGATTGGAAGGGTGCACCACATAACACTGTTGTGTTATGGTGATGGTGGTGGTGATGATGATGGTGATATGATCTTCGCACTGCCCTGTGAGGTGGCAGCACAGGGAGAGTGCCTCAGGTACCGAGCTTGAAATGGCTGCAGATACGATTCCCAGGTGGGCTGCTGCAGTTGAAGTGTTGGGCAAGGTGCTGAATTACCTGTATTACTTCAGCAAATGTCCATTGGCGTAAGTGGACAATGTTTAGAGAAGAGAGAGAGCTGGTTAGAGGTGTCCTCTCATCCAGACAGACGGCCCTCTCCGCAAGTCCACTGATTGATGGGACAGAATGATGTAGCCCCACAGGGGTTCAGTGGAAAACGTCTAACTTTTGTGTTTGATAGTCTACACTCTTCTGCCAACAAACGGTGAAAGGACTCCGCGCCTTGCCAAGTGCTAAAGGAAACAGTTGACCCTACCTTTGCGCAACATGACGCTAATTCATATGTTTTTTTCTGCAGTGATGAATGAGTAGGAGTAGGTTAAACCTTGACAAGGATTTTTTGTTTTGAAAGAATCACATTTGTTTTCACGGTTTAGTGAAAAATCACCTTGATATAAAAATGGACATATAAAGAAAGAATACTTACAGGTGGAAGTGGAAGGCCATTGATGTCATGAGAATTAACTGTAGTCTTAGTGACTGGTTACTGAATCAGTGATGGTACTGGCCAACTAAAAACCTTTTTTAGGCATCCTTTTCTGCCATCTGACACACACGACTCTGCACGCATCTCAGCTTGCCTGAAGGACATTTCATGCTGGATGGTGGATCATCCCCTCCAAGTCCTCCCCATTCCAAGACCTCTCCCTCAGCCTAGACACTACAAGCTATCACTGATAGCACTTCTACTGTCAGAAGCCTTGGGGTAATCCTGGACAACCAACTGTCCTTCTCTTCACAGATTGCAGTGGATAGATACACTTCTGTTCTCTTCAGATGGAAGCTTCTCTGGATCAATGTCTGCTAAATGAATGTAATGTAAAAAGGAGTTTTAAACCGCAAGTTTGCAGGTTTGAATCTGAGGGTGGCAAAGACAATGTTTTTGTCTCTTGTTGTATAATTAACCTGAAATGCCTCAGTAAATAAATGATTAATCTGTACATCAGACATGTGAACTGGGTATCTCTTGAATAAGTGTGCAATATCAGTAATGTAATTATAATGTTTATGGTTATGGAACAGCTCACAACTGATCAAAATGTGCATTTTTCCTCCCTCCAATTATTTGCATTGCTGAAATATTGTAGACCTTCAGGAAGTGACCAGAGTTTTGTGATGCATTCTTACCCATTTAAGCGATTTTTAAACCCCAAATTCAAACAGCGGAGAGATCTGTCCCCAACCACCGCACACAGCATAAAGGAAGAACAGAGGCCTGCTAGTTAGCAGATTAGCAGTAATATCAAAACCTGGATTCAAGCTGGAACAGCATACAGACCATGTGGCAGGGTCTTGAACCACCTTGTTTAGATAAACAAAATGGACACATTCCAAGAAGTCAGCAGTTAAATTACAAAAGTATTTTTATTTAAACGGCAAGATGAAATATTGTATATTTTTTACATAATTTTATACTGTATGTCCCAGATGCACAGTCTCTGCAGCACCTCTTTTAAGGCATGGCAC
Source organism: Megalops atlanticus (assembly GCA_019176425.1). Lineage (NCBI taxonomy): Eukaryota > Metazoa > Chordata > Actinopteri > Elopiformes > Megalopidae > Megalops > Megalops atlanticus. The sequence goes on from CM032878.1 coordinate 1,068,030, forward strand.
ATGGGACTACCCTCCTCTGAAACTTCCTAAACATGGCCTAATTCGGGTTGGCCTAAACATGGCCTAATTCGCAACTGTGTGATTTCAAACAAGGTTACCCAGATTCCCAGAGTTGTAATTTAGGAATAAAAATAATGCAGCTTCTTCTGGTGATGAATGTGTGGAAAATGTAAGGCACCACACTTCTGAGGAACTGTAACTAAAAAATGAAGAGTCACGAAAATATCTTCATAAAGAGAGCGTGGAGCAGACGCACACACCTGGATCCTGTCAAGCGCAGACAATTCTAATCCTTTTTTTGTTTTACATTTTCACTGTTTACATAAGTGAACCACCAGATATGTTTATTTAAAAAAGAGTGAAATTAATAGCTTTATACACATAAGGTGATAAACCACTAGAGTCAGTTCCTACAAGCTTACACAGGTAGGACTCCTCCTCCTCTTCCTGTCTGAGTGCTCCCCAAGGACAGCTGGGAGTGCAATCAATTTGTATATAAAACTGTGCCAGGAAAAAACAACAGAGAAATAATAACTAAATTGAAAAATCATATGGGTTGTAAGTGTTGAGGCCAGTGGAGAATGTCAAAGATGTGTCTACAGGAGGCTTTGACTTTGAAAAAAAGTTGTATTACTGACATGCAGATCAATCATTCTATGTAAAGAATGAAGAAACCGAAGAGACAGTTTACAGGCCATGACAGGAATGCAGGACAGTGGAGTCAGCAGTCAGATAAACACCACCGCGATGTCATAAATATACACGTTTCAGAACAGAAGCGGCTACTTTGTTACACGATTATGCGAACCAACGTGGATGTCATTGGCTGAGCTGCTGTTTGGCAGTGTTCACGGCAGCGATGCAGTGAAACTCTATCAGTGACAACATCGTAGTGAAATTATGGTGATCAGTGTTAGGGTCAGGGCCACACACACAAACAGCATCCCGTACAGGTGCGCACGAAAAGGTGAACTGCTGACCGGAAGAGGAGAAATAGAAAACACGGCGCGGCAAATTTGAACCGCGGAGAGATCTGGATGGGGAGACCGGTGTAAAACATGTTGTTTGTGGGGGTTAACACGATTTCAATCGCTTGTTAAACAATCAATTTAACAATTTAAACTTAATAAGTCAATTAAAAAATTATATACAGTATACAGTGGTTTCTTTGGGTTCCACCACGCCAAAGAACTGGTCGTTTTTTGTGCTGTTTTGTATAACTGGGATTCGCAAGACAGCATTTTTGGGAAGCACCTGCTCGCTGTCGGTTCGTGGAAGCCGAAGTTGGACTCTTGCTTTGCTGCCATCATTTAACTAAAAAAATAAACAAACTAAACGCCAAACAAACTCGGCCGTGGCAGCGGAGCCCAGAGGACAGAGCTGGCCCGAGAGGAGTGCCGCAGGGTCGGTGAGTTCACTGCCTTGGGCTGGGAGGTCTGCACCGTGACACTTTGAGTTCGATTTTTTTCTTTCTTTGTGCATAATTTAGCTTACGATACCTAATCCTGTCGAGCACAGAGAAGCCGGTCCTAACACAAAGCCCAAGTAACGACAACATAAGCGTGTATGATTTTTATAAGGCCGATAAAGGTGATGCGTACTTCTTGTGAGGGTGTTATGACTCTTCACTGAAAATCTTACTCTTCTTCTGTAATTGTTTTATTAATCCAAATAAACCTCGCACCTTTTTTCCTGGTAGAAACCACCCAGACATTATTGTAGATATAGTGTATTTTCCTTTTAATTAAAGATACATTTATGAGTACATTATGTGGACTCCTTTGTTACTGTTAATCCTGTAATAATAATAAGATTTTAGAGCCTCTTTTGGTGTTTCCTAAAATAAGGTGAGGACTTCCTCATGATAATCATGATAACCAGTTGTTCAGTTTGCGTCCTTCTGATTTCATCTTGCGTAAACACTGTTGGCTTATCTTATCTCCTCAAATTGCAGATCAGTTCCTCCTTACTGAAGACATTCAGTTAGATCCCAAGCAGTTCATGCAGAGATTCAACGCGGTACTGCACACTTAAAATTATCTGAACACTTTGGAATGTCTCTGTTTTTGTAGGCTGCATCTATAAAAACATGCCATGTAAATTTGTCAGTTTTATCATTTGATTAGGTTAGGGCCGGCGTTATGAGTTAGAAGTATGATGGTATTGGACTGGCACTGTAAGACACTAGTGTGTTGCATACTGTAGCTGAATGGATAAATACTGTATGTAGATGGGTTCGGTTAAGCAGAATCACCCTTGGATGATATAGAGGCTGTGATGTTCAGGTCAGGACAAGCGGGGCTTTGTGCTGAAACATTTATGCCTACTCATTTAATCTAATGTAAATCAGCTGTGTGCGAGTGTCCAAACAAAACTCCATACGGTACAGCACTCTACAGCTTAATCATATGCCTCACTTCCAGTGCATAAATCTGATTCCACACTCATCTGTAATGGGCTCCCAGTTCAGATGTATGTGTGCTGGGCCTGTAACCCAGAGGTTGCAGGCTTACTTCCCCTGCGGGGCACTGCCACTGCAACCCTGTGCAATGCAAATATAAAGTTACAGAGCTTAACCTTCAGTAGGTGTACAGGAATCCCCAGCCATGGACAGCATGTAACTGGCTCTGTTAATCCAGTGTTTCTCAACCCTACTCCTGGCGGCACCCCGTCCTGCATATCTTCCATCTATCCTTGCTGCTTGATTAAATCAGCTGTGCTCAGCTAATAAAATGTGCCACTGATGCGTTCAGTCAGGTAGGTAGAGCAAGGATAGATAGAAGATATGCAGGACAGGGTGCCGCCAGGAGTAGGGTTGAGAAACAATGTGTTAATCAACTTGGATAAGGGAGTCTTAAAAGCAATTGATAGTGATTGCATAATGGTAATGCCAACAACATGATGCCTGAATGTATTGCCTTTGTGTATTATTATTATTATTATTATTATTATTATTATTATTATTATTATTATTTATTTCTTCAACTTCTTGGAAGAAGAGCCATGCAGGCCCAGGTGAGTATCTGTCATCTGCTCTCTTAGCACGGGGGTGCCGGGCAGGAGGGGGTTAAATCAGTGGCAGTAAGAGCAGGACAGCTCGCAAAGGGTTAAAGTGTTTCTTACGGCTGCTGGCACTCAGGCAGCGGGAGGGACCCCAACAGAGGCGCCCAGACTGGCACCAGGGGGGCACGGGGGTGCCAGGAAGGGTTTCCCTTTAAAAACACTGCTGTTTGGGGGAGAAAGGGGCCCCGGGAAGGCACCAAACATCCTGTTTTTGTTATTATTGTTATTATTATTTACTGGCTTGGCAGATTCCGTCAGGCAGGGCGGCGTGCAGAGCACAGGTTTATCATATTATCCATTTATGCAGCAGGGCTCTGACTCAGGCAATGCAATTAGCTCTGGGCTAATGTGCGTTAGCACCCAGCACCAGGAGCCTAGAGCCTTACCCACTGCGCTGTGCGGCTCACGCTTACACACTCAGAGGGAGCGGGTTGCTTTAACGGCCGCCCTCTTCACACACGCTGGTGCTCAGCCTGGCGTTGGAGCTCCAGCCCTGGATTTCCTGCCTGCGTGCTCCAGGCTGCGGCTCTGTCTCTCCCAGAGGTAACGTACACATACCTGTACAGTGATGGGATGCAAATGCTGAGTTCTCTCACAGCCATCACATGTTCATTCTGTCCTGCTAAATGGTACCCATATTGCTTTTTCGTGAAGTTTGGTATGAAGAAAATTTAGAGTACGTGAGCAGTTTTACTCGGCATTCTGCGTAAGTCAGGGGTGCTGGGGAAAAGTAGCTAGCATGCTGGTAGCGCTCCATAAACTGGATGAGCTGATAATTCATTGCTGCTCTACTTAGAGTTACCAAAATTAAGCAAAGAAACCTGAACAAAAGGTCTCCAGGGTCGTAAATCAGCAGGAACACTTCTCAGCAGGGATCGGTTATTTTGATGGGTCTCGGTGATGTCATAGGAACCCCCCGTCCCCCGTCCCCCTCCCCCATCATTTACAGTGCATTTCTGATCAGCTGTCTCTTTTCGGGTGGACAGAAGGGGTCTGTGTGGTGGCCAGGTGTTCAAAGCCACTGATGAATGGATCTGAAGGCCTGAGAAGGTGATGTCTTTGAAAAGGACTGCGGCCCCATGCTGTCCTGGTCGGGGACTCGCATTAAACCTGTGATTAGCAGATGGCTTGAGTTTAGGCACCTTTGTCTTGCTCTTGGGAAGTGGCATGTCTGTTTTTACACAGGTTATTCTTATCTCATAGTGAAGCTGCTACTGTGGTGACTCATTAAGCAGGAAACTGCGGTGCTGTTCAGCAGATATTACAGTCCCAATTCACCCTTCTGCCAAAAATAAGTTATGCAGCATGTTTGGGCCTGTATTGATTACCAGCTAATAAACATAATGCACTGCATTAAAAAGGCTTACCTCATTATACATATTCAATGTACAGTCCAGTGGGAAAATCTGTCAACTGAACCCCCACCCCCCAAAAAAGGAACAAAACCTTTCTCCCATCACATATGTTATGAGGATATCGGGGTCTTCTCTCTCTCTGTTTACTTGTTAGCAGCTTTGAAAACCTTAAGAACAGAGGCGAGGAAGCAGATGTGGGGTCTCTCAGACAATCTGCACCTACGCCGAGTGCTTTGCTTCAGAGCGGCTCTCCCGCCCCCCCCCACCCCCAGCCCCCGGCCCTCGGAGTATGTATTTCTTTAATTTTGAGGCCCGGCCCCTCTCCGATCCCCCTGGGTAGGGCTCCAGACAAACAGCCCCTCTGGCATGTTTACTGACAGTGTGCTGATTAAGGACTGTGCTTCTTTCAATGCGGATCGGGCCGGAGGATTTGGGCTCCCCCCCTCCGCCTGTAGCGGGGCCCCTCGCTCTGAGGCCTGCTGCAGGGAGGTTCAGCTGGGGACAGGCTGTCTGGCAAGCACACTACAGCCCTGCAGCCCGAGCAAGGACACCCACTTTCCCAGTGTGCTAGCATTTTTATTTCTGCTTTTTTTTGTAGTGGGGGGGTGTGGTGGGGTTGGGGAGGGGGGTAAATGAAGAGGTGAACAAGCACATGTGTAACCCCCCAGCCGCCCCTTTCCAAAAAAAGGGAAAAAATGTGGGGGTTTAGAGTTCATTTGACGCTGGCAGCTGCTGGTTTCTTTCCTGAGCCTGCCCTGTGTGTTGCACACGCTAGCCGTTTCTTAAGCTGCAGTTTGGGATTTTGAAGATGTTATTGTGCGTAATTGTTCTCTCATGTGTAAATAGCTGGGAATGTATTCTAAAGGTTTCTGGTTATCTGCACAGGGGATGAGATTGTCGGTTTCACATTTCAGGTGTTTTAAAAACTTGGGGGAGAAAAAACCCCATCAAACCAAGAGACCGAATCACATGGTTTATATAATCAAAAGCAAGCTTGCCCACAAATGGCTGGACATAGCTCTGAGCAAGAGGGACAGAGAGGACCACAACTGAATCAATATCCCCTCTCTGATCCAGTGTTTTGGATCTGAGCACAGAAATTTCCGTTCATGAATAGAAACATGATTGAGCTGCTTTTCTGATTGTATGTTTTTTTTTTTTTTTTTTTTTAATTTCAGTTGTATTGCAACAATGGGTATCAGAATTAGAAACAGCACTGCGAGGCACGTTTGAACAACATGTACATTCAGTTTTTTTGGTTTTTATTTTTCACTGTGATGAATTTCCTTCCTGAGACTGCTGGTAGACTGTACATGACACTGTGCAGTACCATTTTTCATGTATTTTACTAAACTGGAAAGAGCACTCAATGTAACACAAATGATAAATTAAAGGATAAGAAATATCTTTTTCTGTCACATTTTGTAATTCACGTATTTGTGTTCATGATGTCCAGTACATTAATCTCACCTGGAAAAAACAGGGATGACTGCTAATTAGAAAACAGACCTCCCTTTGGAACAGAGAGTAGTTTTGATCAATATATCACCCACTATTTATTAGGTAGGGACACATTTGTTTAACTTTTTTAATGGGAGCAATATTATTAACAGTTCACAATAAAACATCTCAGATTTTTATCATTTCTGGCTTATTGTTTTAACTTAAAAATTTCTGTACCAGTTTCTGTGCCATTCAAAATCTTGAACTTGAGCAACTGGGAAATTTTAGTTTTAATATTCTGAATGTATCATTGGCGTTTAGCCTGTCACTGGAGTTGAGGCATGCGTTTAAAATCTGTCTGGTTCCCTATGACTGAATTTATGGCAAGTACAACTCGCTGGTGATTTTAATATTTTTGCCCCTCTTCCACCTTCAGCATCTGAGTATAAATCAGGATCCACCTCCAAGTAATTGTGATGATCAAAACTACATCAGTCATTAAGGAGTGAGTCATGTTATAGGTTTTATCAGATGTTTCATAGGAAGAAAGCTGTATAATTTAGCTAACTTTGGCCGTTATTTTAAAGGGCTGATCAGTATCTTAATCTCTCTCGCCTCCTGTCTTTCTCTGTGTTTCATTTGCAGTTTGCTTACATAGCACTGTCCCATTTCTATGGTAACTTCACCATCATATTGTTTGGTTTTGGCACTTTTATTCATTATTTTATTGGCTCGTTATGTGCAATTAGTCAAAATCATGAACTTTTTAAAAGGAGGGAGAGGGTTGTTTTATTTGCCTCACATCCTAAAACCGCGGCACAAGTAATTGTTCTCTGTGCTTTCATTTTCAAAATGGCTGCGCTGGAAAAGTGTGCCCAAACAGTAGGACTGAAACGCAAGAGCAGGCCGGAGAAAAACCCCTGGAATGAACACAGACTCATGTAAACCCCTTTAATAAAAACCCTCAATTGGAAGCCAATGTTAACCAACTCCTCATAAAAGACAACTGTTTCTGGAAACACCTTGAGGAGAGAAAGGAATGGGCTGTTTGCCACGCCAATGGCTCACTTTTTCAAAGGGTATTTCTTGTATGATGATTAACACTGAGTATGAGAAGGAACAAAAGTCCATTGTTACTCAAGACGAAATAAGGGCGACTCCCAACGCTTCAAAATCACCTCCCAATGTGTTGTGCTGAAGCTGTGTCTGAGCTGCAATGCTGGCTGTGGAGGGAAGGTGGCGCCAGAGGGCAACTGGCCTGGGCTAATGTACTCTGCACGCTCTGTGGCCACATTAAGCTTCCTGCACACTCCCACTGTGGCACGTGTCAGGTTTTCACTGGTCCTCTAAAGAACAGTTGTGTTTTGATTGGCCCCACTGCAAGGAGGCAGTACTTGGGGTTAGTTGTTGCCACTGAATAAATTTCAAAAGGTGATTTAGGCAAGGGGGGGACATCCAAAAAGGAGACTGTATTGTCACTTAAAAAATATTGTCACCATAAATCACCTGAAAAAATCTGTCATATTGCTTAAAATCACTTGAAGTATGTCTGTTATATCATAAATCACATGAATAATATCTCTGTTACAAAATCACCTGTATAATATTTCTGTTGTAAATCACCTGAATAATATGTCATAAATCATGTTTCCTTGAAGATGCAGAAGCAGATACCTCACCATGCCCTGGAGAGAATTACTGAGTTCTGAACATAGTCAGCCAAACCAAAAAGCTTATACAAGCACCTCTGCAGTGAATAAGCTCAGCCAGTTCACTGTGCTGGTGGGTGTGGCTCACCAGTTTATTGAGGGTGGAGAGCAAGTCGTTTTGATGATGAGTCAAGGTGCACTTGGAGGAAATTACATAATATTCCTGTAAAGTTTACAGAGAGTGTGACAAAATAATTACATTCATGTGTGGTCATGCAGCTCTTAGGAGAAGTGTTTTTGCCTGCCACTGCACAGTACGGCATGGTTCGGTTTGGTCTGGTGTGTTGTGGTATGGCAATGCACAGAATGGTTTGGCATGGTTTGGTGTACTATTGTATGGCATTGCACACTATGGTATGATATTGTATGTCATTGCATGGGATGGTTTGGTATGTTATGGTGTGAAATGGCATGGAATGGCACAGTGCGGTATGGCATGGAATGAAACGGTTTGCTGTCGTCAGGGAGACTGAATGTAGCAGGCGCCATATGGTAAGTGATGAGTGTAGCAGGGCAAGTTTGTTCCCTACATTGAACTCAACAGTGTTCCGTGGGTGGCACCATGCACTGTAGCAACTGTAGCTAGTTAGCTTTCATGCTATACTACTGTGATCTTTCACTCCCAGTTTGTGAGTGGAACGTTATTCAGCCGGTAGCAGTAATCTGATATCTATATGCATAGGAAGCAGAGACAGCAGGAATGAAAGGACATATTTTGTTGGTGAGAGTACAGCAAGCACTTAGGCAGCCTTCAGATTGTAGTCAGTCTCTATTGAATGAACTGTGTACCCACCACAGGGCCTACTGTAGCTGAAGTAGTGGGCATGTATGAAATAATGTATCAATAGACAGGGCAGACAACAGCATACTTACAACACCTGTATGGAGGTACCTGACAGGTGACTCTCAGAGGAGAGAGTATGATGGGGTAGGGAAAAGGAAGGCGTGAGAGTTGCTGTTAGTATTGCAGGGACACATGGGTTGGAATGAATTGTTTGCATATGTGGAGACTGCCTCAGCCTCATGCTTTAGTGGTGTGTGAGTTTGATATACAGCATACTCATAAAGACCTGACACTGGACATCCTGATTTAGCTAATGGAAACCAGAAAAATGAAATGGCTGCCTATTTATAATCATTTAATATGGCCCTGTCCATCATAAACAAAACAATAGGGCATTGTTTCAAAGAGTGGAAAGTGGTAGTTCACATGACAGTATGGTAGGACAGACAATGCCGTTTAGGAAAGACATCATCAGCGCTGAATGGATTGTATGTGCTTAAAATGAATGATTTGGGGAGGCAGGGTGAGGAGAGAAACTCTGTAAAATATTCAAAAAATACTTCTTACAGTAAAATAAATTGGTTAAAAACACAAACTTTATATGAACTGTTTTTCTTCTATGGAATGCCGTTGGGTCTTTTTGTGCCTGTGTGTGTGTGTGCATGCATGCGTGCAATGTGTGTATGTGTGCACACTTTTTTTCCCCTCTTCTCCCAATCTCTGATCCAGTCCTCTTCAATATCTGAGTACAGATGATAACTTTTATATAATCTCAGAGGTAATGCACAGATCATATGCATGTGTTGACTGGCATGTTTAGCCAAATGTTAGGAATGTTAATTCAGAGAAAGATGTAGAGCTGCACTGTTCATGCGATATTGTCAGAGTCTGATTCGTTAGTGCACTCTCACCTAGTACCCTCAGAGCCTGATTCAATACTGCACTCATTCAGTATCCTCAGAGTCTGATTCGTTAATGCACTCATTCACAATCACATGTTAAAAGTTGCCGGTTCCACTGTGTCTGCACCTTCATTAAATTAGTAAGGTTTCCTGATTTTCACTGCCTCTGGATCTGAATCAGACTGCCCTGTAACGCTGTCTGTAGGCACACTTAGGATGGCACACAGAACGGCTCAGCAGTGGGGTGTTTTTGTTTTTATTGGAACCTCTTTTTAGGAGAAGAGAGCTCTGCTCTGAAGCATGAAGCCTGCTGCTTCGTGCTGTGGACCCATTTTCACTTCAGAGAGGTGCTGTTTTATAAGAGGCATTAATGGGAAAAGCAGATGACGGCACGGCAAAGGAGAGAGGAGAAGAAAAGCAGGATGAAGGAAAAGGAGAAAGTGAGAGATGAAAAGGTAAATGAGGTTATAACGAAAGGCAGCACCGGCGCTCCGCTGACCCATCTCTCCTGACTACAGCTGCATAGCGGAGGGACTGTGGTCCAATCCAAAAACGGCGCTGAGCTACGGCATCTGCTGAAGTCTCCCTGATGGAACCATGAACAAGAGTTACATGAGTGTGAATAGATTTGTTGACCTTTGACCCCCAGTGATGTCAGCATGGGAGCTGTAATGGAGCTGGTGTTGTTGTGGTGTGTCAAAGGGGACTCTGGTCGGTCTCCTGTGCCACTCGGTGACCTCCCTAGCAACTCCCCAACCCCCCCAGCCAGGGTCCTCACCCCCCTCTGCTGTTCAGTATTCCCGGTCCCCCCATACGGACTGTATTTACTAAAACAACCTGCCGAGACCAATCCAGGCCCTCTGTGTGAGGCCACTCATCCCTGCAGTTGCACTTTGAGTGGAAAGAGCACAACCTTCACAACCTCACCTGCACCTGTCCAATCCTCACCTTGCACCTGTCCAATCCTCACCTGCCCCTCACCTGCACCTGTCCAATCCTCACCTACCCCTCACCTGCACCTGTCCAATCCTTACCTACCCCTCACCTGCACCTGTCCAATCCTCACCTGCCCCTCACCTGCACCTGTCCAATCCTCACCTACCCCTCACCTGCACCTGTCCAATCCTCACCTACCCCTCACCTGCACCTGTCCAATCCTCACCTGCCCCTCACCTGCACCTGTCCAATCCTTACCTACCCCTCACCTGCACCTGTCCGATCCTCACCTGCCCCTCACCTGCACCTGTCCCAATCCTCACCTGCCTCTGACACGCACCTGGCCAAATAACCTACCTCTCACCTGCACCTTGGCCACGCCCTGTCAGCTGTTTACCTGCCTCTCTTCTGCTGTCACCTACTCCTGACACAAGCACATTTCCTGCCCTTTTGCTCTTGTTTTGCACAGTGAACACAGACCAACCTTAATGTACCTGTGTCTTTCGGGGTAACCACACCTGTATCTGCACCATGTTCATTTAGCTATAACTGTACCTGCAGCTTTACCTATTCCTTTACATCATGTTATGTTATCATTTAGCAGATGCTCTTATCCAGAGTGACTTGCATACATGTAGGTTACAATTTTATCCATTTATAGAACTACATAATTACTGTGGTTTAAATATCTTGCATAAGGATAAAGCAGCAAAGCCCCAGCGGGGAATTGAACCAGCAACCTTTTGGTTAGGAGCTCTGTACCTAACCACTAATGCCACTCTAGCTGTAACTGTGCCTCTTCCTTGAGTGATGATGATACCTGTGGCTATACCTCTTCCTCTAACTGTATTGGTTCTTGTAGTTCTGCCTGGTTGTGAGATTATACCATTACATGCAGTGTGTGGATGGGAATGGGTTTGTACAGTATTTCATTCCAATATTTCCAGTTTAAATTTGAGCCAAATTCAGTTATTCATAATGCTACATTTATGATCATTGACTGTTTCTTTTCTCACTGTATGGAGGTGCACAGCAGTTGTGGTGTTGGAACAGGGTCATGCAGGGTAAAAGTCTGGGAAGGTTTTAGAATCACAGTTGCACTGAGGGTGTTGAATTTCTATCTGCTGGTGCTAGTGTTTTACTGTTGTACTGTTAAAAGAAGCTCACACTTAACACTTAAAGTTATATAAATGCTTTCAATTCCCAGGACACAGCAAGGCATGTTCAGAGAGGGGAAAAAAGTAGAGATTAAGAAAGAATTCAAATCTGGACAAAAGAAGCTGGCATAAGCTGGTATTTCACATCTATAAATCACAGACTGTTTATCCATCCACCGTCTGGTGAAAACTTTCTCTGGCCTGCGGCAGGGTCCCAGACATGCTCTTAAGTGCAGCTGCAGCGACAGCAGACTCTGTCCAGGCTGGGTGTGGGAGGTCCAGAGGAATCTCTCTCCTTCTCCTCTCCGGATCCTGCAGTCACAGTGGCTGGTGACACACACACACACAGGGTCAGGGCGTGCCTGCACACGGGGGAGTGAGGTACTGCTGCTGCTGGGTTTGGGTTTTCAGCTCTGTCACACAGGTGCAGATGGAGTGTCTCAGATGTGTTTGGAAGTGCTGCGTCTTCCTTTGTTCAGCAGGTTGTTATTAGAGGTCATTCACTAATCAGTCACACAAAAAACACAGTGATTGGTGAAATCGCTGTGCTGTAGCTTGTTAGAAATATTCTGGTGTTATTCTAATAGAATAATGAAAATATTTATGTTCTCAGAAACACCCTTCTTACCCGTTTTACCTGTTTATGTTCAGAATTTCATTCTTAACTCTATGTAACAAATTTGATTTTTGATTTTTTTTATTCAGCAAAATTGTTAATGCATACAAATATGCAAAATATGCTTATTTCCCTATAACACAGAGTAGTCTGCATTATTGCGGTTTATTTCAGATATTTATTTGACAACGTGTGTAGTAAGAGGAGGGTTTTTACACTGGGAAGCTGTAGGCTGTATATTCACATGATGATAGAACAACATCCTGACCCACTTGCTACATGCACCCCCACCCAACACACATGCACACATGCATATGCATTCGCACACACATGCATACACACATGCACACGCATGTGCACTTGCATACACAGTAGCAAGCACATATGCACAAGCATACACACACTTTTATTTATACACAGGCACATGTACGCACACACACGTACGTGCGCGCACACACACACGCACGCATGCATGCCTGCATGTGCACACGCACGCGCGCACACACACACACACACACACACACGCACGTGCGCACACATGCGCACTCACACACACACACACGTGCGATACACGCTGCTGTTTGGTGTGCACTCGGGAAGGCTGCCAGCTTTTCCCCTCGTTCTGCAGTGAGCGTCTGGCAGTGTGGGCAGCAGTGTGACCTCAAATGCCACTTAGGTCTAATCAGCGTTTGCGCCTTCTCCCTGCTAAAACACATGCCCTTAATCTGCCCCGCACAACTGTACCTAATGAGTAAATGAGAGCCATTATTCATAGCCTGGGCCGCGGGGTGGGGGCGTGTGGGGGGTGAGGGGGTGTGAGGCACACTTCAAACACGCTCTGTATTTTGCTGCTTTTTATTGTTTTGTTTTTAAAGACAACACAAGCATTACTGCAGCTCGCCGACAGCCCTCATCTGTATTAAATTATCCGCATTTTACTTAAATGTTGCTTCTTGTAGAAGTTGTTTTAATGAGCTACTGTTAATATTAATTAGAAAAAAAAGCAGCAATTTGGTAATTTGCAACAGATGCTTTGCTGATAATGCATGTATATTTCATGAAGATGAAAAAAATTAAACCTTTAAGGACGACAATCCTTGCACGCAAACGCAAACACACACACACACACACACACACACACACACACACACACACACACACACACACACACACACACACACACACACACACACACACACACACACTCTCGCCCTCCTCCCACTCTAGCTTACATCTTTCTCGCAGGCTTTTTAAAGAGGTGTTCAGTGGCGGCGTGTGCAGACATGTTCAGGCATGTTCCAGCATGTTGAGCTCCGCTGGAGAAGCAGAACTGCAGGCACTCGAACCGTTAAATCCTTCAGCTGTTTAATCACTGGCAGCAGACTGGTGACGTCACACAAGGTTACTCTCAGAGGGCCCGTCGTAAACAATTTCACGTATTATGTCTAGCGGCAGCTATGACTCTGTTCCTCAGTAAATATAGCAGCTTCACCTCTACATTGCGCGTGTAAGCATCAGGTAGCATTTTGTCCCCTCGCCCAGGGTGCAGTTAGTTTTAACATCTCGCCATAAACTAGCGGCCACCGCGGATTTTGAGATTTGTATGAGTTCTATTTTAAAATGTGCCCTCAATCCAAGCATTATCCATGTGTATAATTTCACAGCACAGGGTAGTTTGCACATGTCCATCTGTCCTCAGAAACTGTCCAGTCAGCTGCAGAAGACCACTGTAAACTAAATCTCCCCAACAGCGACAGCATGTTGTCTGTCGTATTGACTTTGCATGTATTACTCACTGCCACCAGATGGGCGGTGTGTGGAGGGATCTGCTTAAATTGATTAGAAAAGATCATCATACATGGCTCTGTCACACAAAAATGACAAATTATGCATATGTATAATTTGTTTGTTGTTACTTGCAGGGTACAATTTCTCATATAATGCCTCTAATGCAAGCTCTCCACGGCCTTTTTTAATGACAGGCAGCATGAGACACACATCGAAACACAGAATACGCTTCCCGGACACCTTCCAGAAAAGCAGGTCTCCTGTGCTGTAACACTCCCACGGCTACACATGAGCCTGCTTAATATCACCCTGATTCATTTAAACCCTCTTAATGTCAGGGTTTTTCCCCCCAAAGCAGCTGGTCATGCAGAAGAGTTCAACAATGTCTGTTAACCTTTTCTTGACTGTGTTTCTACACCTATAAAATTATGTTGTGCCAATTGTGTGCCAATTTAAATTTTAGTTGCCTCATTAATCATGTGATTTTCTCTGTGTCAACAACGTGTCCGTCAAGCAATCAGGAAGGTCCTGTATGGCAGAGAGGAGACCAGGTGGCCAGCTTTCTTCACCCTGTTTTGGGATCAGTGTGTGTGCTACAGTGATAATGGGTGGTGTGTGTATGTGTGTGTGTGTGTGTGTGAGTGAGTGTGTGCGTGAGTGAGTGTGTGCGTGAGTGAGTGTGTGTGTGTGTGTGTATGCGTGTGTGTGTGTGTGTGAGTGAGTGTGTGAGTGAGTGTGTGCGTGTGTGTGCGTGTGTGTGCGTGTGTGTGTGTGTTAAATTGATGAGAGGTTTTTGTATTTTAGAGGATGTGAGGTTCAGTGCTCATGCTGACTGTGGTTTACTTGAGACTTGCATTTTTATACCAAAGCTGAACTGGTAAAGAAATCTTTGATCATCAGGGGCTACGGAGGACAGATATTGACAGATTGAGCATGTAGTTTGCTGAGCTTAACTGGCCAGCTGAACTGCATGAACTCGTTGGCCTCATGGTTGCTCATGCATGCTTTCCCAGATGTGTGTGTGTGTGTGTGTGTGTTTATGTATTTATGTATGTATGTGTGAGTCTGCATGTGTGTGTGTGTGTGTGTGTGTGTGTGTGTGTGTGTGTTTTATGTATTTATGTATGTATGTGTGTGTCTGTGTGTGTGTGTGTGTGTGTGTGTGTGTGTGTGTGTGTGTGTGTGTGGCAGTAATGTGCGGGTGGTATGGTTGTGACACAGGCAGCAGTGTGAGTGGTCTTGGCTGTTATGGCTTTGGTCTCAACACCAGCCTGCTCTGTGCTGATTATTGCAGTCAGGCTGAGCCAACAGGACCAGATGTTCACAGCATCACTGACCTATGGATGGAGAGAGAGAGAGTCAAGGCAACATAGTCCTATGAAGAGAGAGGTGGAGACAGAGTCACAGCCATACAGACCTATGGAGGGAGAGACTGCTTTTGCTTTCCTGTCTTATCCTTGACCTCCTTGTTTATTTGATTTGAGTGTGTTTGGAGAGGAGGATTGGAGGTGTGTGTGGTATTTCCCAGTTGCTACTAGGAGAGAGGGCAGGAGGGAAAGAGATTTCCTTATTGCACTATTATAATTGTTAATAAAATAATTGTCATGATTGTAAATTATTAAGTAGTTATTTTATCTTCTAATGATGTATATTATGGTTTCTTTGCTTGGGAATGCAGATGCATGTTAGTCATACCTATATAGCTACATTAAACTGGAGAGAAAGAGATTATTAGTGACTGTTACAATAATTATCATATTTCAACTGATTTCTTGTTTACTTTGATTTTTGTAATTTTTTATTGTTTATATTGTGCAATAAGTACCTCATATGTCATGCCAATCCTTTTTAACGGAACTGAATGGGAAGAGGGAGGGTGAGATGTGTTTTGAGTGAGGGAGTTCAGAGCAGAGTGTGGCAGTGCTGAATCGGCCAAACAGCCAGTAAGTTTAGACAGATGTGATAAAGAAGGGAGGAGAGGGCCCCCCTTCCGTTGCACGGGCCAATCAGAAAGCACGGGCCCTTTTTCGCACCCCAAGTTGCCAAACGGAGCCCCTGAGGCACCTCTGGTTGTGGCCTCACACAAAAACCCCGCACGGTTTCCCAGGTTACACACAAGTTTGGCTCGGTAATTCAGAGCACATTCATCTAATCTTTCTCTCTCCCTGTCTCTCTCTTCTCTCTGGAGAAAGTTGAAGGTGTGCTTTTTTCCACCTGATTAAACTTCAGTATTCAGTGGGAGGTTTAAAAACATGTTGTTTTTTCTTGTGCAAACCCCACTTTTCATATTATTTTAAAATAATAATAAATAAAAGGATCAGAGCAAAGTGCTCAGCTCTCTGGAGGTGGTAGAGTAGAGTCTCTGCAGTGAAGCTCAGGTTAGCGCAGGATTTCTGCTGTTTTGAACAGAGAGGGTCTGTCCAATACCAGGATGAGAGGAATCTGACACTGTGCTGAAGCCTAATGTTAGTGCAATACCACTCTCAGAGATCACTGCTTGGCACTATAAGTACACTAGTATGATGTGAGGCAATGTTTCTGTTACACACCTCTGCTAGGAACAGAAAATACATTAGTGTGATATACATAATGTTTCTCATCACTGGTACCATGTGCATGGAGTGTTACAAGTTTATATTGCACAGTATAGATCATTGCTAGGAAATTTTTGCATGTTGGTATGATTTAGGTGCATTCCTTTCAAGGATAATTGTAAGGTACTCTGTGTGGGCCGGAATTATTACTGTTGTATGTTTAGATGTTGAGAAGCTGTTATTCCTTTGGAATCTCTGTTCTGCTCTGGAACAGGTGGGTTACATTGTAAGGTGCAATCCAGCAAACACACCAGCCTTCTGGGAGTCTGTGTTACATTACATTATTGGCATTTAGCAGATGCTTTTACCCAGAGCAACTTGCATCAGATACAGTGTATCCATTTATACAGCTGGATATTTACTGATGCAATTAAGGGTTAAGTACCTTGCCCAAGGGTACAACAGCAGTGCCCCAGCAGGGAATCGAACTGGCAACCTTTTGGTCACAGGTCATGCTCTTTAACCACTATGCTACACTGCTGCCCTGTGTCTACCCTCTGTCCCTCTGTGTGTGTGTGTGTGTGTGTGTGTGTGTGTGTGTGTGTGTGTGTGTGTGTGTGTGTGTGTGTGTGTGTGTGTGTGTGTGTGTGTGTGTGTGTGTGTGTGTGTGTGTGTGTGTGTGTGTGTGTGTGTGTGTGTGTGTGTGTGTGTGTGTGTGTGTGTGTGTGTGTGTGTGTGTGTGTGCGCGCGCGCGCACGTGTGTGCCCGCACGCGTGTGTGCCCGTGCACAATGCCCCCAGATCACAGTTTCAAACCTTCAACTCATTGTGAAATAAGCGTGATTGGGACAGTCTCTATCAGCAGAGTAATTTCACTCCACTCTAGCAATTGAACAAAAAAAAGGAAAGTTAGTTGTTTGCATGAAAGCATTGTAATTTCATACACCACGCATGAAACCTCAGGCATTGGGGGAATTGTTTCTTGCCATTATTGATTATAGAAAAGGAACTGAACAAGTAGCAGCCTGACAGAGAGCTTCCTGTGCCGTTACTCACCACCACTAGGTGGCGGTCGTGGTCTGGATTTAGCTTCTGTGTGGTGCCCCCCTTTAAAACCCCTGGGTAATTTATCGATCAGGGGCTGTTACGTAACTTTGGGTAAGTTTTACTGAAGATGAGATGAGGCTGGGGTGACGGGGGAGAGACCCCACGCCTGTCAGCTCTGTTGGGACCGCATGTCACTCATGCCAAAGATGCAGCATCGGCAGATCTGCAGCAGCGAGCCATCCTGCCGAGGCGGCGGCGAGATTCCAGCTCCACGACCTTCCCTGCATTTGCTGTTTAATAATAGCAGCAGATGGTGATGCCTGTCCAGGATCCATCCATTATTCACCTACTCTGTGGCCCATTGACAGATTTAAGGCTGAGAGGGGTCCTCACGTCCTCTGAGACTCCCCCTCCTCAAGGTACTATCTATATTTTATTTTTTAAACCAATGAAAGTGTGAAATTACGCCTTTATGAAATGGTCTGATCACACAGACGTGGAGCGGAATCTCCCCAATCGGCCTGTTTCTCCCTGATCTGTGTGTGTTGTGGCGTGTGCCGTAGCTGTGCTGTGCTCACGGGGCAGGTGTGGGTTTAGGTGAAGGCAGAGGTTGATTAAATGCGTTTTCCTGTGTGCAGTGATCTAAACGCAGCTCTGGGCTGGTGCAGCGGTGACCCTGCGCTCTGCCTCGCGTCGCTGCCTGAGTTTATGCAGAGCGACGTGGCCACGGGAACCTGCCAGCACCCATTACAGCGTCCCCAGTCAGGTGTCTCTCTCTCAATGCTCCAGGAGTGCGCTGTGTCAACGCACTTTCCTGCCAGAGCAGTGCGCTGGACACGCCCCCTCACGCCTCTCTGAGCAACACACGCTGTGTACAGGAGACCTCCTGGTGACAGCTGCACAAGGAGGTGTGTGTGCGAGTGAGCATATATGTGTGTGTTTCTGCATGTGTATGTGTGTGTGTGTGTCTGTGTGTGTCTGTGTGTGTCTGTGTAAGTGACCTAATGTGTGTGTTTTTAACACTGTGGAAACGGCGAGTTTCTCCTCTCAGTCTTCTCACTGTAAGCCCTGTAATGGGAAGCTGTAAAAGTGTGACTGAATGGTTTTAGTACATCTCCCTTCTGCCTAATGTTTGGAGGTCTTGAGTGATCCAATGTTACACTTAATTCTACAGGGCACTGCCCCATGTTACATTTATTCATGCCCGTTTGCACTGAAAAGCTGGCTGAAATTATGCTCTGTGTGTTTCCCCCTAAATAACGTTCTTATAACATTACGCTGCTATAGCATAACATTGTTATAACATTACATTATTATGGGGGTTGGGGGGAGGGGGGCACGTGTTCTCCCTAAGACCTGCTCAGTTCTGCAGAATACCTAAAGCTGTTTTAATGAAAGATGGTGCCTGAGGTTTCGCATCTCCTACTTTGCCAATTACATTCGAGCCTCTGCTGTGCCCTCACCCATCTGCACTCACAAGTTCAGGAATTGCAGCTGTGTCCTGCGTTTCATTAGCACTGCCACTTTCCCCCCACAATCCCACTGGAAGCTTTTGAAAAGGATCGGGGGCCCTGCAGACGTCATCCGAACCCTAGGTTGCGGGCAGCCGAGACGGAAAGTTTACTGAAGTCGCTGAAACATCCGATACATTCTGATTCAAAATTTCTTTCTGATGCATAAACTATTAAAACCAGGCACATGAATCATACAGGTCTTTTTTTAATGTGCCTTCGAATCACTTTCTCATTTTTTTTTCTTGTCATCCCTGAGTGTATCATTTCTTCCTTGGCTCTGCCTTTTCATCCTGCTTTGCTTGAACATGCTGAAATTCAGGAGCGATTTGTCTTTTTTTTTTTTTTTTAAGAATGTCCTGTCACACATGACAGTAAGTGCAGTGCAGTGATAATTTTATTGGGGGAGAATGTGTTTGTTTTGTACGGGCTTTTGCGTTCGTTTCCTGTGTTGAGCTTGCCAGGAGAGTGAGAAGCTGCTCCGTCCAAACCCCCCTGCTGTTCCAGCCTGCTGGCCGTCAACCCAGAGCTGAGTGAACAGCTTTCTATCAGGAAGCAGGGAGAAAAGCATTTCTCAAAAAGCATATAAGTGCTGCAGTTATGTTGTATTTAAAGGGAACCCCCTTCTGCGTATGAAATGGAAAGATGAGGAAAAGTGTTTGAGATCCTGAAGTGTGACCTGCTGTTACACTGGATCTGGATCTCAGAGAGCATGCGCACATGAGGGGAATACCCCTTAGAGACTGGGCCAAATGTGCTTTTTTACAGTATGCTCTTTATTGCATAAAGAAGTAATTAATACTGCACACTGATGTACTACTAGGAAGCAGTATTAACAAGTTCAATGCCTCCGATCAGCAGTACAGCTACAGTGGGGTGAAGAGGCTGTGTGTCTCTGGGTCTGTGTCTCTGAGGATCTGTGCTTACTGGCTTAAGAGTGTAGGTTCAAAGTCCCAGGTGGCCACTCCCCTGGATGCTTAACCTAATCTACTTCAGTAAAAATATCCAGCTGTGTAAATTAACAACCTGTGAGCGGTCTCATTCACACCAGATAAGGATCTCAGCCAAGCCTATAAGGGGATGAAATCACAATGACTCTGGGTAGAGAATAACGCAGGGGAGAAAGGGAGTGGGGATCAACCCAAAACCCAAGCGGCTTGTCCTCCTTAGGTATCTCTGTCTCAGAGACCTGTAGGAGCACTCTGTAGCCCATCCATGCACGGACCACCCTGCTCATGCTAATTTAATCACAGACCCCTTCTGCTGGAGGAGGTTGAGCCATGTTTGGTTATTTGGGTATTGTCAAGTGCATAAAAGTTCAGAGGAGAGTTTGGGGGGGTCGGGGGTCGGGAGGAGGGTGCAGATGGATGTTTTTACCCAGTAACCAAAGCCAGATTTCCATAAACTTCCAATATAGCAGACGGCAGAGGCAAATCTAGAGCAATACCCAGGACAGGCAGCAGCAGGATTTGGGGGTTGGGGGTGGCCAAGGGTTCTTCGCGGAGGGTCATGTCAATATCACGAGGGCACTAGTGCAAGCCTGAGAGAGCTAACCTCACTGTGAGAAACTGAGAGGATCACTACTGGAAAGATAACAGGATGCTGGTGCGGGGCGTGGGGGGGGGCAGGGCGGGGCGGGGCGGCCGGGCGGGGCGACAGGCTTGGTTTGGTAGAATGGCCTTTGAAGTCCTGACCTCTGGAGGAAAGCAAAGACTACAGTTTCAGTCATCGCAGGTCCTTTCCTGCACAGTAAGGGTGATGGACGTGGGGATATACGAGACGGCCGACTGCTCAACCCTTTCTCTTTCAGCCACGAGTAGAAGGTTAGCAGGCTGAGACAAAGTGATCGTCACGATTCACTGAAGCACGTGCTTCATGAAGCAGGGGTCCCTCCCATAACACTGCACGCTGGCGCGTTCGCAGGTGCGTCTGTCCGGCAGTGCGTTCTCCGCTGTGTCGTCCTGCTGGTGGGGGTACGCGCTGCAGCCTGGCAATGCCAGCCTGACGTCTCTGCTGCTGATGCCAGGCACTCCTCCTCATTAGCCAGAGATGTATGCCGTTCTTTAAAACCTCCAGCTAGCTTGGCAGCGCTTGTGTTCCCCGGGACAAACGATCGCTCTAAAGCCGTTTAAAATGAAAAGGTCTGATGCCGCAGTAATTGCACAGATGAATGGGATATTAGTCAGAATAATGCAGCATCTTCATAATAAACGGTAGAAATGTTCTGGGGGGGCTGCTGCCTCACTCCAGGCTGGGGGTATACACTGGAGAAACGAGCCTCGCGGAGTTTGGATGGCTTTCAGCAACGCAGAACATCCTCTGAAAAAGGGATCAGACCTCCACAAATGGCCACACGCATCCCTCTGAACTTTTATGTGACTATGTGCTTTTTTTCATAGTGTGAAATATGTTTCTCTCATAGCATCCTGGGCTGATTGGCATTCTGGGCTGGAGCTATTTTATTATTTATTCATTTTTGTAACAGGATAAAAAGACAGGAAGTTTTAAAAACATGCACACTGTGTACCTTTGTAAAACTGCCTGCTTTTAAAGGTAAAGTGTTGGAGAATTCAGGGCAGGGCTGTCAGGAGTGAAGGCCTGACAATGCCATTGGGGTGAGAGTAAATCTCTGCAATAGCTGGCATCAAAGTGACTCCACGCAAAAGAACACGAGGTCCCTGGGGGGAAACTCTGCTCTGTTGTGTAACCTGGTTGGAATTTAGTTTCTATCCTAAAATGGTGAAATTGGTGCCCAGGGAAGTGCTTGACAATTCCATTTAATTGGGACCCAAGTGTCATGTTTATGTAAAGGAAGTCCTTGTAGTCCTGAAGGTGTCTGCTGTCCGCTCTTCTCACTGCTACCTGTTTCCTGCTGTCCTTTTCTGCTGTGTGGATGGGCTGTCAGTGAAGTGCTAGGGCTCCATCTCAAGAAGAGGAGAGTATTATGTTAATGGTTTATGAGAGGTGTGTGTGGGTGTGTGTGGGTGTGCGTGGGTGTGTGGGTGGCTTCCTGACTCCATCCGGGTTGTTCCTTCCTCACACTGGCAGTGGTCAACATGGGAACTGAACCTGCAATCTCTTTCACAGCCGTACCCCACCCTCATTAATCAGACATTGGCTGCTTCAAGCTGCTGCATTGTGATGCATCTTATAGTCAGTTAGCCTGGACACAGGCATCTCAACTGTGTCTGTCACATGGTCTCTGAGCCAGGTGGCATCTCCCCGGGCAGGCCGTGGATCCCTCTTTACTCTCTAAAGGAAACCTGTGTGGAGGAGCCACAGGTGATGGCATGCCCAGTGAGGGGTTCTGGTCACTCAGAAGCATATGTGTGACTCTGCTCTTCCTGTGTGTGTGACTCTGCTTTTCCTGTGTGTGTGACTCTGGCTTTGCCACGTGCCTCACCGGGGCAGGGGGGCACTGAGAGCACAAACACCAAGAGCACTCTCACAGTGTGTCTAGGCTGGATATCTGATGAAAACTGTAGATGTAATCCTTTCAGTAGCTTGTGCAGGTTGTCTTCCTTCTGGTGGAGACACTGCTTGTTTCACAGGGACAGTTTGTTCTTGTGTGTTTGTCTGTTATTCTTTATAATCCATGCAACCTTTATGAAGGGCTTTTCAAAGGAGAGATGATGGTCACATCCTCCATGCGGAGGTGAAGCAGTCTCTCTGAACCCCTCTGTCTTTGGCTGCAATTCTGAGGAAAAAGTGATTAATGAGATTTTAATTGGAGCCGAGAGGACAGAGGAGGACCAGCTCTCTCATTGCAGTGAGTATTTATTGTTTCCAGAACACTTTCTATCGACTTGGGTGACCTGTAATCTGTTGTGAATGTCCTCGGTTTGTCGAGACATATTGTCCCATATTTTAAGTGGTCATTAATGGGTTTGGTGGAGACTGTGTCAGAGAGAGGGACTGCGGACAGCAGGTAGCAGAGACTGGAGTCTGTGCCAGGCTGAGGTCACCCGCCACAGAGAGCCCAGCCGGCCGGTGTGCCAGCACCGTGAGGAGGGGGGTGCGGGCGTGGCGGATTGGGGCGCTGGGGCCGGAGATGCAGGGGCGTCTGGGTGCTGTTTGTGTGCTTGGGGATAGGGTTTGCAGGGGTGTCTGTGCACTGTTTGTGTGGCAGGCATGAGGGGGGGGTGTGGGGGGGGCAGAGAGCGTTGGCTGCAAATGAGACGTCACAGCAAGTGACGACACGGGAGAGGAGGGCCGGGGGAGGGGTGGCAGAGAACACTGAGCTCGCTTTGGAGGCGGGGGCAGCAAGGTCAGTCTGCCGGGGAAATGGGGGTGGTGTGTGTGTGTGTGTGTGTGTGTGTGTGTGTGTGTGTGTGTGTGTGTGTGTGTGTGTGTGTGTGTTGGGGGGGGGTCTCAGGAGAGCTGTGGGAATTAAGATGCAAAGGTTGAGGGGTAACTATGGAGACTGGATCACATGCTTGGAACACCCAGGGACCTGGGGGAAGACGCACACACACACGCACGCATACATGTGCGCACACACACAGACACACACACAAACACACACAATCTTTGCCTGTCTTTGTCTCTCACATCCACACAGAAATGCTCCGTGCCCCACACCCACACAAACATAAATAAACACACACGCATACACATGCTCTCCTTTCCCGCCTCTTTGTCTCTGATATGCTCTCTCACACACACATACCCACGCTGACTAACAAAGACATGGCATATTCATCCACAGAGTAGCACTTTAAACAGAAAAGGTAAACACATGGACATAAAAAAAGACACAACTGCGACTTTCAGAAAAACAGACCCAAAAACAAACATCCACATGCTCCCCAGGGACGAAGCGTGCAGACCCCTTAATGAACGGTGGGGGGTGTAGGAGAGACTTTGGGGTGACTGGGGGGAGGTGTTAAAAAAAAGATGTTTAACAAATTGTCAAAACACATGAACGAGACACAAAGGGGAGACAGAGGGAGATTTGCAGAGGTCACCCCGCAGTGCTGATGAGGTCGCGGGGGAGGAGCTCCAGGAGGTGCCCCACCGAGGGACGTGGGTAACTTTACTGAGGATGATGGGAAAACACAGCTGATAGACCAAAAGGACCCCATTAGGATCAGACACAAAGAGATTAGGTAATATGTTTGTGTTTTCATTTACGAGGAATGCCAGCGTGATAGAGCGTGCAAAAAGCTTATTCACTAATCAATCACATACAGCTATCAGCAACACTTCAATAACAATGTGAGAATGTAGATATTATAAATTATTTGAAGAAAAAAAAGAGTTTCATTGTTTTTAAAGTGTACTCCTGTCAGTTTGCTGTTTGTTTTGAAGCTGAGTGTGGAAAATAGTCCAAGCGTGCTGAATATGTAGTGGGAGAGACTCAATCGATCATATGTAATTTGATCTCTCTGAACCAAGGCACTGCACAGAGCTCTTCACAGAGTGCATTTCATTAAAAAAATTCAAGTCATTCAGTAGCTGATAAAATGTTAAGGAAGAGCCATATTGATTTAGCAGCAGATAATAAATAATCTAGAGCTACAGTCACAGAACCACTTCAACAGCAATACATATAAAAAACTATCAATAAAGAGAAATTCTCAGATAATTGTTAAAGGCCACATTGCTGCATGCTTTGGGATATTGCTGATTTAAGTGTTTTTAATGTTGTTAAGTTAATAACTGGAGTCAAAGGACACAATATTTAATTATGGTAATGTTTTTGTTTTTATGTTTTATTGTTTTTCATGTAAATGTTTTTGTATGTCATCGCTAAAGTTACCATCACCTGTCATCCAGCACACACACACTTCTGGTCCCTGTCAAATTGCCTGTGAACACATGTGATGTGTGTTCTCCTTTGAGCAATTTCTGTGCAGGTTTTTAAGGTTTTAAGGATATGTGTTTTTTATGATCAGTTTCAGTGCTCTTGTTGCTCCTTATTGCACCTTTGCAATGTATCCTGCCATATCAGGCCTGTAAGTTGCTCTGGAAAAGTGTCTCAAAAATAGAAATAATGCAAAATAAATAAATTATTTATTGATACGACTGCTACTGCTGCAATTACTGCTGCTACTAGTAATAATAATAATGATCCTCATTATAATACAGTAAGACCATGCAAAGTTGTCTCAGGGTTTCTGCAGGCTGCAGACTCTGATTGGTGGATGGAGGCGGTTATGGAGGCGGGCCTCTGTGGAGGCTCCTCCCAACCTCACTGTGTGAACTGAGGAGGAGGAGGAGGAGGAGGAGGAAAGCCTTATCGATCGCGCTCTTATCCCGGCCTGGATCAGCAGGCCTTCCGGTCCTGTGCTCCATTGGTCTGTGGGAGGGGAGGGGGTTTCCCATCACATCCTCTAATCTGGCCGGTTTAATGCATCCCGCTTCCTGCTGCCCTCTGACAGCAGCCTGGGAGGAGGCGGTGTCTGCGCATCACCTCTCAATCCAATTCAGAGACATGCAGCATTGCCATTGTGTGTGTGTGTGTGTGTGTGTGTGTGTGTGTGTGTGTGTGTGTGTGTGTGTGTGTAAAAACATGATGTTGCTGTAATTTAGCAGACACTTTTAACCAGAGAAACTTGCATAGGTTACAGTTTTACAGTTTTTTGTTATCCATTTATACAGCTGGATATTTACTGAGGCGGTTCTGGGGTAAATACTTTGCCCAGGCATGCATGGCAGCAGTGCCCCAGTAGGGAATTGAACATGCAACCTCCTGGTTACCAGCCTTGCTCCTTACCACTACACCACACTGCACACAAATTTATATATATCATATTTATATTTATATTTACTGCACAATCTCATGTTTTACACCACACAATGATGCTACAATGGTTGCAAAGTATGGTCACTGATTATCTGCTGAGGAAATATATGAGAAACTTACTACACTTTTAAGAGAGACCTTCAATATCAGATATTATCTGATGTTAGAGAAGTATCTGAATTCAATGTGCATATAAATATGAATGGCTTTTATGTTTACATAAATATACATAGGCAAACTTGTCCTCTTAATATCAGTTAGTGGCAATTTTAATAAGTGCAAAGCAGGACTAAAGCACTCCATGAGTACAGATTTCTATGTCTTTTCCATCTCAACAAAAAATAAATAAAATTACTCAAATGTATGCAAGCATAAGAACCTATGTGTCATATTTAAACTCTGCATCTGTAAGCACTTTGCTATGTCTGCTATTAAAATTACTGATGATAAAATCAAGCCAAATTACAAAGAATTTGTGCTACATTACCTCGTATAAACCAAACAAGCAGTATCCCAAAGCAGTAGTAACCAGTATTTCCTGAATGTGCATCTGTAACATGCCCCTGTGTTTTTCATGTTGCTCTCTGAGGAGAATGTGGTCTTTAAAACTGTGTCATGTGAAAAGCACCTACTCGTACTGGTTCTGCAGCGAACAGTGGACTGTAGGGAGGGTGAGAGCACAGGGGTTTCCCAGGGAACACTGTGAGGATAACTTTATGGCACACTGCTCATTCCAGAATAAACAGGAACTACTGTACTTGTCTGTTTCTTTCCACAACATTGTATAAATACTTATTCATCTACATACATCAATACTCTGTACATCTACACATACTTGTTTATACATAAGTCTTCAGAAAATGCATCAAGCATGAGCCCTACGCCATTGTGAGTTGTCTCTGAGATAAGGGCTTCCTCATGAAATACACAGGAAATCAGCCAAAGGGTTGTTATATATATATAGTAACAAGAAACCTTGTCTCTGTCAGCAATATTAAAATTATTAATAATCATTTTCCTCATTATAGTCATAATTTGTCCGTTTTGCTTCATTTTGAAAAAAAAAACACTAATTTTTGTTTGGCAGCAATGTGCTTTATACAGAATATATACTTCTATATATTCAAAGTTCATGAAATTAATCTTTTCATTCATCTACAGTTGTACATGAAGGGAAAATGCTGATCAACAACACCTCCTTGTCAGGTATGATTAGCAGTGTGTAATGCAGTCATAGAGGATGCATTTTTGTCCCTCATCCCCATGACTAATTAACAAGTTCTTTATCGTGTAGTAGCAGCAGGACATATAAGTGACTAACCACTGTTCACAATAACCAGGGACTACTTCACATCAGTAATAGATTCTGCCCATATCAGGCAGTACCTGCTTTTTCTTGCTGATGTTTTATTTGGCATTTAGACATATCTATGCAGTATTAAGTCAGTGACACACACACATGCACACACACACACGCACACACACACACACACACACATTCTGAAGGCTGTGGTTACTTACTCCACTTACAGAGAACTAACTGCGAACCAGTCACTTGTAATAAGAAATCGCCTTATTTTTTCACAAGAAAATATTTTTGTACAGATATACTATTTTAGCACCATTAAAGCTCGAGCTGAAATAAAATTGTGATTGTGTGATACAATTACAACATGTTCACATTCTTCCCAACTGACTGTCAGCATGACTGCACTACAAAGAAATAGCTGGGCAACGGTGTTCAGGCTGATAGAAGTCTTTCCTTGGAATCAATGGAAATAGTGTAGGTTTAGTTACTATTTAAGCTTCGTTTCATCAGCAGAAATGCTTTTGTGCATAGTCCGGTTTGGTTCTCCCAGTGTAACGACATTGCAGCCACTGAATGTGCTCAGACAGGAGTAAACATTTTTTTCCCTCAATGAACCAGGATGTTTGTAAATGCTGTCTTTTGTCATTTGTCAGTTATTCAACAAGTCTATTTGAAGCACGATCTTAAAATTTCTGTCAGAATGGTTTGTGTACATCTTTCCTAAGCTGTACAAGATGTTATATACAAATCTTAGTTTCATTACCTTGGAGTAGAACTTTTCTAATAGATTGCTCCTGGATTTGGTTTGAGAGCTCCTCGTCTGAACTGCTTTCAAGAATATTTTCATTGCTCAAAATTTATGAGGAAAATTAAGCTGCTGGAATTGAGTGCAATAGAGCAGTTAGCAGAGAGGCTGCATGTAGCGGTGAGGAGAGGGATGCGGGGGGGGATGCAGAGTGATGCGGGGGGGGGGATGCAGAGTGATGCAGAGGGATGCGGGGGATGCAGAGTGATGCAGAGTGATGCAGAGTGATGCGGGGGATGCAGAGTGATGCAGAGTGATGCGGGGGGATGCAGAGTGATGCGGGGGATGCAGAGTGATGCAGAGTGATGCAGAGTGATGCGGGGGATGCAGAGTGATGCGGGGGATGCAGAGTGATGCAGAGTGATGGGGGATGCAGAGTGATGCAGAGTGATGCGGGGGATGCAGAGTGAGGAGATTGGGGGAGGGGTTTTTTTTTTTTTTTTTTTTTTTTTAACCTTGGTCCTACAGCCACACCCTCTAACTGCATTGTATTATGTTTGCTTTACTGGCTAGCTCCATTGTCACCCCTCGCTAACGCGTTTTATTATTTTATGTCTGCTGATTGCTTTGTTTAGTGACCAGCTCCATCATTCACACAGACACAGTGTAATTCAGACCCGGGCACAGGAAACACAGGGTCGCTGTGATTGGATATATCCGGAAAGGAGCTCAGCCACTTTTCTCTGACACTTAAGATAAAAATTTTGATCGTTGATTGTAACTCAAACGTGGAACTATGGGATGGCTCAGCATTAATACTTGCTTCCTTTCAGAGTTATGGCTGATAAATGAGTGTGATGTTAATTCTGATACTCTATCCACACAATGATAGCAGTGCAATCGCTAAATGCATTTTTGTCAGCCAGCAATGTTTCCTCAGGAAGCTCTGGCCCTATAGCATCACCTGCATGTGAAGTCTCAGACTGGGGGGTCCCTGGCCAATCTTCCACTACTGGTTAGTGTTACAGAGATAAATGCTGGATTGAGCCCTGGACCACAGGTTCCTGGATTGGCCCTGATTTGATATTGGGGATGAGCAGCGGGCCCTGAAATAACTGCACCCACCTGGAGGGTCACCATGGCGGGCCCTCCCACGAACAGGAGTTCTGAGTCGGGCCGTCCGGGCGGGGGGCACACAACTGTGTTAAAGTGAAGCTGGAAACTGGATGCTTTATCCTGGGAAACAATAATGAAACTGTATCGCTTCCCGCACTGGGCACAAGTATTTCCCCACGTCGGCCTGTTTTCAGGCCTGCTTCAGGGGAGAGATTACTGTGTCTGTGAAGGGAAACTGTTTATTTGAATTGAATGTAATTCTTGGGGTCCCATATGGAACTGGTCTAGCCTTCATTTTCATGTGGTCTTTTTGATTTGAGGAGTTGGGAGCTGGCCCTTCCTTCACTCTAGCTGCAGGCTTAGTTTGGGGTCTTTACAGTTTCCTATAGGTATACTTTCCAGACCAGGGGAGCACTAATTTTGTGTAAACTGGCAGTGTGCCACTGTGCCGTCCTCGCTGCGTTGCGGGAACAGCCAGACTCTGTCCTGCACCTAAAAAGACCGCTTGTTCGGTACCTTTGCGCATGGCTCCTATAAATATAAGCCACTTAAGCTCCTGTAGATTCCCTTTGAGTCTCGTACACCTAACATTAAAAACACACCTCTACTCAGAGCCCTCAGAATGCTTGGGTCCAGTTTCCATTTATGACAAAAAAACCCTGGCCTCCTAAAATAATATATTTAAAAAAAAAAGACAGCAAGGGGGAGCGAGGTGGTGCAGGGGAGGAAAAAAACACACAAACGGAGGGTTTTCCAGCTCTGCATGTCTCTTCTGTTTGTTTGACCTGCTGGAATTAGGCCAGAGAAATGGCGTCTCTTTCAGGGGTTCCCCTGCTCTCTGCCCCACGCGAGGAGGGGGGCCAGCCCCGAGTCTCAGCACTATGGAGGGGGGAGCCAGCCCCGAGTCTCAGCACTATGGAGGGGGAGCCAGCCCCGAGTCTCAGCACTATGGAGGGGGAGCCAGCCCCGAGTCTCAGCACTATGGAGGGGGGGGCCAGCCCCGAGTCTCAGCACTATGGAGGGGGGGGCCAGCCCCAAATCTCAGCACTATGGAGGGGGGGGGGCAGCCCCGAGTCTGTGCTTCATGGTGAGGAGAACACTACCTCAGAGGGGCAGCCCTGAGTCTCAGCACTATGGAGGGGGCAGCCCCGTGTCTGTGCCTCATTCCGAGGAGAACACTCCCTCAGAGGGGCAGCCCTGAGTCTGTGCCCTATGGAGGGAGGCAGCAGCCCTGAGTCTGTGCCTCATGGCGAGGAGAACACTCCCTCAGAGGGGCAGCCCTGAGTCTGTGCCCTATGGAGGGGGGCAGCCCTGAGTCTGTGCCCTATGGAGGGAGAGGGGGTTGCCCTGAGTCTGTGCCTCATGGCGAGGAGAACACTCCCTCAGAGGGGCAGCCCTGAGTCTGTGCCCTATGGAGGGGGGGGGCAGCCCTGAGTCTGTGCCCTATGGAGGGGGGGCAGCCCTGAGTCTGTGCTTCATGGTGAGGAGAACACTCCCTCAGAGGGGCAGCCCTGAGTCTCAGCACTATGGAGGGGGGCAGCCCTGAGTCTGTGCCTCATGGCGAGGAGAACACTCCCTCAGAGGGGCAGCCCTGAGTCTGTGCCCTATGGAGGGGGGCAGCCCTGAGTCATGTGTTTTTCCAACAATTCAAATAAACTTCGGCTTCAGGCTGTCACATTTCAGGGAAAATGGGAAAATGACAAAATGGGTTTTGTTTCCATTTTTTTCTTCGCTGTAAACATCTGGAACCCATTTTTGTCCTTACTACTGTAAGTTTTGAAAACATTTACCGTTTTAATGCCACTTGAAAAAAAATTAAGCAAAAAAAAAAAAAAGAAGTGAGTTTAACTCCAAAATGATTTTTGTGGAGAAAGATGATAAAAGAAAAAATTAAAACTATGTTCCCACATTTTTCATGGAAAATCTTTTATTTCATGAGCTAGTCACAAGGCCAAAATGGCAGCTTTGCCAAACTGCCAGTCGCTCCAGACTGGGCTGGTGTTAGGTAGGAGTGCATGTTCTGGGCAGTAAAGGCATGAAATTTATGTCAGGTTAACTGGATTTTTGTTGATGGTTTCACATGTTTCGACAATCTGGGATGTGGCACCTTCTTTAAGATATATCATTAGTTAATGCATTTGCCTTGTGAGAAAAATGCGGTAAGATTGAGTCCTTATTTGTATAGATAATGCATGTAGGTACATTAATCCTAATATTATGTGCAGGTGAACTTAAACCTAAGGTTTAACCAGTAACTTCAGTTGTACACAAAGTACATAATTTCCATAGCTTCCTTGTGTCTAACCATGTTGTCAATATTTAAGTTCAGCTGTTCCAAACTAATCCCCATAAGTACAGCACCTCTCTAAGAATGAATAAACTTTGATTGATTTATTTACTTGGCTAAACTGGCTAAAAAAAGGAAAGAAAGTCATTTTCCAGGCATAACAATTGTTGCATAATGTCAAAATTAATCAGAAGGTTGCTTGCTAGCTAGGTAGCTACATAGCTAAATTACGTAGCTACTGAAAGCCTCCTGTAAATTGACAGTGTTGAAGTAGATAGTTGTAGTATTTTAAGAAAATGTGGTGGGCACTATAGCGAAGGGAGAGAGCAGTCACCCCACCCGGCCTCGAACCCGGGTCTACGGGGTACCAAACATGCGACTTTGACCACGACGCCAAAGAGCCAGGCTCGTCGGTATGGCAGTCAGAGTGCATACTCAACCGTAGTGATGGCACTCCGTCACACTGCCCTCCCCTTCGGGAAGCACGCCCATGTGCTTCACGCACAGTGGTGTCCCTCGCGCATTCCCCCACCGTACTTCTCCCATCCCAGGGTGCCTACTTACTCGTGCTTCACCCGTCTCTGGGGTCCCTCACACCGTGCTTCACCCGTCTCTGGGGTCCCTCACACCGTGCTTCACCCGTCTCTGGGGTCCCTCACACCGTGCTTCACCCGTCTCTGGGGTCCCTCACACTGGGGTCAACCTAACCTGGGGGTCCCTCATACGGCTCACACACTGGGTACGCCTCCGATGGCCTCGCGACAAGCCATCCCACTCCTTACACCACCTGTAGAGAAGGGAGAGAGCAGTCACCCCAACCGGCCTCAAACTCAGATCTACGGGGTACCAAACCAGCAGCTTGACCACAACGCCAAAGAGCCAGGCTCGTTGGTATGGCAGAATGCATACTCAACCGTAGTGACGGCACTCCACAGGCACACCGAACAGTAGTGCCTGGATAATGTTTTGGTTAACTCGTATGGCACTGGTGATGGGGATAGAGGGGTTGCACTGGTTAGTTTTGGACATTTTTGAGGTTCCTCATTCAATTTGATTTAATTTGGATCCAAGAAGGCTTATGCATATTTACAGACTAATATATTTGTGTACTAATATTTAATTGTTCTCATCATAACTGGACATGTTAAAAGACACTGGTGATACATGGATAGATCCACCACAATATGGATAGGTCATAAACAACAGTGAAATATAACACGAATGTTTTGCAAAGTTGTAGCGTCATGCTTATGAAATGCCTTTGAAAGCCTAGCAAAGGTGCACCACGTGACGTGTGACTGCGTGCAGGGTCTTCGCTTTAATCTGTAAATGTGATATCCATTTGGGTGATGCAGTCATGCAGACCTCAGTGTGGGTGTGTGGTTGATAAGTAAAGAATTTGCCCAATTTTAAAAGGGCTCGTCAGCTGCCTGTTTGGTTTGTGGAGAATTCCAGTGTCAGAGGCCTGTGCCAGTGTCTGCAGGGCTCCTGTCAGCATCACTCCGCCCTGTTACACTGTCCTCTCCTATCAGTCACAATTTGCCGATGAAAAAACGCCTCTTATTTTACCTTGTCTTCCTTTTATTTTTTCTTTCCCTGAGTGAGTAATATTCTGTGGTCTGGATGTCACGGCAGCCTGCTGGCCCAGACAAGGCTTCTGGTTTCCTGTGAATGCAGCAGGGAGAGGTGGCCTAAGACTCTGCTGCAGAGGCATGGCTGACAGGGGTGTGTGTGTGTGTGTGTGTGTGACTGCGTTCTGCCGGGGGGTGCTGGTGTCTGTCACCTGCTCGCTTTGAGGAAGTGTTTGCGGGGTACACACAATGCATTTTACTCATTCATCAAAGCGTGAGAAGCCATTACACAGATTATAGCTTCTGCTTTGATACATTATTCACATTCATTCTTTACTGATCTGATTAGCCTCCTTTTTAGGTAATTGTGTTTTCTGGAGAATTGTTATGCTGTAGATTAATTGCATTAATCTTGCAGGTAAAGTGGAGATCTGTCGGTGCTCCTTAGCTACCATATTTTAAACAGTGAATCATGTAAGGTTGCTCAGAGAGTAACTGGTTGTGTTTGGTGTCAGAGAGCACGTTGCAGTGTGGCTAGAGGTTAGCATGCTGTAGGAGCTTGTTCCCACTTTCCTGAGCCAAGCACCAGATTGCACGGGTAACACTCAGGTGTGTCACATATTAATGAGTTTATATATACTGATTCATTTCAACAAATTTATACATATTCATCCCTGACCCTATGGAGACTGACATTGCTCATCACCTCCTGAAATGGCCTCTCTCCTTGCAAACCCATCTCTGGGATTGTCCCACGCAGACTTGTTTTCTTTAACCTGAAAAAAAACACCTCTCTGACCTCTGCGACCTCTGGCATTGCTGTGTCTGTATTGGTCACCTCTGCAACTGTGACACATTGGAAAACCACAGTAATGTCATGATTCAATATTCTGGTATCATTCTGGTGTGTAAAAATTGTGAAACAAGATTGCTGAGGCTTTATTAATGACACTTTCCTGCAATATAATAATACACTATAAATGTATAAAAGTTCTCTCTGTAGCCATGAAGAAACGAGAGAAATTTTATTTTTCAGTTATTGTATTTCATGAATGCGGTCACACCTTTGCAGCCCATGGCTGGAAATTGCCAGACTTCCCCTGGTGCCTGAGGTTTCCTGTGGATGTTCCTCTCCTGTTATGTAGAAGTGGATGAATGCAGGTGAACCAGGTAAGGCATCACCTCCGACATTTAAGGCCTTGTCTTCATATGTAGATTCTCACAGATCCAGAGTGTATTTTAGACATAGACATAGGCAAAGATTTCCATTAAAAACACCATCAAAGCTGCTGTTGCAGAACAAGTCCTTGTTTCTGTGTTGTGTATTGTTCAGGGGATTTCCCTCTCAGTGTTTTGTGCAAAACCAAAACGGCACAAGAATGTTGTTTTCTGTCTTAGTAGTCAGAGGATACATGTTTTTCCAAGCCACAGGCAGTCAGATAGCTAGCTATCTTTCATATTTGTTTGAGGGATTGAGCTCTGTTTATGTTATGTTTCCTAACAGTATGTTTCACCAAATATCAGCCTGCCATCAATATTATAATATGTAGTGTTTTGCCCAAAGGTTTGGAAGAATTTTTATATTACTTGAATTTTACTAATTACTGGCGTATTATTGCAGGTGCAAGGATTAAATTTGTATCTATTAAATTAAAGAGAACAAAACAGTGAGGATGATGATGATAAATCATCAGTGTTGACTTGATATAATTGTTGTTAAATATAATAAAATTTATTTTGGTTGGTGCATTAAACATTTCTGAGCAGGCTTTTTATCCTCCTGTCCCTTATGAAGGTAAGAAGCAGAAACTCTAGTTCTGCTATTCTTTAAGAGCATGATAGGTTTAAACAAATGAAAAAAATAGCATCACATGGATTAATTGTGGCATAACTTCAAATAGAGCATTGTTAACCCATGGTACTGGGCATGTATTAGTGCTAAAATGCATGTTTGAGGAGAGAGAATGTTCATAGTTACATTACATTTCTGTCATTTAGTGCAAGCTATTATCCAGAGTGACTTATATAGGTTACTATTTTACCCATTTTTCATTTGGATATTTACTGAGGCAGTTGTGGGGTATGTACCTTGCCCAAGGGTACAGCAGCAATGCCCCAGCAGGAGTTGAACCAGCAATCTCCTTACCACCATGCCACACTGCTGCCCGTCCATGTTAGTTATGTGATCACACAAGTATTTGTGTTAGTTTCCTAATGCAAAGTTATGCAACGTTAAGTTAGTAATTGGAATAAAGATCAGAAATTTTAAAAATCTGAACAATATCATTGATTTTGGGGTGCTAAACCCTTGTGTGATGTAGCTTCACCTCCCTTTCATAAAAGCTCCAGTGCCAGACAATGTTAACTGAAAAGGAAAGAAAAACAGGACTGTCTCCTAACTGATAACAGTGCTCTGCATGTTCCTCACAGGGCACTGAAATCCCACCTACAGCAGCAGCTCTGTGAAATTAGAGATGGGAAACTGAGACTTCTGAACCTCCATGGTGGGTGGTCCTGTCACGCCATATCGATGACTTGCTGATTTTTAACCACTCATGGTGTGATATCATAGACAGCAGTCTTTTCATTGGTTCATACTGCACATGTCCATGGTCAACAGCTCCAGTCCCGCTATGGGATTGATGAAACCTCACTTGTAAAACAGTGCTCAGGTGGAATTTTACTAATGAATGCTGCAGCCAAATGCTTGCCCTGGGTTTGTTCTCTCATGCTGCGGGTGGCAGTGTAGCATAGTGGTTAATGGGCACGTCCCCTTGCTGGGACACTGCTGCTGTACCCTTGGGCAAGGTACTTAACTCACAGTTGCCTCGGTAAATATCCAACTATACAAAAGGATAACATCGTTTAAAAAAAAAAAACAAACTGTAACTGATGTATGTTGCTCTGGAGAGTGCTTGCTAAATGGCAATAATGTAATGTAATGCTGCCACTGTAGTTGCTCCTCTCTCTCACTCCACACCTTTGTAGGGTTCTGCTTCCTCCAAATATGTATGCCCTGCTGCTCCAGTCATAGGGGTGAGGCTTCAGGAGCTCCCAAAATGGCCTGGGCTTTCGTGAGTTATCAGTGAGTCCCTGAGCTGATCCAATCGTAGTGATTTGCTGTGGAGAGAAGAGCCTTTTGATTGGTGCAGACAAACCTGTGATTGACAGCTCTGTGCAGTTCCCCTTGTTGTGGGGTTCACCGGGCCTGCAGGTCTCCACCCAGCTGCACAGCCCAGCACGGGGAGTTGCGGCAGGGCGCGGCAGTTATCCGTGCATGATAATCTAAGCACGTTTTGTAGGTTGTTAATTTGCATGCCACAGCGTTGCATTTTAAAAATGAATATGAAATAAAAGGAAACGTGGAGGGATTCGCGTTCCTCTGAGCATTTTGTCGTCCCTGTAATTTTAACATTGGTCTGTTTAAAAATAAATGCAGGAAAAATGCGATGGGTTTATCAGGTTCAGGCCTGGATCTCCTCCAGATGATGTCATCGCATGGCTGCTGTGGATTAAAGGCAATCAATTTTTAATGATTTAGCAGAAATGCAGATTTTTTTTTCATCTTTTGATTTAAATTAATTATAGCTGCTGCTCTTCTGTTATGCTTCTTGTAAAAGTCAGCTTCTTATTCTTGTCAGTTTTTCCCGTCTCATCACATTTTAGATGTAAAGAAGGTATAGTGCAATTTTGTGTGAGAGATGCCTTTGGAAATACAAACCATGCAGTCAATATTAGGTCACTTGGAATGAATGTTCTTTAAAAAAAGAAGATACTTAATTGACCTTGACTAATTATTTACTGTGCCTTTGCCAACTCGCATCTTAAGAACAGATCCTTGTGCCATTCTTATTTGCATTCATTGATTTTTTTGCTGAATCGTGCTCTCATCCTTTTCTGAACTCCTCTTGGCTTGTACTGAGCCTGGACCTCTGACTGAGGTGTCAGTGGTTCTGTGTCTCCCTGCTGTGGGTCAGTGTGTGACGTCTGTCCTCTCGCTGGTGTCAGTGCTCCCTGCGGAGCCCGGCAGTGTATCTGAGTGGGGGTAGAAATATGCGAGTGACAGAGAGCTGGCACTGGGCTGGGTGCTGGTGCCCCGCAGCGCGGAGAGAGCAGGGGTCGGTGGGGAAGATACCGCTGGCTGTAACGGGAGGCAGCTTTATTCTGTTGCTTAGAGTGGAGGGTGAGGTTCTGGGCTTTCACACTTTGTAATCATTTATTGCTGAAATTAAATGATTAGGTAAGAGAGGTGTGACAGGTATGGCTTGTTTCAGTTTTAAAGTTAAAACACTTTGCGGTTAGATTGTATCTGGACCTGAGGACTCAAAAAAGTAGGCTGCCACTCAACTGGTTGCCGCGGCAGCAGTTTGCCGAATCGCCGGTCAGTCGTTCGCTGGTCCTTGACAATGTCACGCAATGACAAGCTGCTCATCAGAAGCAGGAGGCTTGGCTGGGCTCCGCTCTGATTGCACTCCTGTGTGCTGTCAGTCAGGCCAGATGAAAAGGTGGGCTGATTGATCAGGCTGATTGATCAGGCAGGAGGTATTGATCGGAGCCGCTGTGGACAGTGAGATCTCCGGCTTTCACAGACAGACTCTGGCATCATAAAGATGCTGTGTGGGGGTGGGGAGTTGTGGGAAATGCAGGAATCTGACAGCGGAAGACTGAGGGCTGGCTTATACAACACAGTCCCCACTCAAAGCCACTGAGCACCGTTACTCTCCGCGTGCCTGTCTGTCACTCACACACACACACACACACACACACACACACACACACACACCACCATGACCACACATGCACACACACACACACACACACACACACACACACACACACCACCATGACCACACATGCACACACACACACGCATGCATACACGCACACACACGCACGCATACACGCACACGCACGCACACACCACCACCACCCGCGCACACACATGCACACATACACACACACACCACCATGACCACACATGCACACACACACACGCACGCATACACGCACACGCACGCACACACCACCACCACCCGCGCACACACATGCACACATACACACACACAATGCCCCTGCCGCATATGCGCACATTCACACACACACAGACACAAGCATGCGTAAACACACACACACACACCATCTGTATTTCATACTCATGCACACAAACACATACATACACCATCCTTATTCCACACTCTCTCAAACACACACACACACACACACACATTCACACACACACACACACACACACACATATCCAATATTGATGAGTTTAAAAACATGCTTAATAACACTAATAAAAATAGCTCTGAATGTTTTATTAAAGCTCTGCTGTCCACACGCACATGTATCAGGAAAAGCGTGTGATTGGTGGGTTCGGTCTTGGGTGACCCTGTAAGCGGTGTAGTTATGTAACCGAAATCTGTGATGGCAGTTGGACCTGAGGTCCACCTCCTTCCCAAAATGACAGAAAAAGACTCTGTGTTCCACCTCTGCTCACCTCTCACCTGCACAGGGCAGCTCCCCTTTCCTTCTCTCAAAGGACAGACCTGTTCCGCCCAGTGCCAGAAGCACACTTCATTTTTCAGTGGTGAATCTGAGCTTTGAAAGAGAAGAGACGGTTTAATCTTTTGCGTTTGAGGAGAAGCATGCCTGGCTAGCGTCTGACACCTGATGTGCTCCTCCTTGAGACAGACAGCTTAGAGCCGTGGGGAGAAAAACGAATGCCCTTCGGGGTCGGATATGAGCCCCTTACCCTCCCAGCCTGCTAATACAATGATCATAAATAATCCGCATATACCAACCACACAGGCTTTGAAAGGCTTTCAAAGCTTTCCTGAGTCCTGAGGGTGGCGTGAAGGGTGGGATCCAGGCAGCCCGACACACCTCCACACACACCTCCACACACACTGACCGGCCTGCTGGGCCTGTCTGAAGCTCCACTGCGTTCTCTCTCCCTCACTCTCCAGTGAGTGCTGGGTGATATCACTCGAACCTACGTCTGACAGCCCTTCCAGATTAGGCAGAGGGTGCAGGTTTGGAAGTCTCCCCGGCATGAATTTAAGCATGAATTTAATCTTTCGTATAATGCATGATGCAAACGGCCCCTAAGGTGGTTTCCTTGGGTTACAGAACCCAGGGATGACGTTTGGTTGGACTTACCCGCCGTTTGTAAATCAGTCTTGAAAAGGACCATTTGCTTGCATTTGCAAAATACTGTCTGTAGAGGTTATGCTCAAACATCTGCTGGCTGTAAAGCTATTAACAGCTGTGATGCTCCAGATCGATAGCCAATGATGAAACGTGATTAAAATTAACATCCACCAGTGAATGATGAAAAAATACCATTTTTGGACAACATTCTTTGGTCTGTTCTGAGGCACAGAGTGACCTCACATTTCAAGAACATCCCAGGCTTAACTTTGAGAGCTCTGTCAGATGCGGACTGACGGCGAAGGTCTGGAGCAGGACGTGCTGTTCCAGTGTGGCGGAGCGGGCTTGCAACCTGGGGGGTTGCGGGGTCAGTTCCCAGGCGGGGCACAGCCAGTGTACCCTTGAGCAAGGTACTTAACCTGAATTGCTCCAGTGAAAGGAGCAGCTGTCTGAGCGGATAACGCGTGAGATGCGGGCAGATGAATAATGTCACAGAGCGCCGTCCTCCTTCCCCTCTGCGCTTCCACTGCTGTGGGCTGCCGGGACGCGGGTGACCCCAGGGGCTGCGCGGATCTGAATGTTCCCTCTGTCGCATCCTGACAAGAGGCGTCCCCGTGAGCCGGAGGAACGCGAGCCGACGCCAGGCCCAGTGCAGACCCTCTGAAGAGGGCACAGCTAATGTCCTCAGAGAGGAGGCTTACATAAAGGTCTGAAATATTCATACACCATGGTGAAGGACTTCTATTTGTTCCCTATACCTGAGGAGGTGACTCCTGGAAGAGGGGTGGGGGGTGGGGGCAGGCTAGGTCACGTTGCAGAAGTTTCGGGTGAAGGATTTAAACCCCTGAAGAGAGAGGGAGCAAGCGAGGGAAAGACCGCAGGAGAGGTGAATTCCTTTTTCTCCAAAAATAGAAAACCATTTGAACTTTCCAATCAATGCAGCATGTCTGACTACACAGGCCACTATGAAAAGAATGAGAAATGATGATGATGATGATGATGATGATTTTATTGATCAATCAGAAATAATGTTACTAGTTCTTAAAAACACCAATGAAGACCATGACTAATCTATAGTGAGGATCCCCTTTACCAGTATATTTACTGTAGAGCTGGAACCAGCCTGGCTCATTATACCCTTTTCCCACTGTACAGGTAGAACCAAGCTGGCTTGTTATACCCCTTTTCCACTGTAGAGCTGGAACCAGCCTGGTTCATTATACCCCTTTCCAACTGTAGAGGTAGAACCAGCCTGGTTCATTATACCCTTTTCCCACTGTAGAGCTGGAACCAGCCTGGTTCATGATATCCCTTCAGCCCATGCAGCACATGACAGGGCAGCAGGGGTTGCTGGCATCGTCCCAGTGCAGAAATCTGCCTGAAAGTCTCCTGCTGGGCAGGGCAGAGGTTTGGAATGAGACTCCCTGTCCCTCGCTGTTTGCTGTTAGCTGTTAGCAGCCAAGGTACAGGTT
Source organism: Megalops atlanticus (assembly GCA_019176425.1). NCBI lineage: Eukaryota > Metazoa > Chordata > Actinopteri > Elopiformes > Megalopidae > Megalops > Megalops atlanticus. The sequence continues at coordinate 1,108,275 of CM032878.1, forward strand.
GATCTTGATGAGCTTTGATTTTTTTTTCAGGTCACATTAGAACCGCAAGCTCTCCTCTTTACAGTGATAATGGGCTTAATTACTCATTTAGCACTGGTGCGCGGGGAAGTGGCCGTGTCGGTGATGAATACTGGTTTGCCGCTCTTGGCACACGCCGGGTTGTCAGATGTATTGATAAAAGAGTGTGACTAGTATAATTACTCTGTGTTCTGCCAAGTGGTGAAGATTCCTACGCAGGTGTGAAGGACGCAATACAGTGCTCTGTTTTTCACTGTCTCTGTTTGTCTGTTATGCACTTCCAAAGTATGTAACATGACTTTACCTGCTGGGTATGACACAGGCTTTGCAAGCCGGTCCTGGTTCAGCCTGCATTGCGTGCAATAGTGGGGGGAAAAAAAATGCATTTATAATCAGGTGCTATCAGATCACCTCCCAGCTGGGCCCCCAATGTGACTCCCCTGAGTGTGACCTTTAGCCTGAATTTCCAGTTGCCAGGAAATAACCGTTTGAATAATAATGAATAAATTGTAAAAATTTAATCTATGCACAAAGGAGCCTGCCAAACAATTATAATCATTATCATCATAATAACAGTATGTTTTTGTCCCTGTTCAGGGGACAACTAACCAAACACAATACGTCATTAAACGCTGTTTTCTCTGACTGTGTGTCTCTGTTATGCTCTATCACACTTTCAGCCAGGCTTTATTCTGCATATATCTAATAATATCACTCTCTGCAGAGTCGGCTCCCAGAGACCGTTCAGAGAAGCGTGTTCCGCTCTTCCTCGGCCTTCTCTGGGCATGCTTCACGGAAAATGTCTCTGCAATACTTTCCAAAATTTAAGACCCATGAAAGCCTAGGGCTGTGCTGCAGAATCCTGCTCTTTTTATGACCGCCCTTTCAGATACCTCCTGAAATCGCAGCGATTCTCCTCAGGGGCTGAGTAGTGTGGAGCCACTGGACCGGTCGGTCAGAGCTCTGTGGTTAGGCGCGGCCGGGACACACACAGCGGTCTGCACCCCGGCGGGGCTGGAGAGGTGGGGAGGGTACCCCAGCAGGAAAAACAAACGGTGGGGGGCTCTCAGGAATTTATCAGGGTGCCGTAGGCGCTCTTTATCGACTCTGAGGCCTCCGGGTGGTGGAATTATTGACTGGCTGTGGTGTGTCATAAAGGGAGGTCCAGCTGCACCTCCCAGGAGGGGAACACTCACCCCCCCCCCAATCTCACATTCCCTCTCCCCATCCCATGTTCCATCCCCCTCTCTCTCTTACACTGTGAGGATAACATGGCATTCAGAAATGGACTTTTCCCTCAGAGAGCGCGGAGAACAGCGTTTGTGTGTTCAGTGAACTGCCCACCCCTGCCACTGACATGCTGTGCACAGGTCTGTGCACCGGTGCTGAGGACACAAGAAGTGTCTTTTTATCAGTGGGTGAGCAAATGAACCCAGGGCAAGTGTTTGTTTGGACACAGTGAATATTTATTATTATTATTGGCATTTATGAATCTGTCAACTCGGTGCAAACGTTGGATTTGCAGCTAAATGCCGGTTATGATCACAAAATGCTTTTGACATGTTTTGCGCAGACCTCAGGTCAGTTGCAGACTCCAGTCACATGTGTATGTCAGCTGGCAGCTGGAAGGCTCTCCTGGTCCTGGAGCAGGGTCAGCGCTGGCAGGCACGGGACGCCTCCCTCTCGGTAACGTGCCGGGCCGGCGTGCGGCGTGGGCGATGATGCGCCTTGGCTCGGAACACCGCAGGTCTGCAGACTTCAAAGCTCCGCTCTCTGCTTGTGCACAAACAGCCGTGGCCGCCGACAGGGTATTTCCATAACTGTGGAAATGTAATACGTTTAGGCCGCACTCATGCGTGACATGTCTGAACAGAGCCGTTCACAAAGCACTCCGATGCAGCTGGCCCCGGCAGTGTCTCTGCTCACTGCCGCGGAACATGTACCCCACAATGAACTGCTGCGTTACTGTCAGTCTGCATGCAAACACGGTCTGTGCCAGCTTCACAGGAGGTTGCACACAGGAAAGCAGGCTGCTGTATGATCAGAGTGAGGCAGGAGAACGCAGAGTAAGCGGCATCGCACCTGCATCTGACCCCTCACCCACCTGGTGCCAGTGACAGCCTCTGACGAGCCAGCGGGCGTCTGAGGAGAACTACATCAGCGCATAGATCTGTCTGTACTGACCATCATTACCGAGCTGTTTCCATTGGGCTCAGAAGGTCTGTTTTTCTTGTTATGAGTGTAGTTTTTATGTTTGATTGCATTGTCAGTTAGCATATAACATATTGCTAAAATGACAATGCAAATAACATCTGAGAAATACTTTCAGTATTTATGTAACCACGTTCATACCTTTGTTGTTGCATCAAACATCAAAGTGGTACACATGAAAACCAGGCTCAGTGCCAGGAAAAAATACAGAGGGGTGCAATTGCAATCCATGGGGGTGCACAAAAAGTCATAAATGCTATGTAGACACCAGGATATATGGAGGGGTGGGGTGCACTAAGGTCTGTCTGGGGGTGCAGTGCACCCCTAAGCACCCCCATAGCGCTGGGCCTGATGAAAACTGAGGAGTTGAGCTGCCGGATAGTAATTTTGTAAGGGGAGTTTGGATATTTTCACATGTTGTATTATTTGGCCGTGGTCTGACTGGGGCTGTTCTGGCCTAGCCTACCACACTGCCGCCCAGCGCTGAGCTGTAGATGAATCTGTCCAGAGAGTCTGCCTGTTTTAAGTGTGTTTCCACATGCCTGGTATTTTTTGGGCTCCCTCAGGTGTGCTGGTGATTGTCAGCTGTGCCAGAACAGCACCCACCGCAGCACAGCCACGGCATCCCATAATTCAATCTGGCTGCACACTCATGTACAGATGCATTTTACGCAGACCCGCTGATCATCTGATCATCTGATTGGTGCTTCCACTGTGTCCACTGCAGCTGATCCAGCCTCTATAAAGATCAGTGATACTGTAATTACAGCCTAGTGCATCCCAGCTCGAAATATAAAAAACTGTGCTGTTAGTCAGCTGTGACTCCGGTGGGTCAGTTACACTGTGCTGTTATTCAGCTGTGACTCCGGTGGGTCAGTTACACTGTGCTGTTGTTCAGCTGTGACTCTGGTTCTCCCTGTAAGTGGCCCCACCAACATGCAACTGAAATTTGAATGATGGATGTTGATGATGGATTGGGCTTAGAATGCCTTATGCATTATATTCTTTGGGGTGATGGAGATGCATTTTTGTAGTGCTGAATTTGTGATTTTGGGGGTGATGTATCTGATTTTGGGGAAGATGCAGTTGTAATTATGTGATGATGCGACCATGATTTGGTGGGTGATGTAGCTGTGAATTGGAGACGATGTTGCTGTGACCTTCGGGGGAGTAGCTGTGACTCTAGACATGGTGCAGTTTTGATTTGGGGTCATTTTAGGTGAAGTACCTGTGATCTTGGAGGAGATGTAGCAAAGTGTTTCTGGGGTTATTTGGGGCACAATACCTGTGAGTTGGGGGTCATGTGGGGTGCTGTAGGAGATTTGGGGTGCTGTAGGTGCTTTGGGGTTATTTAAAATGGTCTTTGGGGTTATTTGGGGTGCTGTAGGTTCTTTGTGTTGGTGCGTTCTCAGCTGAGACCCCTGACTGGATCCCCAGTGGTGCCCCATTATGAGAAACAGCAACTTTGCAAGTAAAATGAGTGGAGCAGACGTGTGTCACCGATCAATGGCCAGCTATCGATTCAAACATGTCTCAGACACATAATTTGATTCATTAAAAGCTTTCGTTGCTTAGGCAACACAGAACAATTAAAGAGGTAACGGGAGACCCTCATCACTGCCCCCTCTCTCTGTCTCATTGCATCTCTCTCTCTTTCTCCTGTTCTCTCTCTCCCTCACTCTTGCTCAATCCTCCAAACACTGAACTATTAACATTGTCTTTGTTATTTATGGGATCATTAATTATGTTCATTTTCCTGATGTGGATAAGCTCTTGAAAGCCACATAATGCGTGTGTGCTAAAACAAATTGAATGGCTGGAACCCAAATTAGCTTATGAGCTTGTTTTGCAAATTTGTCACAAGTCAAGGGTTTCAATGTTAAGAAATCTACAGTGAAGAATATTAGTCTGTTTTAGACAAAGTTGTGAAGACAGTTCTGTTAATTTTGTCATTCAGTGATCTCAAACTCACTGAAGTTACAGCAGGCTGGAGAGCAAATGGGCATACTTCACTGCACTCCAGTGCAGGGGAGTCAGAGGTTACTGCCACTGGATAATATACAGCTGTATAAACCAAAAATGTAAAATCTTCTGCATACCCTTCTCTGTGTACCACACATGCTGACTTGGGTCATGATCCAAACCAAAAATGGGGAACTGAAACGGAAATGCATTTCTGTTATTATGACCCAGAACCACTAAAGTGGGACACAACAAGCCATGCCTTTGAATTCTGAGCTTCTTATTTCAACAAATTGTGGTAATTAAATGTATCAGACAAATAATGTCAACAATGTGATTCGTGACAGCTGAACACTGAGTTAAATGCATTCATAAATCAGTGGCTTTAATTCATTATGTTTATTTCCATTAGCCTTTGAATCACAGAGCTTTGGTTTTCTCAATGGCAGCAGTTGTTATTGACTCTCACGTGTCAGGATCATATTATTGATTATCCACTGCATAAATCTGCCGCATGGGCAAACTGATTATTAATGTCCATTGTTCTTTGAGTGAGAAACAGATGCCCTGATACCCTGCAAATCATTGATGATATCATCCCGAAGATGGTGGAAAAAATGTCTTCTTGGTGCAGGAGGCTGATTCTGTCAGGTCCCACAAGAGCAAGAGATCTATCAGCACATGCTCATTGCAGCAGATTGATTCATGAATATTCCCCAAATCATAATGTGTGCACTTTAGAGTTCTTCAGCAGTAGGGCAGCAGCGTGTAGCGGTAAGGAGCAGCAGCGTGGTGTAGCGGTAAGGAGTAGCAGCGTGGTGTAGCGATAAGGAGCAGCAGTGTGGTGTAGCAGTAAGGAGCAGCAGTGTGGTGTAGTGGTAAGGAGCAGCAGTGTGGTGTAGCGGTAAGGAGCAGGGCAGCAGTGTGGTGTAGCAGTAAGGAGCAGCAGTGTGGTATAGCAGTAAGGAGCAGCAGTGTGGTGTAGCAGTAAGGAGCAGCAGCGTGGTTTAGCGGTAAGGAGCAGCAGTGTGGTGTAGCAGTAAGGAGCAGGGCAGGAGTGTGGTGTAGCTGTAAGGAGCAGCAGTGTGGTGTAGCAGTAAGGAGCAGGGCAGCAGTGTGGTGTAGCGGTAAGGAGCAGCAGCGTGGTGTAGCGGTAAGGAGCAGCAGCGTGGTGTAGCAGTAAGGAGCAGGGCAGCAGCGTGGTGTAGCAGTAAGGAGCAGCAGTGTGGTGTGTAGCGGTAAGGAGCAGCAGTGTGGTGTAGCAGTAAGGAGCAGCAGTGTGGTGTAGCAGTAAGGAGCAGGGCTCATTACCCACAAGTTGCTTTTTCAGTTCATATGTGGGCCAGTGCTGTAGTACTTTAGGGCAGGGTACTTAACTGAAATTGCCTCAGTAAATATCCAGCTGTGTCAGTGGATAACATGTAAAATATTCTCACTCTGGAGAAGAGGGTCTGCTGAGTAAAAGCAAGGTAATTTTTTTTTTTCTCATAAGACAGGATGTTACAATGGTCTTTACAGAGGACCCTTTTAGGACCATACACTACAGCCAGAGGTGTGTCAGTGCACAATGGATGTGCTTTCCACACAATGGAAACAGCAGATTAGAAACTCAGAGCAGACATCTCGCAGCTAGTCCCATTGAATTGGAATTGTGTGTGCGCACATGTCTGTGTGCCCGTGTGTGTGTGTGTGTGTGTGTGTGTGTGTGTGTGTGTGTGTGTGTGTGTGTGTCAAAACAGCAATAAATATGTGTCAAAACAGCAATAAATTATCCTTAACCTGTATTTGATTTTCCTGATCCATGGAAAGGTGTCAACCCAAGATAGCATCAACAATCTTTAGCTTCATACCTGACTGCATAAAAAAAAGATGTCTGACTCGTGGAGGGAATGTTTTTGTTTTTTGTTTTTTAAACTGTTGTGACAGGCTGTACAGCAATCCATTGATCCATCCAGTGTTCATCAGTTTTTTTTTTTTCCTTGGCAAATGAATACTCTGATTGAACCAGCTGAGTGACAGTCAAAGAGCTCCAGTCTTCGGAAATAGAGAACTCATTTTTATTTGATAGTAATAATTTATCTTTTTCAATCATTTGATCAGTATAAATAAAAATAAGGATCTACCATCAGCAGCTGTTAATTATTAATTATATTTGTCATTGAATAATATTTAATAATAATTTGAATTTGTAATAATTTCAAAAATGATCTTGACTGTAATATTATTTCTTGTAACCTGATCTCTTTGATAATTAAAGTTACAGTACAAAGTGTACTGCTGCTTCCCTACCTCAGAAACAGTAAGTCAGTTGCTCACAAGTGATCCTACAATAAAAGTGCTTTTTAATCCCATTACATTACATTACAAGCATTTAGCAGACGCTCTTATCCAGAATGACTTCCATCTCAACAGAACATAAGTGTATCCATTCAATTTAAATGAGCAACAGTGTCAGACCAGGCTCACAACACTCCCAGACCAGTGAGTGTGAGCATAACATTATTCCAGCCCTACCACAATTTAACTTGCGCACTCTGACAAAAGCCAAGTATACTATGATGCAACAGTCCCTAGAACACAAATTATAATACATTGTAATACTACCCATAAGATTAGCATCAAATGCCAGTAGTAGCAGGTGTTAGGGGGTGAGGATTGAAGTGGAACTGAGATGCAGTCTGAAGAGGTGGGTTTTCAGTCTGTGTTGGAAGATGGCCAGTGATTCTGTTGTCCTAAGCTCTGTGGGAAGTTCATTCCACCACTGAGGGACCAGTACAGACAGGTATTGTGTCTGAGAGGAGCAACCCCATTGGGTTGGGACAGTCAGTTGCCCTGCGGAAGCAGAGCGCAGTGATCTTGACGGAACATATGGTTTGAAGACTGATTGTAGGTATGAGCCGGCTGTTCCATACTCTGTCCTGTATGCCAGCACCGAGGTTTTCAACTTGATGCGAGCAATAACTGGAAGCCAGTGAAGTGAGACGGGGAGGGGAGTAACTTGACTACTTTTAGGGAGATTGTAGGCAAGTCGTGCAGCTGCATTTTGGATTGGTTATAGAGGCTTGATTGCACACGCAGGAAGGCAAGCAAAGAGGGAGTTGCAGTAGTCCAGGTGTGAGAGGTCAGGGCCTGAAATATGAATCATAAAAAGCAGGTGGTCATCACCAATATAATTCCTCTGCATCCCATGATCTGGTCAGCAGTGATTTACAGCACTCTAAAGAGCTCTACAGAAGCACAGAATTTACATTGCAGATTTACATTGCATTCTGCCCTCCTCCCAGTTGGTGGCAGCAGTGCACTGAACTGTTGATCATTCTTGTAGCATATGGCAGTCTGTGGGGTTCATAGCGTGAATGTTTTTTTTTTTTTTAATATGTAAACTTTGGATTTAGTCTCCTGAAGGTGGCTCACTGCTGGTCTAAGTAGTAGCTATGCAGAGCTTTCGTAACTGCAAATATCTACCAAACGGATGAAACAGTTTTACTACACTTTTGCTTAGTTTATGGGAAAAAAACATTCAGAACATTTTTGTCCACTTACCTACTGTAATATTCAAATTGTTATTCACCCTCCTGTAATGTTCCGATGAACTTGCAAACTAGCTAATACCAGTCACAAAATAAATTGATTCTAATGAAGGATGTCTTCATAAAAGCCTCATAAACTTTTGTATTTATGAACATGGTGTTAGAGAATTATACAGATGTACTAGATTCCAAAAACCTGCATATTGTATCATGAGCATGAACAGTAGATAGACAGATCAACGGAGAGATAAACAGCTGAGTCCAGCTCAGAGCCATAAGTAATTATTTAACAAGAATTCAACTAAGAGCAGAAAGTAGTGCCACTGGAGAAATACACATCATTTATTGTAATTGACAATAATTCCTTCCCTCATACTGATGGTGTGTGAAAATGAGTGAGGAATGATGGATTAGGGACAGATGGATTGTGGGAAGGGGAAATCTTCTGCTTTAAACCAGTTTTTCCCCACTGGTTCATACTCAGTGGCCCTTATACCCCAGAACTGTGTGGTGGTCCAGTCCTTACTAGGGGTCGACCGATTATCGGGTCGTTAGATAATCGGGGCCGATATTTGCAAATTTTTGATTATCTATTATCGGCATATTTTTATCGAAATTCCCGAATAAATAAATAAATAAATAAATAAATAAATAAATAAAAACTTTTAAACGCAAGGCGTGTACTATCCCCAGGCATCTCCTCTGTCAGAAAAAATGCTATTGGCTAACATTCTTTCCACAAAATTCCCTCATTGACCGAGACAGACAACGTTATCTAATCTTGAAAATCTAATGTTTTCAGCTGCTGGAAGCAAGGATGGAAGGTGAGTTTCCAGTAAAATGGTCGTTGTGCTCAAACCATGCCGTTAACCAAATTGCACTAGGCTAACTGGACCTTTTTGAAGCAGTATAAGTGGTCTACGCTTAAGCTAAAAACAAGCTTGGAATATAAAAGAAATAAGAACTTGTAATAAGGACTAATTGGTGCACTTATGCTATAAGTTGCAACAGTTTGACACTGCACATTTAACAAATAGTAATGCATATTTATTCATTCAAATGAAACATTCAACGAAATTTACCCCAGTCGTTTAAGCAACCGTTCACGAAATTAAACTTCAGCTCGCTTGCGGTTGCACTGTATGTCGGAACCTCGCGGCAAAGCTGAAAATACCCGTTTGCCGCTTTGATATATCTTAATTTGGCCTCATCATCATGGAAGTCGAGTTATTAAAATAAAAATTTGCAGCACACAGTTTTCACTTCACAGTATTTTCGCTAACTTTTTCACAGTCCTTCCACACGGTACCCTACTTTTGTATGAGCTGTCCATTTTTCACATAAATGACTTATGAGCAACAGGCTAGTTTTATGGTTTGATATGTCATACTTTATGATGAAAATGCAGCCTAAATGATGTATCAATTCGCTTTATTTCTTATGCAATGATTGCCATTGTTCGTCCGATAATTGAATGCTTTTGAAATAGTGATAGGCATCTGTTGCGTAGCCAAAATAAGATAACCATAGAGAAATTTACCCACAACGGCAATATTACAATGCACATTTTAGTTATTGCAATTTTTAGTTTATTTTTGTCTTTGAGAGAATTTTTCTTTGATCTTTTTGCTCTTTATTTAAGTTTCACAGTGGTGACTGATGTATGCCTGAAAACATATGACTAAGTAAAGAGGGTTTGTAATTATGTCCATGTTGTCAGAGCCTATTTCTTTTCACACCGGGAAAAAAAAAAAACACGTTAAAAGCATTTAAATATCGGCCTGAAATATCGGTTATCGGCCTCTTTTTGTCACAGATAATCATTATCGTAACGGCCCTGAAAAAACCATATCGGTCGACCCCTAGTCCTTACCCACAATGCTTTGCAGCACATGGCTTTGTGCACCAACCAGCTGGGGGAAAAGGTTATAGAAGTACTGTGTTGGATGGTGAGAGAGAAGAACAAGCAATATTTAATCAAACAGACTCGTAGTGTCTTTGATGCAGAGCTTATAAGAAACAGAATGTCACAGAGTGCTTCCTTTACACAATGTAAGATACAGGGGACGGAGGGTGAAGGAAAGAGCCAGGAGAATTTGGCAACGGGAAAAATCATCCAAAGAGTCCGAACTGTGCCTACAACAGTGAGATGGCCTAATGCAACACCAGTCATATACAGTACAAGATCATATAAACCATTTGCTCTTGACAGAACACAAAAAGAAAAAAGGAAAAAAAAGTGTAAAGCAAGTCCACTCTCCCTGTTTTCGGTAGATTGTAGTGCAGAGTAACAGGTGCACACTGTATTATCAGTTATTAACAGCTGAAAGCAGGGGAAAGCAGTGAAGCACAGGAGAGCAGGCAGAGGTTATAGGTCAGCGTTGTTCCTGGAGTTGTATACTGCCTTGTGTTGGTTCTGGCTCCTGTACCTGTGTGTCACCTGCCCTCTCACCTGCTGTGGCTTTTTCAGCGTTGAAAATCACGTGACAAGGTCAAGCTCTGAGGATGCTGATCTCAGCAACTCAAGCTGAGCCTCAGAGCTCTCAGCAAAATGACGGTGTGCGAGAGTGTGTGCGTGTGTGTGTGAGTGTGTGTTTGTGTGTGTGTGCGTGCGTGCGTGCGTGCGTGCGTGTGTGTGTGTGTGGTTGGGGGTCAGCTGAGTCAAAATGTGGGGGGATGTCACTGTGCCATTTTCACTTCGTCAAATTACTATGCTTTTCTTTTTTAAAGAATATTTAATTTGGGAGTGAAATTGTGTAATGGAGGATTTGCGGAAATTGCTGATACAGAAGGATGGAGCAGAGCACGTTATGTAAGATTAATAAGATAATGATAACAGATCTGTACAGTACATGAGGTTCCTAAGTGTTCACTTCTGCGGCATAGGTCAGATTTCGGTCATCGGGTTCCAAAAGCAAAAATCTATACAGAATACAGTATCAGTTTCCTCCCTGGTTTTCCTGCATGTAATTTGATTAATCCGCTCTCAGCTCCGTGACCAAAGAGGGCCTGATCCACAAAAGGAGAACGGCACTGTCCCGAGCGCCAATTACCACGCCAGTGTTTTGTATTTCGACCGCGTCCCTCATCCGATGCTTGAGGGACGTTACGTTCCAGATCGATCGGATTTCACTGAGCCGCGCAGAGGAGCCAGTCTCAACAAGGGTGTCTCGAAGTGAACCTGCATGCCAGAACAAATGAAATAAATGAGTAAATTCGCACAGAGGGACACAGGATCCCAAACAGGGAATAAGCTACGTCTGCAAGGTCCTCAGTGTAACAGCCTTTAAGACTCTGCGTCTAATCTTTTTCATATTCTTTAAAAGATCACAATGGTGACATTACGGTCGAGGTTTGAGTGACTGTGTCAGGAGGTGATCTTATTTTATATGGAGAGAGAGACCTGACAATTCAAGCACCATTAATAAAAGCCTATTAGGTCCAACATAATCCATTGGCTTTCTAGACAGGAGAAAGATGAGGGAAGGAACAGGAAGTAATGAAAGAGATAAGAGAACAGGAAGTAGCGATAAGAGGGGGCACGGGAAGCGTGTAGAGATAAGGTGATAATAATAATGAGGATGTTTGTTATTTCTGATGATGACTCAGATTAGGGCAGGTGTACAGTGATAGAGGTAGATTACTCTGTAGCTATATTTATCATAAGGAAGGGAACATGTTCAGTGGATTTTCAGTGAATAAACAGCACTGATATCACAGAACTGAGCTGTCAGTGTCTGAAAGTCCTCCTATTAAACTGTGAATGAAATTTGCAGGACATTTTCTGCTAGTTTGCACTTGAGATAGCTGGCTAGCAAGCCAGCGAGCTAGCTACCTAGCTATTTAGTGAACTAGATAGTTGTGTATTGGGCTGCCTAGCTGGTTAACTAGCTAAGTATTTAGCTTGATAGCTAGATAGTAGCCACATATCTTGCTAGGTAACTATTGGTTATCTAGCCAACTGTCATGCATTTCAAGATATAGCGACCTGTCCGCATGTTTTGTTTGACCAGAGTTTCTCTGAATAAGCTGTCTTTGGCTCGACCAAATCCGAGACTAGTGCATGCACTCGTCTAACTCCGATTTCATAAAAATGTCATGCCTCTGTAGAATATTTTTGTACCCAGTATCTTTCACATGGCACATAGAATACTATCATTTGAGTGTTACTTTTGTTGTAAAAGCTTGCAGTTTTACTATAATAACTTATGGATGAAATGGCTTTTTTGGCCCATGAAGTTGCGTTACATGACATCATAATGGCATGGCAGCAGCTAGGGGGCACCATGGAGCAGAAAGCAGTGATGAAGATAAGTGTGGGCACTGGTTGAGTAGTGGAGAGTCATGTGACCCTTCCAGCCACCCCACTGGAACCAGCCACATGGTTTTCTGAAACCAAAACTCAAAAGCTGTTTGGGTTTGGAAGAGATCATGAATATGCTTCCTTCATACAGACAAATCTATGCTTTCTTCTTACTGTGAAACCCAGACCAAGGCCAAGCCAAGTCCAAAATGGAGAGGATGAGAGCAGGTGTGTGTGCTGCCCTGACCTCCTGGACTTCTGCACACGCTTCAAAAAATCCCAGAAAACAGGGAAAGACCCCAAAGCTGACCTCTTCCATATCTGTCTTATATAGCCTCTGTGTCTGAATTGCCTGTTTCTGCCTGTTACTGTTTACCCATAATCCATCATAACCAGCCTCACTACCTCTTCCTTTTTGCACCTGATCCTCTGGAAACTCTGCATGTTGTTTTAATGAATGCATTCGTTGGGGTTCTCCATACTGTCTTGTCCACGCTTTCTTGTGTTTGAGCTGAGTGCAAGACATAGTTTTTTGTCTTGGTTTCTTTTCAGCTTTCCAAATGTTTTTTGAATTGAATTTTCTTTGATCTTTTTGCTGAAGTCATTTGAATTAGAAGTGGAAAGTGGTGCACAGTACTATCCCATCTCTCCTGGGAAGTGACAAGTGGTTTAAAGTCTTTTTGTGTTGCAAAACTAGAATTTGCTTGATAGAAGATGAGGAAGAAACAATGATGATGATGAATGAGAATAGAATTCTTGGAGTAGATGAATTCTGTGTTTGGTAAACTTCATGGCATCATGCCCTCTTTTCTTTGTCTTCCCTTTTCGGCAAGAGCACCTTGTAGTGTGGTATGAGCGAGCCTTTGTTTTTGGCCGTGTCTCTTTATTTGAACAGATGTAAATCAGTCTGAACATGCACATTTTCCCTCTTTCTCTGATGGTTATCGCTTGTAAACACCAGGAGGAATTTCCCTGTCCTTTCAAACGAAACCCGACATATTTCTCTTTAATTGAAGTTATTTTGCCAAAAAGATTACGCTTTTGACCTTCGCGTCAAGAGAATGACATGGAAAAAAAAAAAAAACGTAACCAAACATCACCTGAAACATTACCTAATAGAGAGAGTACGAGAGAGAGAGGAGGAGGGACAGAGAGAAAGAGAAAAAGAGAGAGGTATTGTTCCATTGTGATTGCTCTGCATGATGTCTTAGTGAGTACATTGTGATCTTTAGCACAATAAGGGGGAAAACTCCACTCCTCAAATGTTGTCTTCCTGTTCCTTCAATGGGTACCTTTAAATTAGCAACTGAATTTGACTTCCTATACCACAGAACTGTAAGTCCAGGCAGGAACAAAGCCCAGTGACCCCCACTGTGCTTTCAAGGACTAAATGCCTGACCCAGGCCACCAGCGGAAAGTGCAGCAGACCTGCAGTCACCAGTTCCAGTGCAGCCCGTCAGCCTGAGGTGGCCTGCCTGCCCCATTCACGCTGAGGGTGGCAGCTTCCGCGTCTGCTGCGGGCAGATTTGGGGACTCTGATGGTGCGTGTATTTTTGCCCCTGCTGAAGGACGAGCGCAGGAATCTGTCGATGCGTAGCACGGGGTGAGAGCGTGTTGGAAAGATTATATTCCGCTGGAAACGCAGGACTGAGGGAGCCGTGTGATTACGCTGCAAAGGCGGAGTGCAGACCTGGCACCTGGGTCCCGACCTGTGCTGCACCGCAAGCTGCACGGCCCTCCTGCACACAGGAGCGGAGAAACACAGCTCTCCTGCACAGAGGAGAGGAGAAACACGGCCCTCCTGCACACAGGAGCGGAGAAACACGGCCCTCCTGCACACAGGAGCGGAGAAACACGGCTCTCCTGCACACAGGAGCGGAGAAACACGGCCCTCCTGCACAGAGGAGAGGAGAAACACGGCCCTCCTGCACAGAGGAGCGGAGAAACACGGCTCTCCTGCACAGAGGAGCGGAGAAACACGGCCCTCCTGCACACAGGAGCGGAGAAACACGGCCCTCCTGCACACAGGAGCGGAGAAACACGGCCCTCCTGCACACAGGAGCAGAGCAAAGCGGCTCTCCTGCACACAGGAGCGGAGAAACACAGCTCTCCTCAGAATGCAGCAATGCTGCTCCATGCAGAGTCAGTCGAAATGAGAGCACCTTCCACCCACGTGTGCCAGCGGTGCGCCGGGCCGTGAGGCGGAGCACACACTCCAGCTCCTCACGCAGAGAGTCTGTGCTCATTCTGAGGATTAGGCCCCACTGCTGCTGTACTCCGCTTAAAAGGATTAACGCAATGCACTGCACAGATTACGTCTTTGAATATTTATTATGTAGGCCTATCAGTTTTTATTGATTGATGAATCTGTCTGTATATTAAACAAATTTTGCTTATTTTCTCATTGACAGTCCTTTCCTATATGAACACAAAAAAGACTGCACCGTGCCCGACACACAAGCCTGGGTGAGAGAGAGAGGTTTGTGGGGAACGGAGAGGGGCTCTGAAACATGACTGATGCAGAAATGATGTCAGTCATGCCTGCAGAGGGGCCCACAGCCCCACGAGCAGCACAATATGTATCTGTGTGTCACAGTGTGCAGGACACAGCGCTGTCGGAGCAGGAGGCTCAGTGTGATTCAGTGCTGTGCTGCCTCTCTTATACATAACTGGTCGTTAATTTTACTTTTTTATGTTATTTTGTTTACCCAAGGAAAAGGATTGATATCTCAGGTGAGATCATGCCTTTATCATCTACTCCATGCACACCAGAACACCTGTATGAGCAAAACTCCAAAGATAATACTCTAGGTTGTTTGAGGCATTTGCATCCTTATTTTCCTACTATTTTCATTCATTGTCACCTCCTACAGTCACTGAACAACTTTTTCACATGAATATGAATATTTGTTTTATATTGTACCTTAACTGTAATTAGATGTTCCCTTTATATTATATATGACAGCTCAGTTAAGCCTGCTAATAAAGCAACATTGAATTAGTTAAAAATTTAACTTAGACAATGAAAGGTACCTGTTGATTCATGTGAAGATTTAATAGAAGAATTTTGTAGATTTGCATAACTGTAGTGCAGTTTAAAACAAATATCTGGCTGTGTCTGTTTCTCTCTCTCCTCTCTCTGTCCCCCTCCCTCCATATGCACCTGGTGTTGAATATACCCTAAACTCGGTGTGTTGAAAATGAGTTATGCTCTTGACGGGGCGCCAGGGTGTCCGCTGGGTGGTGGATGATATCCTTTCCATCAGGGAGCAGTTGCTCCTCCGCTCTGTGCTGCGGTGGGAGGAAATCGGCCTCATAATTACACTTCTGAGGCAGCCCGGCCATGTGCATCTTCAGCCGGCTTCCTCTGGCCCTCCCCGCCAGCTCTCCGAGCCCAGAGGGGAGAAACACGCACAGGCCCGAGCTGCTGAAACAGCCCAATGCTACTGAAACAGCCCAGAGCCACTGAAACGGACACAGCCCAGTGCTACTGAAACAGCCCGGTGCTACTGAAATGCACAGCACAGAGCCCAGAAAGGGGAAACATGCACAGGCCAGCGCTACTGAAACTGCCCAGTGCCACTGAAACAGCCCGGTGCTACTGAAACGCTCACAGCCCAGAACTACTGAAACAGCCCAGCGATACTCAGGGGAAATATAAGCTATTTAACCCCCGAAAACAGTCCTCCCTGCATAGTCTCTTACTGTGCTTCTTCCTGTTATATTCCATTTCACTGCCCACATTACAGCCACAGCTAAAATACGGAACAATACAGGATTCAGTCTTCCCCCTTTGCTCTCTCTCCTCAAATAAGTGCATCTTTTCCAGGAAAAAAGAAGGGGTTGTGACATTTTCATGAAAATGCTTAATTTAATTGTAAGATTAAAAAATGAATATCTGTCAACATTTGCTAAGTTAATTTTAAAGTCTGAAGTAAATTTATTTAAAGGTAGTGTTAGGCTCTTTTGTTCCTGCCCATATGTGTCTGAGAAACAGATCATGTTCAAATTCGTTACTAAAATAAAAGGCCAAAAAAAAGCATTGTAGAAAGAAGGAATGCAGCCTTCAGCTAGAGTAAGGAGGAAGAAGAGAGAACAAGGGGGGGAGGAGGAAAAAACTGCTCTGCAGAAGCATTTACACAGAGCCTATTACATATCATTACATGCGGCTCACTTTAAATGCCTATAGCAGGGCATGCACTTGATCAGAGATGAACCTCTGTGGTTCCTCAGAGCTGGATGCATGTGTATCGCTGCCCAGGACTCCATCAGAGAGAAGAGTGTTAATGTGAATCCCAGCTCAGTGGTGCTGTTCCTGACAGTGGAAAATCTCTCACACAGGGAGGGAAGGGTGTGTGTGTGTGTGTGTGTGTGTGTGTGTGTGTGCGTGCGTGCGTGCGCGTGCGTGCGTGCGTGTGCGTGTGTGTGTGTGCGTGTGCGCATGTGTGTGTGTGCGTGTGCACGTGCACGTGTGTCACAATTTGGTTCAACGTGTTGTAATTGGAATCCTTGATTTTTGGCAAAAATGTAAGAATGTGAGAGATTTCTTTCATTCACAAAGCAAAATGGCAACCAACACAGCTTCTGTGTCACCGTGCATATAATGAGAGACATTGCTGAGATGACCAAAATTACATTTCTTAGTATCATGGATATGTCACTTGTGGTATGTACTGTCACATAGAGGCCCCTTTGGCGGTAT
>CM032878.1:1130000-1295000 GCA_019176425.1 Megalops atlanticus
ACCCCCCACCCCACACACACACACACACACACACACACACACACACACACACACACACACACACACACTCTCTCTCTCTCTCGCCTCTGCTCAGCTAGTCCTGTCTGATGATGTGCTGATCAGATCTGAGCAGATAGCAGTTGGTTGTGCTTCACTTCAGAAAATGAAATCACATGAAACTAAATACATCTGACTTACTCCATACTGCATGGACACACAGCACCGGGAAGACACCACATCAGCGGCTAGTGCTAGTCTGCTTTATGTATGTGCTGCACACTAAAGTGCCTGTTCATGGTCCCGAGTGTCTCTGCGCTCAGCGGGGACAGACGTGTGTAGCACAGGCAGGGTACGTTCTGTGGAGCTGTGTGTTTTCAGTCACGGCTTTCATGGCGGGAGGCTACACAGGCGGCAACTGCAACTGTCCACAGCACTGTTTTGATGAATGGATTTTCCCTGATGGGCGAAAAGTCTGGCGGAGCAGTCAGGTATGAGTCATGGCTACTGAGGTCCTTGTGCAAGTGTCATAAATCTCCGCTCTGTCCAGCGATGACATACAGGTGTCATTAAATAAGAGGCTCCTTTCATTGTGCATCGTGGGAAATTAAAAAAAAAAAAACTGCAGTAAGTACGGTTTCCTGCACACATGTGGCGCTGTTCCCTGAGTGCTGTCCTGGGCCAAGATTTAATCTCGCATTTAATGTAAATGTATGTCACAAACTTGTGGTGAAACATGATTAAATGCAATGAAACCCAACAGAAGGAAAATAATCCCACAAAGGACATGGGCCAGCTTGGATGGCACATGGGAATATGTTGTAATCTACCTTATTTGCACATGGGAATATGTTGTACTCTAGCTTTGATTGCACAGAGAATATGCTGTACTCTAGCTTTATTAGTGCCAACCTGTCTGTTTGCATCCTTGTTTGTCTTCTGGCCCTGGGTAGAAGTCAGACAGCACAAAATGCTTCCTGGAGTAAAATGCGAGTTTCCTACGTCACTGGGACGGAGCTGCAAGGAGGCACAGTGAGATTTACTGTTTTATTAATTGCTCTTGGTCTTTAAGGTG
This sequence comes from Megalops atlanticus, assembly GCA_019176425.1. Taxonomy (NCBI): domain Eukaryota; kingdom Metazoa; phylum Chordata; class Actinopteri; order Elopiformes; family Megalopidae; genus Megalops; species Megalops atlanticus. The sequence continues at coordinate 1,131,073 of CM032878.1, forward strand.
AAGGGGGGGGACTGTGGGCAGGAGACAGGCCAGGATCAATTCAAATTAACTGTCCTGCATTTCCTGATTGGGGGAAGCAGGGGGAGGGGGAGCCTGGGAGGAGGAACAGGGATGTGCATCCGGATAACGTCAGTGGCGCGTGTGCCGGAGCAATCAATCGGGTGCAGTGTCCATCACCGTGGCATCCATCACCGCGGCGTCCAACAGCGTGCCTCCTCATTTGCCTGCGTGTCAGGATACGGGCAAAAGCACAAAGAGCCCAGTCACTGCAGACGCGCCACTCAGGACGGCTCACGCCGAGGCGCGGCGCGGGCTCTGAGAAAGGACAGGACGTCTGATGGATTACTTATTCAGTTATTTGTTTGCTTCTGGGATATAGTATAGCATCCTATTTTAGAGGTTGTGTCAGGGGGTAGCAGTTACATAACAAAACAACAGACAACATACCCACAAAACCCAGTCAGTTCAACTCATACAGTATAACATACAGCCATTATCACATCATAAGACTGTGCTACCTGATGCAGCCATTTTTGCATCATTAAAGTGCACCACTTCATGCAACCATCGTTGCATTGTAGGAGTATGCCACCTGATACAGTGATGGCTGGAGGATAACCTGGTTACCTTATGGTTCTCCGGTGGTGAAGATGGAGAGGCAGAGATAGGTGGCTATGCAGATGAAGTGGAGCTGAAAAGAGCATATAAATCCACTGCACTGCAAGGGAAGATCGCCACCAGAATCAGAGCTAGAGTAAGAATGGGTGGAAACCTGGCGCTGCAGCTGGGGGTCTCTCCTCATGGGTTATGTTTGTGGTTGTGAGATGTAGCCCCAGCACCGTAGAGCTGTGCAGCACGGGTCATAAAGCCCGTAGCACAAATACTGAGAACAGTAGCAGTGATAGCTGGGAACAGGTGGTGCAGGTACACCTGTAGGTGCAGGTTCACCTGTAGGTGCAGACACACCTTCTCCATGCAGCCATCAGCCTGTCTCTTCACTTCCTGAACCTGTTGGCTCACAGACCACTCACTCACTACATGCCTAACCTGCTCACCCGGAAGAACATGCCATCAACATTTGGTTAGCATTCTCCCAGGTTTTTCTTTAGTGCCATATGAGTAGAATGGTGTTAAACCTTAAGCAACATTTGCTTTGGCAAAGGGTCTCTCTGTGATAGGCCTTTTACTTTGCATGTCAGTTTGCATCGATACAACTCAACACGGCATATTTTGCACTTGTCTTGTTGGTCTAATTTACAGTATACTGTAACAGCCAGTGAAACAAATTAAATTGCACATAAATATTTGGGTAACCTTTCATTTTTATCTCTTTATAAAATATGTTAATCAGTGAATACGATGTGCAGCAGTACCATCCCCCCGATCTAAGCTGAAACCATAGAGAACAATAAAAAAGGAAATAAAGCACAAGTAAACACACAGCTCATAAAACATGTGGAACTTGTTGTGTTTAATTGAGGATAGATACACAGCTTGCTGAACAATACATCTAAGAATAAATTGACTTTTATTTTGTGGTTAATAATTATTCCTAAGTTATTTTAATAAAGGAAAGTACTTTAAAAAGCAATACAATGTAACTACATAGTAATGGAAAGTAACTAAGAGTAACTAAGGAGGAAGAGGGTTGCCCTCTGCTTTAAGAGTTAGAGTATGTGCATTGTCAGTTGTGAATAACCTGAATCAGTGGAGAGTGTAAGTGAGAGCATCTAGATAGATCCCTTAATCTTATCTCTCAATGATTTGCAAAGTTTAATTTCTTTAATGCTTTTGCTGCCCTGACGTGTTGCCGCAGACATCCTATTGGAAATGCTGAATAAGTTTAGTGAGTCATGCTGCTGCAGGAGAGAGGTAAAAAAAATCAGCTTTCAATATTAGTGCTATTAAAGAGTGTGTGGGATATGCTTTATCTCCTGGATCAATGCTTTCTTCCTCAGTGACCTGCACTGATGGAAGGTGCAACACTCACTTCATTTGGATCTCCTTTTAAATGCTGGTCATGAAGGGCATTTGATGAATTAGCTAGGTGATGTAAAAATATTATCAGGAGTGGACTCACACACTCTCAGATGATGTATGTATAGGGGAAAGGCCTGCAATTTCATTAATAAAACATCTTACCATATAACGTATAGTGTATGCTTCTGTAGATCTTGCACATCAATACTGCTGTAACATGCCTTTTCTGACTTCTAACAATGATTAACCACATTGGTGTAGAAGCAACACTGTAATTCCTTAGACTGATTGAAAACATGAATTGAAAGTGCTGACTTGTGCTTCACTTTTACAAACTTAAACAATGTGTGGGCTTCACTGGATTCGATTACCCTGCTGGTCTGCTGTCGTCCTCCTCAGGAATCTGCTCCATTACACAGATAGACTTTTCTGAGGCCGGACAAAACTTCCCGTATTTGCAAGATGAGGACAGGTAAACTCCCGAATGGGTGGAGCTGTCACTGACCTACATGAACCAATCAAAGGACTGTACTCCACAGCATAATACTATGATTGGTTCAGATCAAAGGGTCATCAATAGTGCAGGATATCTCCACTCATTTTTGGGTTCATGAAGTTTCACTCTTCCGTTGCTGCTGGTGAGGTTGGTGGTTGTCATTTTGATTAACATTTGATTAACTAGAGAATGTAATTCCAGGGAATTACGAGTGCATGAAAATGCAAACAGTCTAATTTTACATAAATAAAAGTATATAGGCCTACATCAAACAGATGTAGGTGGTCACAACAGCTGCCACAAGATTCTAATTGCTTAATGGCTGTATTGTGATGTCATAAAGGCCAATGTTAAGGCTATGGGGAAAATTTTGATAGTTTTTAATTAATAGTTTAAAAAGTATAAATGTTACAAAAATAAAAAATACATAGCATAAGTGTCCTTTGTAAGACCTACGCAACACAGTTTGAATGAAGTTTCTACGTTAAACGGTTGAAGCTGTATTAAACGCACAAAATTGGTTAGAAGAAGAAAAAGAAGAATAAGAAAAATTCGGATAACAATAGAGTGCATTTTCATGCACTCTAATTAGCATGAATAGAGAGACTGGAATAGAAACGAAGGGAAATTTCAAACATGCTGAGCTAAGGTTTAACTGTAGGCTGGACCTTTACCTTCTGGGAGTTAACTTTATTTATTAATTTATTTTTACTGGAAATTAGGGGTGTCAGCTGGAGCAAGTGAATCTGCTATGTTGAAGACATCATGTAATTAAATAATATAATTATATATTATAAAATAACTAATATTCCTTTCCAACACTAATTTTTCATGTTTAAACTCTGCCTGAGTTCACTGTTTGTTACGCTGACATAGCATGATCAGATTAGATAATCATATCACCAACCTGTAGAACCTAATCATCAGGTTTTATTTCCAATGCATTCACTGGATATTGAGAATACAATAAATTTGGATTTATTTGCATAAGCTAAATTTACCCTGAATGCAGATGAAATTATCGTACATTCACTACCTCAGAGAAAACATGTCACTCTACACACACGGCAGTGCTTCATTTAAGCTGTCAGTAATGATCACTGATAAGGACATAATGTTCCTTTGATGTATTTTCTTTGGCCTGCGGTGCTAAACTGTATCGTACACGTGCATCACTGACCACAATATTCTGTCTGTCCTGGCTGGCAGAATGGCAGTGAAGATCCAATCCCTGCCATTTCTGCACATGCACAAAAGAATCTTTCTGAACAAAAAAAAGGAACAAAAGGAGCACCGAATGAAGAAAAAAAAAAAAACAGATCAGAGAGGACCCCTTAATGAATGTGCATGGGGACGCTGGCATGCTGAGCGGCCTGCTCTGTGCCTGCCAAAGCCACGCGCTCGGTGCCAACCGTGCCCACAGGTTCTCGCTCCGAGGATCTCAAATGCGTCACCGCCCGGCCCTGGCGGACATGAGTCAGAGTGCGAAGAACACCTGCCGAGTTTGTATCGGTCCTGCAGACGGACAACAGTCATCCCCAGATTGTCCGGAAAGTCCTGTGAGATCCGCGACGTCCTGGTGACTCACCGCACACCAAATCCTGCGCACGGAGATGATCAGATTAGTTCATTTCCCTGCTTTATTCAATTTCATATTGATTTTTAACTCATGAAGGAGCACTGGGCAGCGATGGGGTCATTCAAGATCAACCTTTGTGTATTTAAAATAAAGGGGAAAAAACAAGAATTTCGGGGAAATGCTCTTTGTAAAAAGGTCAGTGTCATCACTGACGTTTGACATCAGTGGCAGTGGCAGCTGACTACAGTTTACTGGAAGTTGACAGAGGTACCGTCTGGCATAGGTGTGGTCGAGAGCGGATTCCTTTGATTTGAAAGGAAGGTCCTGTTCTCAGGTTTCTAATCCTTAAAAGGATTGTTGTTTAGATCAAGTAGCAGATCCCATGTGTTGCTTCTTCAGTTGACAGGCTCATCTTAAATGGGTTAAATGGGTGTATGTGGTGCTCTTTATGGCCTAACATGTGCACACTGGTCAGGATGATCTGCCTCCCATGCAGAGCCCCACACGTATTAACGAGGGGCCAAAGCGACAGATTAAATGCATGCATTAATGGATTATGGACCGTGTTTTTCTTTAACCCACAGTTGATCAGAATCTCCCCACATGAATGGACGTCACCTGATGCAGTGGGATTACGACTCTCTCTCCTGGCTGCAGGGAGGCGGGCGGCAGCGCTGGCCTTCAGGAAGCACGGCCCCTTACACTCCGCATCAGCATGCGGAGCTGTCAATCTCTCCTGGATTGTCCCTGGGATGGTGCAGGAATTAAATTTTAATCTCTTCACATCTCCTGTCACCAGCATCCAAGCAGAAAAGAGCTGTGTTTTGCATGCCTTGGGCTTCTCACTGCCCTTTGCTGGAGAGGCATTTTTCCTCTTCTTCCTCTTTTTTTTTTTTTTACCCTTCATGAAATTTTGAGTGAAAATGGAGGATCATCCTTTCCAGGGCCATGTAATGCCTGTGTTTAATCTGCTGTAATACAGCAGCTCATTGGGGTTATTTAACAGGAGTGAAAGCCTCTGAGCCCTCTCCACTGGGGACAGTGCTGCATGTTCAGTTTCCTTTAGGTTACCAGTCCCAGTGTGGATTTTATGAAACCAGGAAAGGTTTTGAAATGTTATTTTTTGCACTTCTGAACTTCAAAACCATAAAAAATTGTAGCAATAATTGCCTTCAGGTAACATGTGGGAGAGCAGACAATGAGAGGCAGTATGGTTTCCAAATCAACACAATCCATTTCCCTTTATTCTACAAAACTGAGGCACCTGAAGATAAAATATGAATATCTAATAATCTTTTGGAATGTGATTCTATGCCCTCTAACCCTGACCTGCACCTCTCTACAACAATTTCTCAATGGGGAGTATTTCATCGTTGTTTTCAACTCTAATTGGTTTGACTTATACAAAGCAAACTCAAGTGTGACGTCACCCCTGCCAGAGGTCAGCACCGGATGGTTTCATTCCATAATCTCGCCATCGGGACATAAAATTGGCTTGACTCCAAGTCAATGTGATGCTATAATTTCACAACAGGGACAGATGAAAGTATTCATCAATTTAAACACAAAATGTTGTTTCATCATGCAGCACAGAACTACCAGAATCATGGGATCAATCCTTCTTTATTCAGATTCAAAGCTGTTATGTTAGTGATTATTTCAGTTACTAAAACACAGAATTACTTGTCATGTCACCTATCTTTTCCTCTCTTTTCTCTCCTGGATGATCTACAAAGAGGTCATATCAGTGTACATCCCTAACCATGTGTCAGGCCTGCCTCATTAAGCCATCTTTACAAAAATCTGCTGACAGCCATGCACTTAATTGAGATAAGTATGCACCCTCCCCATGTCAGGGAAGAGCAACGGTTATTACTCTATTATTCTTTATGTAATGGTAAAGGACCACTGAATGCAGACTGAGTAGCTGAAACACCCTATGCTTTTGACTGGTCGGCTTTTGCATATATATTATCTCGCTTTAAAGTGTGCTTGCCACCACACGTGTTGCCATGTTGCTATGATACATATGTCATGACATATAGATTGTTAAGCAAAGTCAAAAGTAATGTGACCCATGGTCACAAGCCAAAAAAAAAAAAACAAGGAAGAGAACAAGTATGTTTGCCTCTGTTCTTGCACCACCAATGAACATAATTTCAGCTGCTTAAAGTAAAAAAGCAGGAGAGTGAACAGGGCAAATTGACTGATAGCATTTCCCATCGGCTTGGAGCTTTCCCTGAGTCGCACTCTTGCCTTCTTTTTTAGTCCTGTTTCTGGTTAATAATGGATGCCCCTGCTTCACACGTTTCTGCTCAATAAAACCAATTAATCATATTGGAGAACAGGCCCTAGGAGCGGGGATCCCTGTACAATAAAGGAACAGGGGTAATGGCGCATAAGCAATGAACCATTAGGGTATATGTTTGTTAAAATCCACCCATTTTTAGATAGAGAAAAAAGGACAAATACAATGACATCATGCCACTGTCATCATTTTTGTTTTTGTTGTTTATTCTGTTTTTGTGCGAGATCTGTTGCTGTCCCAAAAATGATTTTTTATATTCATGACTTCACTGTTGACTAAAGGGTCTACCCCATCATTGCCCCTCAGGTTCCTGTGAGCAGGATCAAGTGCTTTTTGCAGACAGTATTCAAATTCTGCTTTAAATTCCATTGGTCATTCCTAAAGCAAAGAAAGCAGGCAGGCTGTTGACAGGAGATATTCAGAGATATGTTTTTATACATTTGTGCAAGCCGTTAACCACCCTGGGCAGCACAGTGAAAGGGGAAGTGGTCCTCTGGAAAGTGTCTTTGGTGCTGGGGTTCCAAACGTGCAGTCTTCTTCCTCTTCGCTTCACTGCACGACGAATTTGCTAGCTGCTGACATCACATGTCTGCAAGGGACTCCTTAGCAGCTGTGAGGACAAGAGCAAAACCTGTCGGAAGTGTATTCAGTACTTTTCCAAACGCGTTCTGTCCACACACAGCCTGAAAAGCAATGACACTGAGTAAGGTTTACTCTAGCCTGGGCTGGGAAACGCTCGGCACTCAGTGTATTTACAGAAGTGCGCTGAGAGAAAGGGAAGGAGAGGATGTTAGCAATCTCTTTCCCCCGTATTCACTAGCTTTGCGCATATTGCAGCTAACGCAGGCTGACAGGTGCTTGTGTGTTGGTCCTGATTACAGCAAAACGTTTAAAAGGCACTTTCAGAGAAGTCGAATGCACCCTAAAAACAAATCCCGCTATCCCCCGTTGAGAATTTTTTAATGCACATTTTAAAAACTGGGTGGCTTATATTTAAACGGTTGGCATAGTAAGGATGAGGGACATATCAAATCTAATCCCATGTGGTTTTATAATTAAACTATTTCGCACTATGAATTGCGAGAATTCCTGTTAGAAAAAATACACGTTATTTTTTTCAACTTCCTTTTTCTTTGTCTTATCGTCTGCTTTCGTCAACGACTCAGTGAGCGATGGACACCCTGAAATAACATTCACTAATGCTTTAATCATTATCTCAAGCGACATAAACACCATTCGATGGCAACTGTTCAGCCAGGGAATTCCAATTACAGATGGTCTGCTCCGGTCTGATGGCGTGAAAGATTAACAAAATGTTTCGCTTGGGAAGAATAACCACATTTGTCTTCATGGATTTATTTCTCGGTTATTATAAATATTAACGTGCTCCCTCTACACAGGTAGGCAAGTGCCGGACTGAAACCGCTGCCGAATAACGGTAATGATGTGGTGTCTTACCGGAGCCCTCTCTGATCATTTGAACAGAGTTACGCCGACAGCTGCGGGTGTTATGCGAGCAAGCAGACTTTCATAAAAGACCCTTGACTGAATTACCCTCTTCTTTCCATTTGTCTGACAAAAACAATATTTTGATGTTAAAAGCCGAGCGCATTTTCATCAGGTCTTTCACGCTCATAAGAAAGTTAATCCAATGATATCTCATTAGCTATAGTGTTGATATCCTAAAACTTTAGCAAAATGGAGAAACTTGAACTCCAGACAGGTGAAATACAGAGTGAAGGGCTTTCGGTATGCCACGCATCAAATGTCTCGACCAGTTTCCCCTTGTATCATAGCAAATTTACTGAGATGGATATAATATAGGAATAGCTGGCGTAACCCAATTGTTTGTGGTGTGTGCGAGTGTCTGAAAAACCAAAACAGCCTCCCCAAAGACCTCCCAGTCCCAGAGGGCACGAGGTGACCTCGCCGGCAGGGGGTCTCTTTTCGGACCACATCTATCCTGTGGGTTGTACAGCCGCCGGAGACATGGCGGAGGGTTTGATGCTTAGTTTAGTTTTTATTTAAAAACGATGGCTCAGGTACGATACTCCAACTCGGCCTCAGAAAACTTGCGCGGGATGATGAGTCATTTATTTACATTTATTCATTTGGCAGGCGCTTTTATCCAAAGCGACTTACAAGTGAGGTAGAGATTCAAAACGCAGTTCCAGTGAATACCAATAGCCGCTCAAAACGACTTAGAGTTTCCCTCGTTCTAGGCCCCAGACAAACATTATCTACTGGCGACACACAACAAAGGCACAGCAAAGGCTGTCCACTGGTCTCCAACAATAAAGCAACTTGCACACTCCAAATAACTTCAACAAAACAAGTCACCAGTTTGCCTTTCTCAGTTTCAACTTTTCCGCCAGTTTCTTCCTCTCCTCCTCCGGTTTACCTGGAGGAGAACCTGGCTCAATCTGACGTCTGCAGCACGTTCCAGATCAACAAAACAAAACAAAAGTGTGTGTGCGATGTACTGTAACCCAAAAACATACATTTTCCAGTGCATTTCTGCTACTGCATAACCATTCACTAATGTATTCTTTGACTGGGTGACTTGGAACTTGTCAAGAGGATTGTTCAATTGCTAGCCGCTAGAGGGATCCGTGCACGGTTTTCAAAACACCAAAAACACCGTCCCGACTCAGAAACGCACAGAGAAAGAAACCAGCCGTCAGGGGTTACCTGTGACTTCCCACTCCAGCTAAGAAACACAGCAAACGGTATAAACTTCAGAATTTCTTGCTACAGTCTGCAAAGACATACAAAAGCAATCTGCTTCAAAAGCGCGCGCCCATCTCGAGCTCTCCAAGTGCTTTCCGCTCCAGGCAAATCAATGAAGATTCCCGATGCTACTGCGCTCCCTCTCGCTTTACAACGAGATAATTTTGAGCATTTCAACTTTTAAATATCAGAATCAACTTTAGGAAATTCATCCTGGGTTTAAAAATGTGGCTGGTCTGATTTTTGTTTTTTCATTTTTAGTATGGTTTTTCCACATAATTTTGAATATTGTTTTTTACGAGGAGGATAAGGAAACAAACATCAAAAAAAAAAAAAAAATCTGTGACAAATGTAAAAGTGCTGCAGGGTGCTGCAACTAAATTCATAAGGGTTTAAAAAAACCGAAGGGGAAATGATTCTGACCTCTCTAAACTGATTGATTACTTACTTAGTCATCCCTCTAGTTTAATGGGATCCATTCAATTGGGAAGGTGGAGCACTTGCATGAATTAACATATTCCTTTTCCCCCTCAATCTGTGTTGAAGTGTCTTACTTTTTGCTTAAAGAAGGGGCAAGGAAAGGGGGTCGTGGCTTAACATTATAAAGGCAAAAATAACAGCATCGCCTTCTTGGTTGGTGTAGAATCTGTCTCTTGACAAGCTGTTATAAAATCTGAAGGAGCTGGGAGAGACCTTAAAAGCAATTCTGTGGAGATAAGATTTTTGAAGAGATTTCTTTTTCTTTCCATTATTATAATTATTATTTTCTTTTCAAATTCTCCTCTCTGCTCTTGAAAATGAAACTTTGGACTTTTCTCCCCTGGCTTCCTTGCCTTTTGGTTTGTATCATGTGTTTGGGATCTGAGTGCGGGACTGTCCGGAGAATGGGGAGATCTAAGAGAGAGTTGGTGCGCATTAGGGAAGCCAGAACTACCTTCCCTGGGGCTTGCGCCACACGCCTGCCTCGGGGCAAACGTTCCTTGCCCGGGATGGATCGGCGGTCGCCTCGCCAGCACCGTCGCTCCTCCCAAGCGGAGGAGAGCTCTCCCGGTCGGGGAAAGGCGGTTTATTTTACCGGCAGAGGAGACCAGCTACGACTGAAGCCTGGTGTGGAGGTACCGAGAGGAAATTTTACCCTGGAAATGTGGATCAAACCGGAGGGAGGGCAGCGATCACCCGCAGTAATTGCAGGTTAGATTTGATTTATTTCTATTTTTTCTTTAGAAGCGAATGAATGGGTTTAACCCCCAAATGTCAGTCTGTCTCTCCTCACAAGAAGCCAACATAAAAAGTATATTTACAGTGAAATGTGTGTTTATTTTATTTTACCCTGTTTCCTCTCAAACGTTTTGATTGTTAACACTACTTGCTAGTTTAATAGTATCGTAGTTTCCGTTAAGTTCTTTGAGTTTATGCAGTCACTCCAATTCAGAGCTGCGGTATTAATTGAAAACATGCCATGTTGTCAACTTAAACCAATATTGGAATAGTGGCGGTTTTAAGGTTGACGCTTGCAGAACCGAAAGCTTTTGAACGATTAGCTACAACTCGTGCACAGGAAGAATATTTGTTTTGAAGCGTGCTACAATTTCTGAGGTTAAAGGAATTCCCTGTAGCGTAGCCGCATATTTGGAAGGCAGACGTAAGCGCATAACGAGTTTATATCTGGTCAGGATTATTGCTAGTATTGCAAAATAAAACTCATTTTTCTTTGAAAGCCACAATTTAAGGCATAATGGGCTCTGATGTTTTGCTTTTTATAGCCAACTTGTCAGATGCCACGAATGGAAATTGCATAATATGTAAACCCTTATTAAAAGATGGCAAAATAATATAGGATATGAAAACACAGTATTTAGGAAGTCTATTTCACATGGGTGTGCTGGGCTTGATCCATGCACACGGGTTGTTAGATAATTTATTTAGTGTGTTTAATTATTTAATTCTGTTCAACTAGCATATTATCCGGCAACTTTGAAACCCAGCCAGGCACGGAAACTGTTAATATGAATCTTGTAGACTACGTAGTGCCCATAGTCTTAGGAAAAGTTTGTTACACATGAATAGCTCGAGATTTATGGGAGCATCGCAAAACGTCGCTTTTACACTCCCGTCGACATCACAATGAAAGCAAGTAAAGCGGTAGCGTCAACTTTAGACTACCCCTGACTGACATGAAGTAATTAAGATAATGGTAATAACACGTCAAACGTATTTTATAGAGCAAACGTAGCTACAGTGACATTTAAACAAATATGATGACAATGCGTTGTATTAATTAGATAATCCAGGCGTTCAAGGGTTCGTCTGTCTGGTAGCTATTAACACAAACGAGGGATTTCACCTGAAGTGCCCGTCGAGTATTGGATCAAATTGCGGGGTCTTCGAACCGACTCGAGGTGAGCCTGCCATTTATAGACATTAATTTGATGATTTCGTTTGCCAATATTTCACACGGTGTCATCATGTAAACTACATAATAGAGCGCGTTTTCGTGCTCTCCCTCATCCTCGCCAGTGTAGCAATTTTAATGTAATGTCTTTGAAACGCTCAGTAAACACTTCAGCCTCGGAGTGCTTAACGTATACAATGACAACAATGCTGAACTGGATTTTATTGTGTGGAATGCCGTATTGACGCGCCGAGCGACTCATTTTGCATATTCCGGGGCAAGAGCCGTCTCATGTTTCGGTAACTTCCCCCTGCTCCGTGCTACACGCAGGGCTTATGTTTGTTCGCAGATGCATCGCCTGGTTTTAAAGAGGCTGTACCGCCCCCAAATTACAGGCAATAACGAGTACATATCCCCCGCAAACAACCTGACAGCGTAGTATTTAAGGGACTGTGGCTAAATATCCAATTGTTTTATGGGGAATAGTTCGTTAAAAACTATCTGTGCTGATTCCAAGACCTTGTTTCAGATTTCGATCACTCTATGGTTGATGCACCGCACGTGATTAATAAGGTGTATGGAAATGTGTGTCAGCTGTGAAAATGGCTATGGCTAAAATAAAATATATGAACGGTATTAAACTGTGATGGCAAAAGGCTTTTTAACACAAATAAGCTATCCGACTGTAGTGTAGGCTGCTAACTGAACCATGACACTATGTTTTTAGGAAGTTTATTTAACCCCATGTCATACTTTAATTATTATGGGTTTGTTGTGCTCTTAGGAATAATAGAACCTGTTATTATGGGCACAACACAGGAGTAGTAACGGGTCCAATCACAGCTGACGTGGCTCCAGATAGATACTGCGTCTAAACTGGTGAGAGAAAGTTGACCGTGCGTGTTTAAGGGAAGTTATATTAAGGATGTATAAACAGTATTTGGAGTAAAAGGGCGTGTCGTTTTGGTTTTTAAAGAGTGAAAGTTTGTTGAATTTCGCTTATGATCCCTCCGACTGCCAACAGAGAGCGTAATTCTCATTTTGCAGACTCTAAAACACACAGCTTTGTAGGGATCCTCGCTGAAATCCAAACCAAAAACTACGAAATCACACGCAGCGTCATCAACACTCAGTCGTGTCATTTGACATAACGCACAACTCTGTTCAGATATTCCCTGTTTCCGCGGCTTGAACGTTATATCTAGTGCTAGTATTGTTGTTGGGTTGCACTGATGGTGCTATACAGAGAGATGAAAACAACAAACAATTCTCATAACGTCTGTGGGTGAAGCTCAAAACATTACAATAAGGGCAAATACGTAGCTGGTATCAAATGTAAAATTGCATAATCTCCTAAATCCAATTTTGTGCGTCAGACACGATTCAGTCACAAGGCATTTATTTGTAACTTGTTGTTTTTATATTTAGGGCAGTGCTGTCTTGCTGTTTTTCTTTCTGTAGTTCTTGTTATTGTCATTTTTATTTATTTATTTATTTATTTTTATTTCAGTACCACGATTTTAAGGTCACAATTTTATGCTCTTTGTGCTCTTACCGTAAGAGGGTTGTGAAAGTGTTTTTTCCTTGAGATGAGTTTAACTCCAAATCAAGGGGAAATTAAGAAGTGTGTGTCAGGGAATACCCCCAGCTGCTCTGAGCTCCACGGAGGGGCATTAAGCAAGACACTGTAGAACAAACCATACTGCTTAGTCTGGGGGTCATCTCCTGTAGTCATTGTTTCCAGTCACACCAACAGCCAAAAAATGGATCAAAATAGCTTGTCCCTCTGAATGAATTTTGCCATTACAGTCAAAGATTGATGCTTACTGTTCAGATTTTCACAGAAAATTGGAATGAAAGAAAAATTCCAGCTATGTTCTGAGTGCTTAGGTTTTGTGATTTCCAGTGTGTTTGAAATCACCCAACCGGGGGTCTCTTGTAGCTCAGATAGTTAAGGGAATTGTTCCAAGCTTAACTTTGTTCCACTGGGGTAAGAGTGGGTATTCCCATACCGATCCCCTCTCAACACCCTGTAAATCATTTGGGGGCTATGAGTTTGGAGATCCATTGTCTGCCTCTTGATGCACTGTGGGACTTGTAGTGTTCAAAGTAGTTGCAGCTGGCATACATGTGCATCAGATTCCATTCCCTATGCCCTGCGCTCCCGCACAAGTGCTGATGGTGGTGCGGTGAGTCTAACGTACATTGAGCAAGTAGAAATGAAGTAGTATAAAGGGGAAAAAAGAACACACACACACACACACACACACACACACACACACACACACACACACAGAAAAACAAAGTAAAAAATATCACAGACAGGTGTGCACTGTGCTGTCATGGAACAGAGTGTCTCTGTCTGGATAGGCAGAGTGTTTCACTCATGCCCATTGCTATATGGATGAGTGAAATACCTCACCCTGCAATGTCACAATGCAAAACATGCCATTCAATCTGTCCCGACCCTTCCTGCACATGCAAGTCTATGTTTTTGTTAAGAAATGGTTTAACTGGAGGTAGATGAGCAATTCACATACTGTATTTTTTTTTTTACCTTTACCTAACTACAGACATTCCTTTGGTTCACTGTTGTCTCAATGCTGAATAACCTTTAACAGAACATTTCACTGTACAGTAAAGCTTATATTGACAACCATGTTTTTCAAGGAGGGAAATTTTGCTCTGGTCCACTTGTCCTGTATATTTGAATACATACTAGCCTGCAAAGGTGAACCACCGGCTGCACTAAACTCCAACTTTTACTGATCGGCTTGATATTTTCCCAGGTTGTAGAGATTTAAGTATTGACAACTTCTTACAATTGAGTGTTCAGCATCTCTTTTGCAAGGTAGGTACTAAAGCTACATGCCCAAGAAGAAGAGAATGTGTAAGAGAAGTTATGCTACAGATCCAAGAGTTATTGGGGCAAGAGAAGACATGGAAAGAAGGTACAAAGAACATATTAGTCAGGACTCAGAGGAATCCAAGCTAAGTTACAAGCAGGCTAAGGTGAAAATGAAAGATGCGTATAGAGAAGTGAGAAGAAGATCTTGAGAGGAAGACAGAGAATATTGAGAATTCCCACGCCAGTTCGAAGCATCGAGAAAGTTGGAGACTCATTAATGAGTTCACAGGAAGAAAGACTACGAAGAAGCTTTTCCAGTATTCCACATTTATAGCTAACGCTAACTACCTACAGAAAGTACCTTTGACTTAGCAGGCTTGTCAGGTGTTTGTTTGCTCGCTATGAGAGCGAGAGAGAGGGGTTACCTACATCAGGTTATGATCAGCGAGCTCAGTAGACAGAGTGCCTATATTTTACTAACCGTTGGGACGAACTCAATAAAAACTTACGGTTTCTGGAACATTCCGTTGTAAGAACTCGCGGTGACGCTTCTTCACAGCCGCCCATCGAGAGCGCGCGAGTCTGGCAACGGCCAATATAACGGTGAAAACGTTCGCTAAGCCAATGATGGCGTTTGGAAACGCATATTTGTAAATTTAACTAAATTTACATGTTAAATTTTGTGTAATAACATACATACCAAGACAATGAATGTAGTGTAATACCAGTTTTCGTTCATTTATTTATTGTCTTGATTTGTTATAAGCTAGTTTTTGATCGAGTATTTCTGGTTAACGTTAAATCCGCTCATTTAAGTTATTTAAGGTCCAGAAAAAGAGGACGTATGGTCACCGTATTTAAGTTGGACTTGGCCACAGAAGTTATCCGTTAGACCTTAACGTTAGCTAAGTCAGGAAGACCCTTCTCAGTGTTCAGGATATCAGGTAACTGTTTTCAGATATTAATATATTTACATATTTACCTGTGACCGAGAAACCAATGTGAGGCTTTAAAGGTTTAAAGGGGAGAGCTGTCCCTACCGAGTTTTCTTATGGTAAACTCTGGTATTCTGTACACGAATAACGTATAATGAATAATGTGTGTTTAAAATATGGTGAAAGATAGTTATATCGTCTTAGTGTTACAGTAAGAAATGGTTAGCCAGCTGATTAGCTCAACCATATAAGGTAACGTAACTTGTAACGTTGACTTACTTAAACGTTAACGACGATAACATTTCGCATAACTTAATGGGTCGTGTTATGTGTCTTAAAGTCTTAAAGGCTAATACTAAAAGACATTTTTAAAGGATTCAAAGCAGACTGGACTGCCAACCTGGCTTGCTGGGGTAGGTAGTTCCTCAGCTCAGGTGCTGTAAAGAAAAAGGTGCCATAACCCATGAACCACAGCAAGTCTACCTGACTGTAAGGGACACTTCAGGGGAAAATAGTGAAAGAGCTAATAAATGCACAGCGCTGTATGTTAGAAGGGGACCTTAAATGGCTTAAATAGGTCTGTGCATGTTCTTCAAAAGAAAACCTTGCCTATCTGATAATGAACTTTTGGGCCATAAAATCTCTTGTTCAGCTTTCAGATATACCCCTAGATTCAGTCAGCATTTGTTTCAAATTTTGACTTGCAATTTTATGTTATTTTTTTCATAACCAGTCTGGCAACATAAGGAATCACCAAAAGGAATGAATACAATTTGTGTTCACAGTGGTAAAATGTCACATGCATTTATGTGGGAATCAAAGTTAAAAGACAAACGTTGATTGAAATAAGGGGATAGTTTCAAATTTCAGCAGCTATGGAACCTGTCTTGTTAGCAGGTGCATATCTATTATTTTAATGCTATACTCCTCAGACACATTATCTTAAATTCTCCTTTAGACGTCTTCTGACTGGCAGCGTTTTTATCTGTTTGTTATTTGCCACTTAGCAGTCGCAGTCCAAGATTTCGCAGATTGTAATTTCCCTGGGCTTTATGGCACAATTTGTTTTTATAGAAGCTGGCAGTGTTTCCGCGGGAACAGGGGAGCTCACGGTCTGAAATGAACTGCTGACACCCATGTGCCCCCGTCTGCCCCGTTAAAGAGCGGCTGTCCTGCCAGGACGGTGCATGGCATCGGGTAACAGGAAGCGTGCAGGGAAAACCTGGCATGCCGCGCTGCCAGCCCTCCCCTCTCATGGATGCAGGTTGACGGAATAAGAGTGAAAGAACGAGTCACTTCCTCCCCCTCAGAGGAGGGGAGTGGCATGCTACTCTCCCAGGGAGAGAGGAGGCGTTGTACCCTGTGCTCGACCACATTTCCATGGCCTCCATATCAAGCTCAGCAACTACATCCAAATTTCTCCTGACCGAAAAGGCCCCCCTCTCCTTTTTTGTGTTTCTTCAGTGCTGGAGAGAAGGGAAGGCCTACTCGTGTATTCTGGGGTTCTGGCAAGGACAAGAGAGGCAAAGGGTCTTTAGACAGGCTTCTGAGTCAGGCTCCTACTTTATTCTATATGCATCCACTTCAGGGTGTACAAAGTGATGCATGATTTCAGGTGGAGGGTAAGCCAGGGCACACATGCTATAGCAGTAAATTTGTGGCTCAGACTTCGGACATGGTGGCAGACAGAATAACAATAATGGAGTTCAGGACCATGAACAGCGCAGAGTAGATGGAAGTATATCTGCAGGATATAAGTGGATGAACCCTCTCTTTAAAGAGGGGCATCTGCTCCATCCACAGTGCACCACCGAGTGTTCTGCTTCTGTGGATTCTATAGTAAACATGACGTTTTTTCCCTTAATTTCCCAGGTTTCACTGTTATTTTAATGTTTACTCAACATCTGACTTTTTTGTCTTAAATGTAAATAACGTGTAAGCCAATGTGAAGAACTCTGTGAAAGGTAAAAGCAAGCCCTCTAGGTTGACTTGTTCCTAGCGCTGAACCTGATACAGACGTGCTGTGTTTGGTGTGTACTCTCATTGCCCGGTGACACCCCTGATCATTTTGCTCATAATCCTGTGATGAGTCTTGCATTGCAGTCTTTCATGTGCTCACAAAACAAACTGACAATACAGTTAATTCATCCATACTGTAGAGAAATGGGATTTATATATTAAAAAAAACAGAAACAGTGAGGTTTTGCAGCTGCTATGCCTTAGATCAGCTGCATTTTGAACAGAAGAAGAGTATACAGATTGTCTGCTGTAAACTGAGCACTAGATCTGCTGGATATCAAGTTCATTTTATAGATTAAGGGCAGTACCTCTCAAGTATTCTCTGTAGATTGAGGAATATTTCAACTTTACTTTGAGGTACATATCAAATTTACCTTGTCTTTAGGAACTTCAAAGGAGTTCAAGGACATTGGCATCACATATTCATAAAAATCACTCCAGACTTACAGTTGATGCTGTGTGTAAATGGGGAGTTGAGTCTGATGAGGTGTTTGAAGCTTAATTAGCGCTTTCTGTGAACTTCGCTGTGTGTTAACATGAAATTTCACAGCCTGAGAAGGGATATCACACGTATGTTAAATCACAGATTGTATGGGGAAAACTACAACTATATTTTGAGATAAATCAGATCTTGCCAGCAGCAGATCCATTTTGCTGCGAGTGGTTCTGTTTTATTTTATAGCAGTGTTTTGCAATGATTATTTTGAAAGTCACATTTAACAGAAACTTTGCCGCAGTGTGGCGTAGTGGTAAGGAGCAAAGTTCATAACCAAATAAAGGTTGCTGGTTCGATTCCCTGCCAGGGCACAGGTGCTGTACCCTTGGGAAAGGCACTTAACCCACAACTGCCTCAGTAAATATCCAGCTGTATAAATGGATAAAATTGTATGCAAGTCGCTGTGGATAAGCGCATCTGCTATATGACAATAATGTAAAATAATATTGACCTGGTTGCAGTAAACATTTTCTGTTGTTGCCAGACTGAAACTAAGGTTTTAGGATATCTGAGCACAACCATCAAAGTGATACATGCTTTTTGAATGTTTTTTTCCCCTTTATGCGCCCCTGTTTGGAATTGCCAGTTTTGCATTAGGCTTATCTAACAGTGACTACCTCTGTGCTCGTATAGGAGCGCAAAAGCAAGGTGAATGCAACTCTCCGATACACTCAGAAGCCTGATGCACACACAGCACTAGAAGTGAAGTGAGAGCTGACTGGAGGATAGGCGCTACTCCAGTGACATAAGCAGAGCAATGCTCAGGTGCTTGACAAATCGCAGGGCACCTGACAGCAGCGAGACAAGGAAACCAGGTCAGTCTAGCCACCCCTATCCCCAGCAGAACAAAGCCAATTTGTTCTTCCGTTGTGGACTCCCAGTCGTTTCTGGTGGATGACATGTCTGATTTTGAACCCTAGCTGCAGGGCTCAGCCTCAGCACTTTGCTAGCTGAGCCACTCTGGAGCCCTTCCGTGATCAGTCTTAAATATGGATAAAATGCATGTCCAAATACCATATTTTTTCCGTTGTAAAATACTTCTGCCATTTCTTTCAACAGTTTTCACATTTCATGTTGTGTTTTGACAACAGAAATGACAAGTTGTGAATCTGGAAATGAAATGATTGTGGCCCACTGAGCTGTAAGATTACAGCAGAGGGGATGCAGGGGGTTTGATGTGTAAACAGTACAGAATGTTGCAGCAGTGAGTCACATCCCTCTGCCACTACCCCAGGTCCTCCTCTCAGTCCTCCACCTCCAATCACCTCAGACCTTGTTTGTTCTCACTGCCCAATTACTGCAGTCCAGTCCTTGTTTGCTCTCATTTCTCTGTGTTGACAGCCAGCTGGTTACAAATTAAACAGTGATTCTTGTAGTTGAGAAAGCCTTGTGCTACTTTTATGACAGGTGAGTTGCAGGAAGCATACAAATTGCTGGCAGAGTTGGTGTGTTGGCATGTGAGATCTGTTGTTGGGGGTGGGTAAAAAATTTTTAAAAAGTATGAACCAAAGGCAGAATTGGTAGAAATTGGTAGAAATCCAGAAAAATGGTGAACAACACAAGGAATAATAACAAATCTACAGCTCAGCTTTTTTCTTTGACTTTTCCGAGAAAAAACTGGACAAACACAGTTGCTTCTGAGCAGCGTAATTATTCTTAGCAGCAGAGTATGCATTCAAGCCACCAAAGCCGTTCTTACAATTCCACACCACAGAGCTTATTTAGTCTGGAATAATTACGTGTGCTCCGTTTCTTCACAACGGCAGAATTATGACAGCTGTTTACATTATGAACCTTGCAGGCATTTCAACATGCCTTCAACTCCAGTGAACAGATGACTGCTTTTCTACCAGACGTTGGAAAACCCTGAAACATAATACTCTGTGCAGCCAACTTTTATTTGTGCCCTTGCCTGGGCAATTAGCCACTAGGACCTTGGAACTAGGAATGCTAGTTTATAAGAGAGATGCTGTTGGAACATGGACACATCCTCAGCCCAGAACCCTGGCTTTACTGTACTGCTGAGCACTGCAAGTTGCTTTGTCATTTCAAATATTATATTGGTATTGTATTAAGCTACCAGTTTGAAGGAAATAAGATTTAATATGATGCTCAGTGGATAGTGGTGTACATATTGTGGTGTGGCACATTTTTACCTGATATAAGGAGTATGCTCATAAACAATGAAGGTTTGTTGAAAACTTCGTTTTGTCCATTGTTTTTCACAAGAAATCTTGGGCTACTCTCTTCTCCTCTCTTTCTTTCTTTATCTTTACTTTTCCCTCATCACACTCCTCCCCTGACTCCTTTCTCTCTCTCCCACACACATACACTGTTTTGCAAGGTTGTTTTCACTCCTCTCTCTTTCACTCTCTCTAAGTTGATTATAAAGCAGAAAGTTCCCCTCAGTTGTAAGAACACATTACCTTCCTGAACTTAATGTGTGCTTTCCAAGCGAAACAGGAAATGGGGGTTTCGGAGCCCCTAGCATAATAAGGCTTTGCAGAAAAGCACCATTTCTGATTTTTAACTTCCCAGTCAGTGAGGCACATTGCAAGAAGGCAGACTGAATGTTCATGTAACCTTTGCTCTGTTGATCCAAGACCACACTGTTAGGGTCTGATCGTTAGCAGATGGCTTGTTGTAGTCTGTTAGTCCTGAGATGAGAGAGCTCTGAAGTAACTCTATATGGGAACCATACAACTAAGTTCAGTGCACAGACTTAGATGTGACTGAGGATACTCAGTCCCCAATGGGGTAAATTTACCTCTCTGCTGTGGGGAAACCTCTTCAGGATTCAGTTGTTCCACACCTGGTTCCATTGGCAAGCTTTCACTTGTGTAGGGACACACGCTCTAGCTTAAAAAAGTTTCTGTATTTTCTGGTGTGTTGAATATGGGCCACTGAAAGAGAGCACCTGCTGTTGATAGCTTAGTCCTGCAAGGTGTACATGATGGAAAAAATTGTTTGGTGTTTGACTTACTGAGATGTTAATGTCAATTTACAGCTGATGTTTATCATAATAAAATGTAGCATTCAACACTGCATTTCTAGGTAAGGATAATTGCCATCAATGGGCAGACTGTTTCTTTAAAATCTCATTACAGTTAAAATCTGATACAGTCGTATTTACACTATAATCACAAAGTAACATATTACACAGACATCATCTCTGGGAAGTTCTGGAATCTTTGAAATGCCTCACATAAAAATGAACTATATTATGCTGTAGTATGGAGGGTGTATTGTACTGAGCTGTTGAGGAACAAGGTCATAGACTATTGTGCAAAGGGAATATTTTGTTGTGCCATTTTTCACTGTGTGCTCAGTATACTTGGTCTTGCCATGGTAGCACCATGAAATGTAGAGTTACATTGGCATAGCACTTTAATTTAATGTATCGTTTTAGATTTAATGTATCGTACTTACAAATACCACAGTACTTACACCTGACATAAAATATTTGACTTATGTATTTAACCTTTATTTTCCTTATATATTATTTTCTCTCACTATTCTCACTTTTTTTAGTTAATTATCAGTTTGCTGAAGCTAAGCAGCCAGATGAACATAGCATCCCTCAATTCTCTCTCATTCACTGAATGGGTGGCTCCCTCAGAATAATGGTAGTACTTTCTGCTCCACCACTAGATGGCAAAAGGCACAAATAAGAACAACCGCCAAAGTAGTCACAGTTCCCAAAAGGTTACTCTTTTTCTGTTGTGGTTTTTTTGAGTGTATTTATTTCAAAACTACATTTTTTCTTCACAATGAATTATTTAGTGAATCTTTTTCGTGTCTAATGAGCCAATTTGGTATCTTCCACAGAAAACTGAAAAATGTTTAGTTTTAGGTATGACTTACAGCAGTAACTGGCAGATTGTTGTCAACTCACTTCTAACACTGTTGTGTGCTGTCTCTTGGCTGCAGGTCTTTATGATAAGTGCTTCTACGCTTCCAGTGACCGTGGTTGGCTGCTGGGCATCAGGGCAGTGAGTGAACAGGGGCACAGAGACCCGCGTTTCTTCTTCTCCCTCAAGACTGACCGTGCGCACAAGGTTACCTCCATTACCTCCAATGCACGCTATCTGCCCAACCAGTGGTCCCACCTGGCAGTCACCTACAATGGCCAGCAAATGAAGCTGTTTGTGAATGGTGCCCAGGTGGCAGTGAGCCGTGAACAGTCTGGGGAGATCTTCAGTCCACTCACCAAGAAGTGCAAGGTGCTTATGATTGGTGGCAATGCCCTCAACCACAACTACCGGGGTGCTGTGGAGCACCTGACCCTCTGGCGTCGGCCACGCTCCCAGCAGGAGATCATGATGGGCATGCGCAGCCATGGCCACCTGCAGCTGGATGACCCATCCCAGCTGGTCATCCACGAGACTTTTGAGAACGCTTCACGCAAGTGGCTGACTGTGAAGGACGGCAGCTTTCCCCAGGCAGAATATGGAGGCCGGGCAGGGCCGGGGGAGATGGCTGGCTCCCTGGACACTGCCCTGGAGCCCCCGCCCTGTGGACAGACGATCTGCGACAATGTGGAAGTGGTGACCAACTACAACCGCTTCTGGAGTTTTCGCAAACCGAAGACAGTGCGCTACCGGGTGGTGAACGTGTATGACGACACTCACCGCAAGCCCACTGTGACAGAGCACCAGATCCACCTGCAGCACCAGCACCTGAACGAAGCCTTTCGCATGTACAACATCACCTGGGAGCTGAGCGTGCACAATGTGTACAACTCTTCCCTGCGCCACCGCCTAGTGCTGGCTAACTGTGACATCAGCAAGGTTGGCGACGAGGAGTGTGACCCTGAGTGCAACCACACACTCACAGGCTTCGATGCTGGCTACTGCAAGAAGCAGAAGAGCCACTGCCCTGAATACAAGCAGGGAAATGGGGTGTGTGACCCAGAATGCAACTGGGATAACTATTACTATGATAATGGAGACTGCTGCAACCCCAACATAACTGATGTCACAAAGACGTGCTTCAACCCTTCCTCACCGCTCAGGTAGGCCCTGCATGGAATTCTTTTCAATTTTGTCAAAAATAAATTTCATATATACAGGACAGCAGTGTGGTGTAACAGTGATGATCAGGGCTAACTTGCTTCAGTAAATATCCATGTATACAAATATAATGGTGTCTGTTATAAACTGCTGGAAGCTGTTGTAGTTGCCCTGTGTAGGTGTGTCTGCTAAGCAAATAATCTAACATGTGCTGTAATCAGTTTTATGTTCTTGTATTTCTGGGTCATTCTGAGGTAGTGGATGTAGTGGGTCTGTTATCCTTAGCTCTTGTGGGAGGAGTAAGTTTACGTGAAAAACAGAAGCTTACAGTTTATGTCAAGGAGTAGCAATTCTAGTCCTCAAGGTGTAGTCCAAAAATCCGCAGGCATGTAGGAGTTAGAATCTGATTTATACCTGGAACACCAGGTGAGGTGGTTCCGTGTCCAAATAATGACAATTAGGGAGTCAAACACAAGAAAAGTAGACCATACAGCTCTCTAGGAGTAGAATAGGTCATGCTGAGCTTTAGGATTTATGTTCTTCCCCTGTCTCTACATTGTGGGGTTATAGGTCATGTGTAGCCATCATTCATCTTTTTTTTGTTACCTCTCCACAGTGTTCAAACTGGCAATGTGTGACAGGAGAGGGTTAGGTTCTCAACTGTAAACACTTCTTCAAGTCTGATTAAAGCCTTAAGGGGAATAATTTGCTTCTGCGCCAAAATATAGTGATGAAGGAGTGAGGCTTTATAAATCCCATAATCGGTGGAGCTACCAAATGCTGTCAGTTACTGATTCTTTCGAATCTGAAGACTTTGCTCTCCATTGCAAACCATAATATAATTTGTTCATATCATGAAGTGATTTCTCCATCCATTTTTAGGTTCATGAAGCCCAGCAATGATGACAGCTTTTATTTTTGATGCATGCTTTATGACCCTTTTTAAAACAGTTTATTCAGCTGAGATCTGTGCATTTCAGCCATTATTACAGATTAGTGGTAGTGCCTCCTTTTGACTGGAATGTGTATTTGTCTGCCACTTTGTTATAATTTCAGCCCTTAGATTTAATCATGCTCAACATGTCTTATCTGAATTATATCTTTCCTGTGGTCCATCACCACCTCAGACACACTGGCAGTAGAAAACCAGAGTCATGCAGCGTCACGTTTTGCTTTTCTCACTATGTTTGAAATTGAAAACACAAAGTGTTCACCCACAGTGCAGCAGAGAGAGCTTCATCCATGCCTTGGACTGTATCATTTCACATTAAGATGGTAAGGCAGCACACCTTCACTGTCATTGCTCAGTTCACCTACCGGAGTAGATAACTTACGCTTAGTGGAACGGTATTTACTGTGCTGAAATTTGAGTTGAGACTCCACAGCAAGAATATTCACAAAATAATACCCCTTCCAAGTTTTACACATAGGGATATTGTAAAAACCAGCAGAATTCTATTTGGATCAGGACTTGCATTGAAGACTTCTCTAAGTGTGGATGTGTGAGTGTGCGGCAGTGTAGCATAGTGGTTAAGGAGCAGGACTTGTGACCGAAAGGTTGCTGGTTCGATTTCCCCAGTGGGGCACTGCTGCTGTTCCCTTGAGCAAGGTACTTAACCCACAATTGCCTCAGTAAAATATCCTGCTGTATAAATGGATAACATTGTAAGTCGCTCTGGATAAGTGTCTGCTAAATGCCAATAATGTAATAATGTGGGTGTGTGTCTTTGTCTGTGTGTCTGTATCACTCATCAGCATCTGTTTGTATCAGAGAGAGTCATGTATCTAGCTCTTTGAAAAATGTTGTTTCCCAGTGGTGTTCACCAGCAAAGTTTAACCTCAGCACCTTGTGGCTGGAGTGACTCAGTCTTCCTGGCCTTTAGGTCACAGCCTTCTGGATAACAGCTTTCCTCTGGCCCTTATTCCAGACCCATCAGAACCCCACGGCCCAAGGCCCGTAGAAACTGCTCTCTTGGTACTGGGGCTGCAGGGGAGGGGAGCAAAGGCATCTTTCCCCTGTAGACCTCAGAAATATCTTTGCCTTTTTTAGAATTATTTAGTCGGTATAAATGTGGATGGGTAGGAAGGGAGAGAAGATGGAAAACGTTTCCCCTCGGATGGCGGAGTGAGGCAATTACAGCGCAGGATGGGATTTCCAGCACCATTACTGAGCAGGAGTTGCTTCTCACAGTGCTTTTCAAGAAGGAGTCCGCTCCAGAAGCACTGTGGGGTTGAGAAAGGAAAGGGGCAGTACAGAAGGAAAAGCACTTTTATCCTCCTCCTTTTATCCTCTCCTGTGAGATAAAGGCTTTGTGAGATTTTGTTGTTGCTGCTAGTTTCTTTATATACATTCTTTATATATTTAATATAGAATATTTCTGACAGCATGTGACAATATGGGATCCAGATGGAAGCCTCAGAAATGCATCATAACTAATGACCGCATGAAATACCACATACAAGGCAGATAGGATCTTTTATGAGGAGGAAATTGAAATTTTCCTGAGTTAACTCTGTACTGTTCCACAAGATTAAGTCACTAGTCTACCTTGAAAGCTATGAAGGTCACCACACCCAGACAAATATTCCTGTTCTGTTTAATGTAAATACTGTATATCAGCTGCAATAAATAGTAGTAGTAGTAATAACAACAACAACAACAACAAAACAACAACAAGAACAATAATAATGCATTAAATAAACAATACAATATATAAAAAGTGAATAATGGATAAAATGAATGGATGTAGTGAAAGTAATTGGAAGAGAGAACATTGGGACTGAGGGGCAAAAATAACACAGGGTAAAAAGGTTAGTTTTGATTTTAATTTAAAATTGGCAACATTCCTGATGTTCCAGAGTCCAGATACTGAAAGATATGTGACCCACAGAGGACAGCTTTACTCTGGAAGCAGACAAAAAGCCATCAGTAGATGATTTTGGAGCTTGAGATTGTGTGTACAGTTGCAGCAGATCAATGACATAGTTAGGGGCCATTATGACCTTTAATAGCAATAGAAGAACCTTTCACTGTGTGTAGCACTTCACAGGGAACCAGTGCATTTGACACAAGGTAGTGGTGATGTGCTCAGATAGCTTGGTGTGTGTCAATATCCTCACTGCGTTCTAAACATACTGTAGCTTGCTGAGCGAAGGCCATGTAGGATGGAACCACAGAAATGAGGACAAGAGGAAACAAAATCCTGCACAAGCTCTTAAGCATCAGGGTGCAGTGAGTGTGTAGGCCTGAGCTGTACAGTGTTTCTAATGTGGAAAAATGATGTGTGCTTTGATTGATAATGAGGGGTCAAAATAACACCTAGGTTTCTCACATTGGCAGAGGTCTGCGCAGTAGAAGCGACAGCGACACAGTGGAAGTTAAGGCTGGAATAGGGGATCAGCACTAGTCATCTAAGTCAACCATTCACCATTAAGCCACTTAGCAAGAATTACTCTCTGGACAATCAAGAGATGGAAATGGGGCGTAATTATAAATGGCCTGTGTTCTCATGTACATGACATTTGCCTCTCAGGCGTAGACTAGAAACAACATGAAAAGTGTCCTTCTTTGCAAGTGCAGTCTGTTTGGCGTCCTTTATCGGAAAGTTTATCTTGCACGTAATGTGAGTACCCTCAGTCATTAAAAGCTTCTGCTCTTCCTTCAGTGTGTATTTGCTGAAACTGTAAGGGCTGTTGCTTGATGCAAGGCAGCATGTTTGGGGGTTATCAGTGTAGACCTGTGGAGCTGTTTCCTACTGCTGCCCCAGGGCCAGTACAGCTCTATCAGTGGCTTTCGGTTCAGGCCAGTTCCAGTGGGCTCATCAACTCTGCTGTGCTTCCCCAGGAAGCTCCCACTGAAAGGAATCTTGACTCGATGACAATCCTGCTGGGGCTAAATGCTTGCTATCAAAAGCATCAGTGCAGCCATATCAGCCTCCCTATTAACTAGCAGCTGACAACTGAGGATCCCTCTGACAGGGATGAGATAATTGAACCAGATCAGTGATGGAGGATGCAGGTTACTAAGTGACCATTATTTGTTAATTGATAAATAAAATTGATGCTGCATCCCAGAGCTATACAAATCTCACATCAATAGGGGGTGACATAATGTACACATTTAACATTATTGAGTTTAATGCACTGAATGTTGCGTACTTCAACTGAATATTGTATTTCAACATCCTGGAAGACTTGAGCATTTTCGCACCAAGGCTTCATCCTAGCAAAGCAATCATGAATTAGCTATTCATTTCAAATAGGAATAAATGAAATTAATGATAATGTTGAAGCATATAAAATAAAAACTAAAATAAGGCTTTCACATTTAGAAAACAAAACAAACAACATCAAAAATAGTAATGAAACAAGAAAATACTCAACCATCAAAACCACAGTAGTAACGTTTAAAGGAGAGTTACAGGAGAGCTCCTGGATCTCTCATGGTCAAATATGTAAAATGTACTGCAGGCATACTTCCACAGGAAAATAGAAAGGCTCTGCTCCTGTGTCCATTAATGTTTAATTTAATACATTCATACTGGTCTGTGTATCAGAGGTGTCGCAGAACAACATTGGCTCCCACAGTATTGCCTGAATGGGCCCTACTGCCCTGTTTGCCAACCATCAAGTGAGATCTGTGGGGCTGTGGGTGCCCCTTTGTCATTTCCTAACAAGCTACAGCAGTTAACTCATTTTAATGACCACTCCGCTGGTGCAAGAGCCAGGAAAGTGCTGGATGCAGAGCTCCACGGGGCCACTGGTGCCTGCCCTCTATCTTTAGTCTCATATTTATCACGCCAGGGTTGTATCGCCTTTTATTTTTCTGTCTGCGTCATGCTCTGCTCCATAATGTTTTGTTGATACACAAGCCTGGTATGTGTCCCTTAGAAAGACTTTTTTCACTGAGCTCAGGAAAGCTCCTTTTATGGCCCTCCTAAATCACCATTAAAATCACTTGTAAACAGCGTTCTGTGAGTTCTTTATGAGGACCTCGGCAAAAAGCAGGTGTTTGTTTCTGTGTTTTGTTGTTTTAGATTGTTTAGCTTCCCACCGCAAATTTGTTTTATGGAAAGGGGTGTGCAGCGAACATGTGTAATTGGTGAGGCATGGCGCGTACATGTGGGCACAGCGTGTAAAAGAAGCACAAAAAAACAAAGCAAAACAGGGATAGTTTTCCACAGGTCATGACCTCAACTCTAAATTGGTCTCCCTCTGGCAGGAAAAGGTTGTAAATGTCTTGTACTTAGCGCTGATCGCAGCATTTCTCTATTGTCTATCAGGGGCTGTTGTTTTGCTGTCTCATCCCCTGTTTTAGTACCTTTGGCTGTTTTTAATCACCACTGTGGCAATGTCGATGTCATTCAGAAATTAATTATTGGCACTGGTTAACAGATATATTCAAACCATGCAGCTGTCGCATGAAATATGGATTTATGTATGCGTATGAGAGAGTGAGTCTGAGTGAGTGAATGAATGAGCTAGAGAGAGAAGAAATATGTGTGTCAGCTGGAAAGATAAGCTCCCCAAGTGCTTGCTTATTTTCGTTTGATTATGGTATGTCTGGAGTGCATCGCCGAGGGCAGCATAACACACTGTATTCTGCATTCCTTGTTGATTGTGGAATCCTGCACGATCAACGTGCTACACAAGCGATGAACAATGGATATGGAAGCTGGAGTTTATTTTGTTAGCCTGAGAGCCTGTTACCACTTATTACAATGAAGATTGCCTGGCTTGGGGGGCTAGAGGCAGTGCAGTACCAGTCCCTTATCTGTATCAGTGCCTTTAAGAGAGTACTCAGTGCCAGTGTGGCCGTGGTTTCATTGAAGGCTACTGCGTTTCAATGGTTTGTGAGTTGCTGCTGCTCTCCATCTCAGATTTCATTAGACACTGGGGTCTCACTCACTTGGAACAGCTGTGTTTTTATCTTATTGGAGTGGCAGTCAGGTTGTGTGGGCACTATCAAAGTTTCAAACCATCAAAAGAAAAGCGCAGATCTATTGTGATTTATCCTCAGATGCTGGGGGGCTTGTGCCATTGGCTGGTGGAAAGCTTGTTTGTGTTATTATAAGTAGTACCAGTTTTTTTAGATAAATGATTCCAAAACACAACAAATCAGCCCGAACTGCTCTTCCTTGTTTTTAATGTACCAGTGTGCATAGCTGTAATTTGGGCTGAAATCAGGCCAGAAATTTTCTCTCTTCCCCTGACCTACTGTCCCATTGCAGCTAGTCTCAAACCCTATATGTCTCTTTTAAGTCTGTGTTCTTTTTCAGACTCAGCAAGGGGAAAAATGTGGGAGGAGGGGTCTCTCAGGATTGCTTTGATTGAAGTACTTCTCATTTCCAAGCTACTGTTAAAGGCCAAAGCTTGAAAAAAAGACTACTCTTGTCCAGGGACTCGCACTAAATAGCGTAATTTATTTTGATGCACGTGTCACTGCACTACCATCTCTGTAGCACACACTCTATACAGTCATTGTTTCTGTAGCAGAGTCTATTGTTTCTACTGTTTCTCTAGTAAAGAGAATGTGTTTGTAGTATATATTCTATAGTATCCTCACTGTCTCTCTCCTGTACTCTGTCTACAGTATTCTATCTCTTTTATTCCTACAGCCTCAATAGTTTCTCCATTGCTTCTGTATTGGAGTCTAGAGCACTTCTTTTTCTGTACTAAAGAGTCAACCATTTCTCTATACTTTATGGTTTTCTGATGGTATTTTCAGTCTCTCCATAGCAGTGAGTCTACAGTATGTCTTCTCCTCCTGGAGGGCAGTCAACAAAATCTCCAGTATTTCTTTAGAGCAGTCTACCAGTCCAACCCTCTAACAACCAACTTTCTGACAACCATCCCCAGTGCAATCCAGCCTCCCAAACTGTAGATGAACTGTAGTGTTCTGCTCCTGCATAGAAACAGTTTGCAAAATTTGTATTTTGTCTTCTTATGTATGTTTTTATTGTTTTTATTGTATTACTGATGTGTTTACCTATTTTCCACTTTGTGTGGACAATAAAGTTGTATTCATTCAGTCATTCATTCATTCATTCATTCATTCATTCATGCAGATTTCCCACCCAACTGTGGAATGTATCATTTTCAACATTACTGATGTAAAATTAGCTTCACCTGCAGGACACAACCATATAGAGTCTAGCTTTTTTCCTCTACTTTTTACATACATTACTCTTATACTCTCCTGCAGAACCACCTGTAGTCCCAGCATGTCTTTTGATTCGTTTGGAGACTCTGTAGTGACATTAGTGTGATTATTCAGTTGCATTTTAGCAAAGGTGCAAGGCGGTTGACATCTGATGGAAAATATAGGGGATGACACAAGCACATGGTTGCACATCAGTGCGCTTTGCATCGCACTCATGGCAGCTAATGCACCATCATCCTTGCCTGAGGGATTGGAGTCAGCTTACAGTGAAGAAGTCCTGTTCTCCCATTTGTTGTGGTCCTCTGTGCTTTGAGAGTGCAGTCTCATTGGCCAGTGCTGAACTCTTTTCAGAGTCCCCCTGTCAGCAGTGCTCTCTGTGACACTAAACTAATGGAAAGCCCTTCCTCTCCCGTTCCTGAGATTTCCTCCAAGGACCCTTGAGTTGGGTACTTTACAACCAGGAGTCTAAATGTAAGCCCCTGAGCTCGTAAACTGGAGGACGTTAATGGCTTTACCTAATAGAGGATTTCAGCATAAAGTGCGCTCTTAGCACCTCTCTTTAAGCGCTGGTCTGAGGAGCCTTGTAAAAACACCTGTTGCCCAGAGTGCAGTTACCTGTGCCTCCCTGAAATGGCTGCACCTCCACCGTCCTCAGCAGCGGTGTGGGGCTGAGGGGGTAAGCCGCGAGGAAAGGGGGATTTCCTCTTCTAAATGGCTGTAATTAAAGAGCCCTTCAGGGGGACAGGGGTAAGGGGGAGTGGATTCTGTCTGTGGAGGGGCCTCTCACCCCGGAATTCTCAGAGTGCCCCCCCACCCGCGGTGGCTGCCTCATGCTGTTTGGCCAGGCTGTGCCTTTTCACACATTGTTTGAGAAGCAGTAAATTGTCTGAGGCTTTTTCTCTTACCCCTCCAACCCCCCACCCCTGGCCCTGGTACAGAATCGGCAGAATCAGGATTATATCCTCTCAGGGGTTGAATAAGTCTGAGAGAGTAGATTCCTTTACATTGCACTCTCAAGCCTTTCTAATCTCACCAGGAAATATGTTTAGGAGTGTTTGTGGCATAAAATAAGTACAGTGATCTTTATAGATCGCTCCAATACTCATACTGTGCACACATATATATGTAAAAATATGTAGCCTAAATACACTTACTAACTGTGAAAGTGCTAATGAATGTACTGCTGTATGACAGTATCTTACAAGCCCTTATGGGCTGGGCATCATAGTGTGGATGACACTAAATTAAAAAATCAATCAGTCCAGGGTTCAACATTAATGGTTGTCTGCTTGCCCGGTGCAAGTAAAAATGTGTTCCGAGCAAGTTATATTGATGAGTGACTTCCCCAAAGTGACTGGTGACTTGCCTCGGTGACTTTACAACATACACAACTGCTAGCAATATGTGTCTGAAACAATAACTACATAGCTAGCAAATGTAATCTCCATTGCTAATGGTACCCAACATTACATGCCAGTAGGCTGTATTAGTTTGCTGCTAGCTAACACTCAGCCAGTTTACATTTACATTTACATTTATTCATTTGGCAGACGCTTTTATCCAAAGCGACTTACAAGTGAGGTACAATACAACACAAGTGAAAAACCATACAGAGTCAACAATATTAGAAGTACTGCATGACAAAGTTCCAAAGGTTGGCCAGTCAAGGTATCAACTAGCAGGTAAAGCTAGCGAGTGTGTTAAGCCATTACAACCAAACCATTACAACCAAACCTTTACGTTTAAACCATTACAACCAAACCATTACACCAAATCAATATGTTAAAATATTACAGCCAAACCATTACACCAAATCAATATGTTAAAATATTACAGCCAAACCATTACTTTTTTTTTTTTAAATATGGTTTAATAGGAGATGGGGGGAGGTGTTTCAGGTGCTCAGGTGAGAGCGGAAGAGCTGTGTCTTCAGATGTCTCTTGAAGACAGAGAGGGACTCAGCAGAATGGATGAGGTGATTATCTTACCTTAAATAACTAGCCAGCCTGCTAGATATCTAGCCAGCTACTAGCTAGCTAATTTCTCTCACCCGCTGAAACAATGCACTGTAGTCGGGTCTCAGTTCAGAACCAGACATCCTCTCACTCCCTTCTCATTTCCTGGGAAAGGATGGGGTGAGTGTAGTGACAATTGTTATCCGCTTTTTACAGATTATGAGTTCAATAACATTAGTCATTTTGTGCAGTTTGTACAATTACAGAAACCAGAACCTACAAAGCCACGACAACTCCAGTACAGATCCAATGGATCTGCATGGGGAGAAAAAAATCACAGATGCGAAGCAAACACAGATGATCAAATGTGTGACAGCGCTTTTTACATGCTTTATATTGGAGTTTGACTATGCCGTATCCGAGCAAGTAGAAATTTAATAAATATTTTAAAATATTATTTATACACTTATTTTATATACAGACACATACACATATACTTGGGCAAGGGATTCACCACAGTGTAATCTTCAGATACATGACTTGCCTGCAGCCAATGGCAATGTTGCTAACATCAGCGGCCTAACAGCAACAGTGAAAATCATGATAACAAAGGAAAAGGAAAATTCTGTTTTTGTGTTTACAAAATATAAATAGTTTTTCATGGCATATCGGGTGTAAACACAAGCTCTACTGGATTGCTGACATCTTTTGTGGTGAGTAAGAAAATGTTTATTTTTTCCCTAGTAAGTAAAATAGCCTTTGTGTATCAGAGGATTTGTACTGGCACATGCCTGGATTCTCTGCTTGCCTACAGGAAGTTATTGCAGTGCCGTGAGCTTAATGCTCAATTAGTGATTCCAAAGTCAGGGAGACAAAGTGGAAGAATGAAAAATAAATATCTGCTTAACACACTCTCTGTCCTGAACACTGGCCACTGGTACCACCTCTCACCAGTCAGCACCACTCAGTTTTCACACTTTTGACACCGATCTGCGAACAAAAGGCAAGTTATTATTTGATTAAAGAAAGGGTAAACACCTTATACTGTATGTTGAGCCAGTATGCTATAGGTTTTTTAAATTAGGGACTTGTTTCACATTTTTGATGTATTTTTATTTTTTCACACAAAAATACATAGCAGATTTTCAATATCTGATGTAACTTTTGTATCCATGTCTTCAAAAGCTGACTTACAGATGAAGCTCTGTAATTATCAGAGCCTGTGCACTTCTCTGAATGAAACTGGGGCATTGTGTCTGCATATTGGATCTACTGTGAGGGCACGTTAGGTCCTGGTGGTTTCTAGATTGATGTGCGAACATTAAGTGGAAAATTATGAGTAAAAGGGAGGGTGGCATGCCTCAAAAAGTACCATCTTCAGGGAGGTATATTTGGTATATACAGTAGATATAATTCAAAGGGAGTGCTGGTTACACTTGTATTGCTGGACTCTACCTCTCCTCTAATCAGTAGTAATGACAAAACCTGCATCACACATTATGCTGATGATGCTACAGCCATGTGTATAATCCAGATGAAAGTTCACAATTTGGCGTTACTTTAAACCTAGAAACCTTTAAACTTTAAACCTAGCGAATTTACATGTGAACAAAAGCTAATATGTCTTCAACCTCATGTCTTCTGCACCAACGAGTGAGTTGGGTTGTTTTAAGAACAGTCATGTTCTGTTATAGCCCATGCTGAATTCCATACCAGCTCTGTCACTATGCTGCCTGATCGCTGAGTATTTGCCAGGATTTATTCTGCTGTAACCTCACAGACCAAGCAACACACCTGGATCAAAATACTCCGTAAACTATTGTCATGTTGACACACAATGTTGTAATTTTGGCAGCCAGCTGTTGCAGGCAAACTCAGTCGGTTTCGGAGAGAAGCTGAGCAGGGATTCAGTACATTACATTACATGCATTTAGCAGATGCTCTTATCCAGAGTGACTGCCATCACAATAGAACATAAGTGTAACCATTTAATTTAAATGAGCAACAGTGTCAGACCAGGTTCACAGCACTCCCAGACCAATGAGTGTGAGCATTATTCAAGCCCTACCATAAGTAACCTTGTGCACTCTGACAAAAGCCAAGTACACTACGATACAACAGTCCCTAGAATACAATAATAATAATAATAATAATAATAATAATAATAATAATAATAATAAACTTTATTTGTATAGCACCTTTCATACAAGAAATACAGCTCAAAGTGCTTTACAATAAAGAAATTACATGCACCGAGTGCTTCACATGGAATGAAAATAAATAATAAATAAAAAATATTAAAAAGATAAAAATAAAGGTGAAATTAGAATACATAGAATACATTAAAATAAAACGAAAATAATGTTATAAAATATAGTACATAGAAGGCATAAAATCAAATAAACTACAGCATTTTAAAAGAAGTACAGCAGTGCATAAGTGCAAAGCAAAGTTCAAAAAGGAATGTCAGGCCTGTATCAGGAAAGTCGTAGCTAGAATTTCAGGCCTGCATCAGGTAAATCATTGCTAGTTAAAAGGTAAAGTGAAGAGATAAGTTTTTAGCTTTCTTTTAAAAATATTTATCGAGCTGGCTTCCTTGATATCTATAGGTAGTCTGTTCAAATAATATAATTTTTACAAATTATAATACATCGTAATACTACACATAAAATTAGTAACAAATACAAGCGATTCATGTTCCTCCTTCACCTTCACTCCTCCCTGTCTTTCACTGATTGGATTGTGTTATAGCCCTGGGAGTTAGCAGAAACTTTTTTCATTTTTAGTGTCTCCTTTAGAAAAGAGTGGTGTGGTGTACTAAAAGTGGGAATGAATGATGGCTTTAATGGCTGTGGTTTTCACAGAGCTGGTGACAGGATCAGTGAGGGCCCACCGATTTATAGTGCTATGGGCCAACAGGCGAACATGACCATGCCAGCACAGTACAGCAGGCAGGACAGCTGTACGTGAGGCGATTTTATGGGTTTATATGAATAATATATGGGTGTAAATGGATGAAGCTGTAATCATGCATTTAATATGCATTAAATCTAAATGCATCAACATGCTTGTGTGAGCACTCTGTGCCTGCTCATGCGGAACTGATTCCCAATGACGTCTGCGTTTAGGAAAGGTTCTTTTTTCTTCCTTTTTTTCCTCTCTCTTCCTAAGTGATTTAAATCTTCTTTTTGGGTTCAGGCACCCCCGCGTAAAAGTGCACAACTGATATGAATGGAAAATTCTGCTTCTCTCCTGTGGCTCATCCCGTGTGAGAATGTGGGACTGCGCCCATGGCGGGCCACAGGCAGGAGGTCCCACTCGGGGGGAGCGGGGAGAAAGGAGGAGGGGCGGGGTGCACTACACAGAGAGAGGACCAGCATGACATACTGATCGTGCGCTGCTCCTCTCAAATGCATGCACACACTTTCACACGCACATGCTTACACACACACAAAAAACACATGTGCAAGATACCCATATAGATACATGCACATTTGGACCTGCTGTTTTTATAGTAGGCCTATGTCCACATCTGATTTGTGTTGTGTTTTTGTAACTGAGCCAGTGGATTAGACTTAATTGAACTCAGATTAGGTGGCTTTGACCTACAGTAGTGGAGCTTTTATTAAAGCAGGCCCCTGCTTTCTGCCCACTCCATAGCGGACTTATTCATCTCACCATTAAACCCTCTGACCCTTTTTTCCCCTTCTGCACAGCCAAAAAGCCAGCCAAATATTTTCATAGGAAATAATGAAATTCCTGAAATTATTAGGAGGGAAACCTTATATCATGTGTTCTTCGTAAGGCTGTCCCTAGAGTGAGATTCCCAGCTTCCAAGCCCGACCCCTGCATCCCTTTGATAATGCCCCTCTGTGCAGCAGCCTCTCACTCCAAACATTTCACACCAAGGGGAAAAGACACACCACCGTCATCACCCATTGGAATCCCTCATGAAGATCGCACAT
This sequence comes from Megalops atlanticus, assembly GCA_019176425.1. Classification (NCBI taxonomy): domain Eukaryota; kingdom Metazoa; phylum Chordata; class Actinopteri; order Elopiformes; family Megalopidae; genus Megalops; species Megalops atlanticus. Next base: position 1,166,950 of record CM032878.1, read on the forward strand.
TTTGAAGTGTGTTTATGATGGACCTGGGCGATGGTTTCTGTTAGCAGGCTTAGGCCTGGAGACCAGTGTTGAGGTGCCTCAAGGGTACAGGAGGTGCTTGTCCATGCAGAATATTCCTTGTTTGCATCTTGGGTTTTGCATTTGATCGTTAATGTTTTATGTGCATTTAGTAGCTGGCGCGCTAACAGCACAGACTGTGTGGAAAGAGGGGTAATCTGACGCAAGTTATCAGTGAGATAGGCAGCACGCACAGCCACGCCACCGGCAGCTGCTCTTAGAGGGCATTACCACGCAAACTCTGCAGCGTGCCATTTCACACATGCTGTCCTATATTTATATACCACTTCATTATTGATTTATTTCATATTTTAGCTGGGGAAACACAGTGTCATCTGAGGCAAAGCTGCCTGTGTTTGTGGAAGGGGAGCTGCGTTAGCCCTTTCTCCTCTTGGACCTGCAGTGTTTTCAGTGTGATGTGTGATGAAATTGTACCCTCTAGTATAGGAGGGGGAAGGGGGGTATGGGTGTGTATGTGAGGGTGTGTGTGTGTGTGTGTGCGTGTGTGTGTGTGCGTGTGTGTGTGTGTGTGTGTGTGTGTGCGTGCGTGTGTGCACGTGTGTGTGTGTGCGCGCGCGTGTGTGCACGTGTGTGTGTGTGTGTGGTAGGGGGGTTGACGGGTGGTCAGTGAGAGAGATTCAGGTCACAGTGATGCTCTCTCTCCACTCGGGCTGTTTCCCCCCAGTGACTGCAGCTCGTTGACAGGCTCTCACAGCTGTGGTGGGTCTAATCACCAATTTTCTGCTCCACAGTACAGACCTCACACCACTCAACACACACAAGCACCCCACCCATATACACAGCCCTTACACACCTTATTCAACACACATGCACCCACATATGTACACACATATAAACCTCATAGCACCCACAGATGTACACACATATAAACCTCATACCCCTTACTCAACACACACACACACAAACAAACAGACCTCATGCCACTTTTTCACCACACATATATGCACACACACACACACACACACACACATAGACCTCACACTGCTTATTTAACACATGCACTTGCATATGTACAAACACACATGCACATACACGTGTCATTTACACATCTGCATGGACACTATCACATCCTCTGGTCTCAAATCATTATTTTGAAGAAAGGCCTGTTTGGTGCCATATTTTTATTATTATCACTGTTATCATTCTTTATCTAATTGCCATTATTTAGTTTATTGCACTTTCCCTTTCTTGTAAAAATGTGTTCTATGACTAATGTTGCCACAAATTGCCATGTAATTGAAACTGGGTTTTATTCCTTTCTTGCTTTTGTCCTGCTGGACATTTTGCTAAGGGCAGCTATGTTTTATCTGTCTTAAGAAGTTATCTGTTCCACACTCCTTTGGGAACTGCTTTAAAGGTAACATTCATTTCACACAAATGTCTGAGAACGATAGAAGGATAACCCCAGCTTTCAACAGGATGTGCTGTTTTTTTATAGCGCATGAAGAAACATTGTTTTGATACGCTCTGGGTCCAAATCCAATTGGGCCAGTGCTGCACAAAGTCCAGTGTTGTGTTCCTCCCACTAGCGGGAATGGTGAGCTGGCTAACAGATGTGGCTTCAAAGCAGAGTGTTGAGGTCGGAGGTGTTCTGGGGGTGGAGCAGAGGGTTACAGAGATTGGGGCTGGCAGTAGTGGGGGGTTGGGCACTGGGTTGGGTTTTTGTTCCAGCGGTTTTGAAGGGGGAAAGGGGTTAAAAGGATTTGAGAGGGGCCTCCAGCCAGGTTGAGTTAGTTCCTTTCAGGGGACCCCAGAGACAGACAAAGGGGATGAACCTGAAAAGCATAGAAACAAAAACACCTAAATAAATTATCCAAACAATACAAATCCCAAAAACGCTCCATGTCCAGGGTGTCTCTGTTGGGGTATAGTTTGTTTTCCCACAATTTGCTTTTTGATTTTATTGTGTTTTTATTGAAGAGGTTGCTCTGTGTCATTGCCTTGTAGAGTCCAAACGTGAGATGAACCTGCACCTGTCTAATGTGATTTTCCTCAGTTCATTATCCTTCATTCAGTGTGAGGATCCTCAGTAGCATTTCTCAAGCCTGCTTTAGCGAGCTCTCAGCTGTGTGCTGGCTTTGCTCCCTGCTAACCTCTTAATTAGTTCATCTTAACAGTAAGCACCATCACTAATTAGTTTAAGGGCACCAATTAACAAATGTAACATTAAGAAACAAGTTTATGCTCGATGCAAAGCAAATACATCCCTCTGCCTATATTACTTTCGCAAGGGAGTTACACTGTAGCAGCTAGGAAACTGAGTTTGTTTTTGTAGATAAGTATTCACTTAACCTATGCCTAATGAATGAGTCAATCAGTATTTAATAAATGAAGCACCTGCATATGCGGTGGGCTGTGAGTGTATGTTTGCCTTACTTTGTTTAAGATTTTTTTTTAATTTTATTACAAAGAGAGGGAGGGCCTTGACTCCAGCCAGGACCTACAGTAACCCTTGTGGTGCTGCAAACAGGTCATAAATACCCTGTGAATGCATTGGGTCCTAGTTACTTTGTAGCAACAGAAATATGTTTTGCATGCAAACAATCCCATAACAAAACAACAACAAAGTAAATCAATCACAGGACAAGGAAGTCAGAGCAGAGTGGAGCAAAGTAGCCCCATATGAGATAAAGTAATCATGCTAGGGCTGTATGTGGCTTTTTTAGCATTAGGAAACAGGAAGCTGTGGTGTTGCTCAGCTGCGCCTTCCCCTCAGCCTGTACCAACAACATGCTCTTTGTCTGTCCATCTCACACATGAGACTGTGGGACTGCTCTGGCTTGTTTTTGTTCGGACACCCAGGAAAAGCCCCATCGCCAGCACAACGCGGGAGGACGCCTTTGAAATGAAGTAATTAGCATCTTAGAGGGGAGGTGGTTGGAGCGCACCAGATGACACCATGCATTCCTAACTAGACAGGGCCAGCGACCCTTGACCCCGGAGGCCCGCCCTCTGAGCGCGGCTCCAGTTTCATTCACGATAAGTCTTCCTCCATGTGACAGGCACCTCCTCTGGGCTGTGAATTTACAGGATGCTGCACCCAAGCCCGCATTCACAGAGGACGCACTCACAGCCCACTGCAGTGGCACACAGTGCAGGTCGAGCTCATAACGGCAGCTTTTGAATCCACCATGAAGTGGCAGATTCTTTCTTTCTGTTCATGTTTTTCTGCCCTCTTTTACAAGGATTCATGGCACAATGTAAAAGTATAGGGTGTACTTTCTGCTGCAGATATTGTCTCTCGCCCTTTTCAAAACAATAATTTCTCCTGCAGATTTGTGTTACTTCCCAATAAGGCTCCACCTTTATGAGAGGATTTTTGAAGCGAAAGTGTCTGGATTGTTTCTAAGCTGTGTGTTGTGCCAGCTTTAACAGTGTCCAGAGGAGCATGAGGGAGCTCCAGTTATAATAAATAATGTAAGACCTTTGTACCGGCATGACCTGAACTTGTGGTTCCAAGTGCTTTGGACAGGGCTTTGCAGTCCCGTGACTGGAGCTTTGCCTTTGCTTTAGATGTGTTATGAAATATTTGATTTTAAAATTTAGGATTGTAAGCGTGTGTGTGTGTGTGTTTGTTAAGACCACCAGATTCCTCGTTAGGGATACAAAATGTTTGCTGGCTTTGGGAAGTGGTGGTTGTTTTGGAATCTTTGTTCCATTGCTACTCTAATATCTGCCAAGGATGCTGAACAGAGCTTAATTAAACAGTGAAATAAGAGGGAAGAGCCTTGCTGTTAATCTGTAATGCTTCCTGTCTCCACTCCAGAGCCTATTTGGACGTGAAGGAACTGAAGGAGATTCTGAATCTAGATGGCTCCACACATCTCAATATCTTCTTCGCCAATTCTTCTGATGAAGATCTGGCTGGAGTAGCAACCTGGCCCTGGGACAAAGAGGCCCTCACACATTTAGGTAAAAATAAATTCATGTGTCTCTCCCAGTTGTCGTTCGCTCTGAATCATTTACAGCTGAAGCTTAAGACGGAAAACGTGGAAAAGGCAAACTGGAGCGCTGAGAGATTTGGCTTCAGTCCTGACACTCCTGCAGAAAGAATAACTGAATGCCAGTTTTTGCTCTGAATCTTTCTGAGTGTCTGCATTTAGTGTTAGGGATATTTGTTTCTCCCTTGTCATACGTTTATACATATGACCATTCCTTTCACTCTTTAGGTGGGATTGTGCTTAATCCCTCCTTCTATGGTACTTTCGGCCACACCCACACCATGATTCACGAGATTGGCCACAGCTTGGGGCTGTACCACGTGTTCCGTGGGATCTCGGAAATCGAATCGTGCAACGATGCCTGCCTTGAGACGGAGCCGTCACTGGAGACAGGAGATCTGTGTGCTGACACCAACCCCACGCCCAAATACAAGCACTGCAGGGACCCTGAGCCCGGCAACGACACCTGCGGGCGGCGCCACTTCACCCACACACCCTTCAACAACTACATGAGCTACGCAGGTAAGGAGATACACCTGTGCTACATTAACACAAATAGCACATGCAAACATGCCCATCCAAAGGCATTCATTCACATGCACATCAGCAAATATGTGGCTTACTGTGATACTGTAATAGCTTGAATCTCAAACAGCTGGGACATTCTGGTCATCCTCTTGTTTTTCTCAGTATGTGCAACACTGTGTTACTGCCTGTGCACTTTTTTAGCTCCGAACAGATCACAGCTGGAAAATACGCACACTTCGGCATTAGACCACCCAGCGAACCTCTGTGCTTTGTCCCAGCGTTAAGTGATGTAAATGTCAACAGCGGACTGTCTGAGCTGTGGCAGTGGATCGCATCTCAGCCAGTGTCTCTCCCTGTCTGGAGATAGAGCAGATCAACTGACAACACTGATCAGCTCCTTGCTGAGGATGTGACTTTGTGTTTTGGATTTTGAGAATGGCATACATGGTAAGAAGGGTGTACACATACTGCAGTACATTAGTAGACTCACTAGATGTATTGCTTAGAGATGGATAGCAGCAGAGGCACACATAGAGGCATGTAGACTGCCCTGTCTGTCAGTCTGTCTGTCCTTCACAGAAGGTGTTTCAGTGTGATGGAACATTTCATGAAGAAGAGTCTTGGCTTTCTGATGATCTGCCACCTGACTGCAGGCACAGGGGTCACTGAAACTTGAAACACGTTCTTTGGAGAATGACCCATTTATTACATTATTCTTCTGTACCCAGCTGAAAGGTTACCTACCATACTCAAGGGGACCACCTGGGATTTTTAACCTGCAGCATTGGGGGGGAAACTGTTACACTGCTTTGCATTTTCAAGGCCTCCATACTACAGAACACACAGAGCAGCTTTAACAGAGGAACATCTCCCTCTCATCTGCAAGAAATTCCAAAGCGTTAAGTTAATCCAAGTCATTCAGTTACTTTTGTCAACGCATTGAGCATATCGGAGTGAGGAGGTACAATCTCTCCCCTCCTTTCTCTCTTTCCTAATTTTCTCATTCATCCTCCCTTTTTTCCCTGCCTTCCTCTCTTCCTTCCCATTTCTCTCCCTCCCCTTCTGTAAGTTGTCTCTCTCTGAATATGTTGTTTATGTACTTTTTCTGCATTGAATTTCTCACCTGCCCTGAAGATGATGACTGCACTGATTCCTTCACACTCAATCAAGTGGCGAGAATGCACTGCTACCTGGATCTTATCTACCAGTCGTGGCAGACGAGCAGCAAGCCCCCCCCCGTGCCTATGGCGCCCCGTGTGGTGGAGCAGGGACAGGACGCCCTCACACTGGAGTGGTTCCCACCCATCACTGGACACTTCTATGACAGGTGAAAATGAACAGCATGGGGGCATGTGTGTGTGTGTGTGTGTGTGTGTGTGTGTGTGTGTATAAATGGGACAATTATGTGATTTTTTAAAATGTTGTAATTGATAGCTTACAAGTTAATGTTGGTATTCTGTACTAAGTTCACAAAGTCAGCAGGTGTCCCTGTTGATATTTCTTTTTTAACCACTCACATTTGTGAAAAGAAATAATGTTAGAAGAAAACCTTCCAAAGCTTATGCCCAGCTGAGTGGTGTGCCACAAACCTGAATATGTGCCTTGTTTTCAGTTTTCATTTTAGCACTTCTACTGCTAAGAAAGAAAAGATAATGTGTTTTGACAACTCTTTGTTGTCCTTTTGTGTTCTAGTTCTGAATCACTTATAAATCATATTATCATTTCGAAAATGACAGTTTGAAAACGAAAAGCGTTTTAAGAAAAATCAGACAAAAGTTGCTGTTGGTGTTGAATGTATCTAAGTTGGTACCTGTGGTTGTCTGTTGGTTTCCTAGAGAAGTGGGATCAGTGTGTGACAAATGCACGGAGGGGAGGGTCCTGCTCCAGTATGCCTCCAACTCCTCTTCTCCCCGCCCCTGCGCCCCCTCTGGACACTGGAGCCCCCGCGAGGCTGAAGGTAAGACCACACCCACCTGTGCTTCCCAGGTGTTGGTATATTCACTGAGGCAGTGTGAATCATCCAGGTGTTGGTATATTCACTGAGACAGTGTAAATTATCCAGGTGTTTGTGTATTCACTGGGACAGTGTAAATTATCCAGGTGTTTGCGTATTCACTGGGACAGTGTAAATTATCCAGGTGTTGGTATATTCACTGGGACAGGTGGGCATATGGACTGCCAGAACAGTGTTACCTGAGTGTAGCCAACAATGTAGACTTGTGTTTCTGTTGGTACAGGGATCCTCAAAGGTGAAGTCAGAAAGCCATCAGATAAGATTGCATTGTAAACGTTGTTATACGGAATATTAGCATGACTTCTTCTGTGGTTTGTTCCCTGTCAGAAATAATGTATTATGACGCATCGCTTCTCCCCGCTCCCGTGGGTGGGACTGTTTGTGACACAAGTCTGTGTTTTATATTCCAGCTTTCATTACGCAAATCATTGTAGACTGACCAAGCGTAAAGTTCCACTCCAAATTGTAAATACATTTACAGCAGAAGTCTGCTTCGAAGGCAGACACATTGGGCCAATGGGATGGAGCATGGGGCTGGGAGGGGCAATGAAGAAAGTACCTTAATGCGCAGTGTATATGAATTTGAAAGACGAGCATCAAGAGCTGGCCATTTCCCAGGATTTGGAAAGTGGAGGATTTTAGTCATAGGATGGCTGTAAAGTTTGATTCCCTCATGAGTTTATTTTAAGAGATGAGAGCATATAAATATATAATAAAATAAAAATCCATAGAGATTTGCAGAAATACAGTATATTATATAAAAACGGGGTTGTAGCTTTTCTCACAATTAAGGCTGAGTCATGTTTTCCCCTCTGTGTCCTTGGCGGTGCATGCCATCAACCTCGTGTTTCTCTTCTCACAACCTCAACTGTCCTAACACCCAGAGAGATGCGTTCTCCGCTCTCCGCTTCCAGTGCCATGTCTGCTATATTTAATATATATATACATGCAATATAGGGAATACGCCTTCTGAGGAAACAGTGTAGGACTGCAAACACCCTGAAAAACCTAAATCAGGGCTGATGAACTAAAAAAAACGTCATGATTATTAAAACAGGATGTAATGGACGATTACAGCTAAAGGGCAGTTCTGTCTGTCCCTGCTTCTGTACCTGAAGGCTGTAACTGTCCACTGCAGAATAGGTATGTGCTTGAAGAAAAAAGTCCTGAAAAAAAAGCGTCACATTGTGTTCACCGCAGAAAGACTGCAGCAGTCACATGGTTGCTGCCTATTGTTCAGTTGCCTTTGTGGGTGGATTTTGCTGCGAATATCAGCTCTGTCTGCATCATTTTAAGGCCAGGGGTGTCAGAGTGTGGGGGTGTTGGGGAGAGGTTGAAATGAGATTTCTCTATTTGGTCAGTGCAGACTGACACTGACTCGTCATTTGCATGGACCCTTGATCCTACGTCTGTAGTATGGAATTAGACACATGCATTAGAGGTACTGGCATGGCCAGCTGGCATCGCGGTGTTGATAAACAAGCCGAATATAAGAAGGGTGTGAGCCTGGGACCCTTTGCGTTTGATCCTGACTCACAGTGCTGCGTTTAGACCTCGTGTGTAAGACCGGGTCCCGCTGCAGGGGGTCGGAGACGTGGCTGGCAGAGAGGCTGTGTGCATTGAGCCGCAGAGGCATGCCCGGGCTTGCCTGTGCCGCCGCGTTGTGCGTAAACCCACGCTGTCTCTCACATCCCAGGAATTCCCTGTTAAACACAGCATCCCCCCATGTTTATCATCTGACACAAACAGGCCACAGATATCTTCCAGCTGCTCCTAACTCCAGCTGTTTGCACTGTCACTTTCACCCTCCCTCCCCCGTAACATAGACGATGTCTCCTGAAAGGGGCTGCCCCTGGAATGTGGACATTCCGCTATGCACTGCGACTCATCTGTCTCTCTGTCAGCACTCTAGGCCTGTGGTTTGTGTCCTCACGTGACTCGTGGGTCAGAAATACCCGTTGTGTTGAACGAGTGTCTGTTGGTAGCCCTCATAAAGTTTTACTGATGTATACCCTGGGTAATTAGAGTGAAATAAAGAATAGAAAGGGAGAGAACAAATAAGTACTTGGGAGAATCTGTGTGGAAGCAACCTGGAGTATGCCATTCAGTCTGCTGTGCAGTTTGGAATGCTCATGTGAAGGGATGAACAGCTGATAGGAGCCAGAAGAGAGGACAGTGGACATGAGAAAAAAGCTGTAATGTGTGCGATGGGTTAGCATTCTGGAGCCCCCCACACCCTGACCTTATTCATTTGTCTCTATGCTGTTCCTTGGTCCGAGTTAGCTTAGCTAGCTAATGCTGCAGAAGCTTATTGTTGCCTGCCTAACCACGCTGCTGAAATTCATTGTGTCCTTGCTGGTCACCAGAATGAAACTTATTTTAGCCCAGCTGGCTACCCTGCTGAAGCTTATTGTAGCCCAGCGAAGCTGCTGAACATCATGGGATGTATTTTTTTGTATGGACCTTTATTCATTACGTAACATTTTTTCATTTAGCAGACACCCTTATCCAGAGTGACTACCAATGTGCAAATACATAGTGCAATTAGAAAAACAGCATGAAATGTTGTACAAAAAGTTTGGACATGTACAGCAGTCAAAACATCAAGTGAAACACATTATCTCAATCATTATGAAAATAAAAAAAACTACTTAAAAAGAAAAGCTAGCAACCACAGCAGGGTTACTTTAGCCTAGCTAGCCACCATACTGCCACCAAGGCATGAATTAGCCCTACAAGCCTGTCACATTGCAGGCCAGGAGCCTGGACACAGGTTTGTTGTGTATACAACAGGACCCTTGTAAATTCAACACAGATCTGCAGGTCTCATTCATCGTAACACAGTAAAATCACTTGTGATTCAATAAAACAGGTGATGTGCTGGATTAATCTAGGAAGTTTTTTATTTGTAGAATAACATATTCTGTGGAGATGACTTGGTGGTTTTGATTCCAAGGGATGTGTGTGTGCAGGGCCCAGCCTCCTCCTCCCATTCTTTCAGCAGGTGGGAAAGGAATTTCCTCTACAGATTTTTCATATCTAGGCGATCCCCATGTTTGACTAACGAAAACCTACATTTGCTGCACACATTTTTGGGGGTGGAGACATCCCACACTCCTGACAGTCTTCCTCATGGCTGTCAAAGTGGGGCCACAGCCTCCTCCCTCATGTGGGAGGAGAGGAAGCTGGAGAATGCCATGCTGCCACCGTGCTCCACATCACAGATCCTTTCATGAAGAAGAGCTTCCCCTGAAACCCCAAACAACTGCACTCTCAGTTATTTAACATACACTCCTTATACTCACCAATGTTTGTGTGTCTTTGTATGTATGCAGTAGTAGATGTCAGAACAGCACAGCATCTACCAAAAGGCTTAAATAAGCATTGTGGATCGCCACTGGATCCATCCAGCATTTGTCCTTAACTTTAGAAAAACTCAAAATGTCCTTGAATTCACACATTTTTGCCAGTAATTTTGGCGATGGCAGAAGGTCACTAGCAGGGGTCTGAGTGCAGAGAGAACACAAAAATTCAGTAATTTCTTCCTGATTGATTTAACATGGCATAAAAGTCTCTGCCAGTTTTACATGGGAAAAATCACACTATGAGAATTAAATTCAGTTTACACCCTTTTTTGTATTGCATGGTATGCTGTTTGATACACTGTACAATACGTCATGGATTTATATAGTGCTTTTAGCCCCTGCGGACATAAGTAATAATAAACTGGTAAATGATGACAGACTGTGCCTCTGTGATTCTTAATGTTGAGTAAATGTCAGTGGATGTTTATGTCATGTGTCATGTGTTGCTTATGTAGCTTATATACTGTAGCTGCCCTTGCATTTCCTGTCCACATAGTGGCAAGTCTAGAAACCTGTTCCCTCATCCTAAGCAGCCTTAAAGGAGTGCATAAAAAGAAGAAAAAACAAACAAATCCTGAAATGAATATTTAGCCTTTTTTATTAATTGCATGATTTTCATAGTTGTGGACATTCCTGAGAAGATTTAAAGGAACTGTCAAGCATAGCGAGACCAATGCAAACCAGGACTTGAGGAGGTTGCCAGGAATCATGAAGATGAACAGAGGCTTGTGTGTGTGTCTGATGACACTCTTCCCAGCCCGTGTCCTCTCTATATCTCTCTATATTCTTCACTGCTGCGATGTCGTGCTTTACTTGCGACCCCCATATTTTGACACTGTTCTCTAAAGCTGTATGTTCCTTAAACATTTCTGTTTCAGAAATTTTCCTCAACTTCATTGAAGCCGGGAAATTGTACTCTTTAACAAACCTTATTCAGCAAAAACCCGTTCCATTAGAGTCTGTGGTGATTTCCACACAGCCCCTGTTGCTGTTTCAGAAGCTCACTCAGTACCAATGGGCCAGTGTACACTGGCTTGAGTTGTGCGGTGACATTCATGGCTGAATTGCCACAGATTAACTTTGATTTGGGAGCTTTGTAACTCTTTACATTGATGTAGAAATTACAGGAAATAATTGTACAAAGGAAGAATAGAAAATGAAAGGAGTGGACTGACAACCCCCATAAGGAATAGCCTCTGGACCCAAGAGGGAAAACTCCTTTTATTTCACTGCATTCATTTAACCAATGTGAGGTGTGTCACTCTGGTTGCCAGTGTCCTATGCTAACAGTAATGGCAGTTTCAGGGAGACAGTGGTTATTGGTAGCATGACTGCTCTTGGAGCTGTAGCTGCCGGAGCTCCATCAGCAGCGTGGGGAGTATGTGTGTTAAAGGCCGTGTTCAGTAGAAGGTTTCATGTTTTCAGTGTGCTGTCATGCTCTCAGAGCTCTCCAGCCCAATTACTCCTGCCTGGAAGCGCCTTCTTCTCCTGTTGGCTCGTCAAGAAGCATTGCCTAGATCAAACAGCTGAGGGGAATGTGCAGCTAGCAATTTATTGAATTTTTACAAAAGTAGGAACACATCTGCTTTCAGAACAGATGGATTAATGCCTTGTGTGTTTCTGTATTTATGTTAAAATTGCAGCATGGCATTACAATATCAAGGAAATGTATATTCTCATCAAGCTTGTACTAAACAGCCTTTCTGTTGATGTTTTTGTCATGACGTGTCTGTACTCTCTGTAAAAGGTCCAGAGGGGAGTGCTGTATGTGCTGTATATCTGCCACAATACTCAAGATGGTGGCTATACTAACACAACACTACACTACTGCATAGAGATTTTGGATGCTCATTACTGACTTACAAACTACCATAAAGGGTGGTGATTTTACTGTCTCTTTGCTACAGCCCTGCTGACAATACCTAACCGCAAGCAGAAAGACAAAATGACACACTGATGAGATGGATGGTTTAGGGACTGGATGGAATAGAATAAGGAATATATGGGGTTGACAGTGAAGTTAAATCAAAGTTAAATCAAAAACACAGATTTGACTTCCATAAAAATAAAATCATACCCCTCTGTTGGTAGTCCTTCTGCTTTGCAAAATCTTGGAAGCAAATTGCCTCATATAATATTACAGGAATGCTTTTCTAAGGCCAGGCAATGTACATGCATCCCTTTGCCAGACCGAGGCTTTCAGAGGAGGAGAGTCTAGAGCAGAAACAGTGATGAGATGTTGACTGGAAGCCAGTGGGGTCACACAGAAACAGAAAAAGGAGCAGTGGATTATTTATGAGGAGATGTATGGAACCCCCCCCAGTGATCCCCATCCTCTGGGCTTTGGCTTTGCGTATCATTCCCTTCTGAGACACAGAACTGTCCTGAGAACGGTGCTCAGTGGCACTCCCAGCTGATGGAGCAGAGTTTGCGTCCCTTTTAATACAGAGATCTCTGCATTGATCTCTGAAGATGTAGCTGATCAGGGCTAAACTTCTGTACAGTGAAGAGAGGATGGCACCACTGCAGTGACATGACAGAGTGTACTGAGGGTACCATAAAGAACCCGTGTAAATTACTTAACATTATTGTCACTTAGCAGAGCGACTTACATAGGTTACAGTTTTATCCATTTTATACAGCTGGATATTTAGTGAGGCAATTGTGTCTTAAGTACCTTGCCCAAGGTTACAGCAGCAGTGCCCCAGCGGGGATTCAAACCAACCTTTTTGTCCTGCTCCTTACCACTATGCCACACTGCTCCTAGTAAGCATTGCTTCTGTCCTCATGGTCAGGAGGCCAACAGATTTCCATTTTGGTCTACTTTCCAGCATTCTGTTCTGTGTAACTTTGCATGTATTTGCTTTTGTGCATGCATGTGTGTGTGTGTGCATGTGTGTGTATGAGAGCGAGAGGGAGAGTCTGATATCGTGAGGCTGCCGCAGAAAGCTTGCGGACAGCATGCCTGGGCAGATGCCTCTGCTGGGCTTGGTTTGGAGAGCAGCACAGACCCTTTCTCTCAGACCTGCTACCCCTTGTGGCCTGATTCCCACTTGATGCTGCGGGTGGGGGGGCACAGAAAGTGAAATATTCCACTGGCTGCAATTAAGTTGGAATTTATCCGAAAGCCTTTCTCTTCGTTTCCTAGAAAGCAAACTCTCCTAGACAGGATAATACCCTTGCGGGATTAGCTAATTGACTGAAAAAGCGTGGTTTGGATTTGTCGTACAAGGCTAAATTGCGTGGCTGCTTTGAAAACTTTCTCTTGTGCCTGAGAAGTGACCATGGATCATATGCCCCAGAGGAAAGCTGGCAACGTGATGTGCAGAGGATCATTGTTACAACCCCAATAGCTCAGCACAGACACACAGACAGCCATGTGAAGTTCAGATAAAGCCTATTTCAGTGCTCAGCACAAATATGGCCTGAGCAGTGTTGTCTGTGTGAGTGTACGTCTGGAGCGGTGAGAACGCCTGGTCCCTGTGAACCTCACACTTTATCACGCACTCGCCATGTTTTCACAAAGCTTTCCCGACACCTCAGTCTTTGTGTTGCTTGACAGTTTAATGCTCAGAAGTGTACCCTTCTACTCTGCTGAAGTAGAAATACTTCAGTGTTCATAGATTAACCCAATGGGTCTCCTCCAAAGACTTGTGGTTATGGTAGGGACACAATGCCACAAATGCAGTTGTCAAATACATGGTTGGGGGTATAGTTTGGTTTGTAAGCAGTGAAGCTGACTGAGAAAGCAGAGAAAATAATTATAAAAAATACCAACAAAAAACACATCTCATGGGAAACCTAACCTGGTCTTTATGGATGAACATTGTGATGCTTTCACTTTTATATGGCTATTTCACCAGTGTAGTGCAGGTCATGTGAAGATCATACTGAATGGTTGTTACTGGCACAAGGTGTGTTGTTTGAGTCAAGGCTGCTAGAGGATGGAACCAACCTAGGAGATGAGAATGCTTGGCTCCTGTAAATATCTTGCTTTATGGCATAAATTGAAGAAAGTATTTAAATTTCAGAAAGCTTCTCCCTTTGGCAGTCACACTCTTCTCCATGCTGAGTCTGCTTTTAGTTTCTACTTGTAGTCCTTTTGAGGGCCACCCTGTCATCATAAACAGTTCTTAATAGTAGGTAATTCCAGTAAGCACAATGTGACATTAATAAAACGTTGAGGTTTAGTCAGTGCTGTCCCTTAGGTTAGGAAGCATGTGTAATCCCACATGCACTGCTGGCGCACATGTGGCCAGCCAACTGCGTGACGTGCGAGCAGGCCCTGACGCTCGTCTGGCCCGCTCTCACTGTGTGGTTGTTTTGCGCGATTGCTGATCAGGGTCAGAGGGAAGCAAAACGCCATCCTGGCCCAACCATATGGCAATGTAGGAGCACTGTAGTCAGATGAGACAGGCTCAGCCAGTTTGTCCAAACAGCAGTGTTCACCCAAACACGGAGCATTCTAACACATCGGGAATCGGTTTGTAGGTGGAATCAGCCACATTCTGTTTACGAGCAAAGCACAGCTGCAAGTTGCATTGGGTTTACTCTGCAGGGATTTCCCAACCCGAGAGACACACAGCCAGAATGCAGGATTCACCTGAGACAAAACCAAAGCACTGTGGCAGCTCTGTGGAGAGAGAGGCAGAGGGGAGCCACCTGTAACAAGCCCACCCCAAACAGCAAGATGTACTGAGCTAAAGCTCCAGGGACTGGCTGGGAAAGGCGCTGACACACCTGTACCTGTTGCAAATGGATAATCACTCACCATAGAAAATGCTGTTAGAGGAAAGAACAATGAACATCGTTCCTGCATTAGCTTTGGTGCCCCCAGATGCACAGTACCGATGCAGTAACAATGGGCACTGCTCCTCAGAGCAGACATCATACATGCCATAGAGGCAGTAGAGAGGCTGAGAGGGGGATGTCAGTAGCTTCAGTTGTCAATTATTCCTTTTCTTTAGCACGCACTTGCACAGCGTGCAAGTGTTGCGATAATACTTACTGGAAATGTTGATTAAATGTAGAATGTTTTTTGTATGTCCCAGAAATGAGGTTAGCAAATGTGTTTTGCAGTTGCCAGTTTGGAATTGTACAAAAGTAAAAGGGGGGGGGTATGTGGGGTACAGAGTGCAGTCCAAGGCTGTGGTGAATGTTAAGCACGTCATGGTGAACGCTGACTCCAAATACGGCCACCCTGCAGGCCTTCTGAAGGGGAAGCCTTTCCATGGGCCCCTGGGCCACTACGCCATTGCTTTTACTGTGAGAGAGCAAGGGACCACATCTATTAAAATTTCCAAAAAGACCAATTGTGGCAATTTCCCCTGGTGTACATCAGACTTAGAGAGGCTCCTGTAGGAGAGCCCCCCCTTCCCCAGCGGCCAGCTCACTCTGACCACCCCACAGCTTCAGAGAGAATGGCTTGGTTCTCTGCCAAAAATAAGCAATGACCACATGGTTATGGGAAGTGACACGGTTTGTTCTTTTTAGTCGGATCTTTTTTCTTTGCCCAGTGGATGTTGTGCAGTTGCAGATATGTTTTTTCCTTCATGTGTGCATGTCACAGAAGGTTCCTGAATGTCTATTTAGGCATACACCTGTTCATCTGTAGATTAGCTGTCATTTAGGGAAGATGTTATGCGTGTTGATATGTGGCCTGACCTCATCACCATTCAAGTACTTTATACAAACTTATCGATGTAGCAGATAGGTAGAGAGGTAGACAGATAGATAGACAGATATCGCCAAACAGACAGGTAGACAAAGAGACACACAAACAGATGGTTGTTGGTTTTGAGGATTATATGTGCAGGATTTTCTACGTTAAGTTCCATACAAGGACACAAAGTGAATGATTATGCCATATATTTCCATTGTGTGTGATGTGAGAGTGACAGGTGGATAGATGTGTGTGTAACGTGCTGGCCCTCCCCCCCAGGACCTCCGGACGTGGAGCAGGCCTGTGAGCCCAGCGTTCGCACGTGGAGCCCCAACGCGGGCATGGACTCGAGCAGCGTGGGCTCACCCCCGTGCCCGCTGCAGGGCTGCATGCTGCAGCTGGAGTTCCAGTACCCGCTGGTGCCCGACTCGCTCACCGTGTGGGTCACCTTCTTCTCGCCTGAGGAGACACAGCTGCCTGCCATCCACAATATCCTGCTGCTCACGGTCAGCGGTGAAAATGTTTCTTTGGGCCCGCGCAACGTCTTCTGCGACACACCTCTCACCCTGAAGCTGGACGTAAAGGAGGAGGTGTACGGCGTGCAGTTCTTCACCACAGAGCAGCACCTGGAGATCGACGCCACCCTGCTGGCCTCTAAACCCGACTGCTCCCTCTGCCAGGCCTGCCAGCCACTCCACTATCGCCTGCTGCGCCAGCCACCCTTCTCCCATGCCCCCCACGGGCTTCTGCTCTCTGACACCAGCCGCAGATACATGGACAGGTAAGCTCACTTTGCATGCCTCCATGTCCTGCATGTTCACTCAACATCTTTAATTGTGCTCTCTGTGCTTCTGTGCCCCTGAGTGAATGATTTAGTTTTGACGGCGCTACAACCCCTCTGAGCTCTGTCTGTAGATGTGACATGTGTAGTACAACCCCTTCAAACCTTGTCCGTACCTGTGACATATGACGTGCACCATATCTTCTCTACGCAGCAGATATAGTGTGTGAAGTACAAGCCCACCAATCCACCCATCAGTCTGCGATGAAAATGATGTGCTGTGCTTTGTTCTGTTCTTGCTTTGCAATATGGCAGGTTCCTACGTGCTTATACCTAATTTCATTGGATCTGTTGATTCTCCTTGTGGAGGACACTGAGAGAGCGCTGTGGCGCCCCATAGAGCCATCACCTTCTCTCCATGTCATCTTGGGGGAATACAGTGCGTGCATCCACCATGCACTCTTCTGCTGCTTTCTTCTGTGCTCCAGCACAAGTGATAGTTTGACTGTAGGATCATGGAGCAGTGTTTGTGTTCGGGGCTGGGGTGAAACGGCCTTCCGGCAGTTCCTGTGAGCCGGCTGCTCTCTTTTCCCCGTTGTGTGCAATGGTGCTGTGATTTATCTGGGTGTCTGAGGATGTGGGACCCAACCCCAGGGTGAGGAGCTCAGGTCAGCCCGCAGCATTTCACACTGGGGTTTTTTGTTATTTGAGAGTTTGCGCACTAAAGAGGTACCTGGCTTCCTGCCCCGTGGGGGCGCCCATCAATTTTCCTCAGGTCTAACCTTAAAGCCCAGAGCATGCGTTTGAAGAGGCTGAGCGCTTTCCTTTCTCCGGTGGCCTGGGTGTGATTGATGGCGCTCAGGGTGGGACTCTGGTAGCCAGAGATCACTCAAAGCCCGGGAGACAGGAGGCATTAGGTCGCTCATGCATGTAAACATATTCACAGGGTGCAAGAGGATGACCCCTACACCCCGACCCTGACACAGTGGAGTAAATCTGTCCACCATGCTCCAGCTAGAGCCGCATGCTTTCTGCTGCTGCTCCCACCTACGCACATACACAGACAGAAACGCACAGCCTCTGCCCTCTGCACCATGCTCTCTCTCTCCTTCAGCATGCTGTCATTGCTTTGCCTTCAAAAGAAAACAGAAGAGTTGCCCTCTCTTAGCTTCTCTGTTTGATTTCTCGGTTTAGTAATGTGCCTTTTTGAAAGGACTGTGCATGTGCAGGAAGAGGGAGGAGGTCTCACTGCATGAGTGAAGGAGTGAGTGAAAAGCCTTCTCTCTGAGTCCCTGCAGTGCAATCTGGGCAGTTATACTTTTGTCTTTCCTTAGTGTAGCAACCAGAGCACAGACACAACATAATTCCAAGCTTAAAATTTTTGTTTTTTGTCTTGGCCCCTAAAAACACCTGATAAAGGATTTCATTGATATATATCTTACCTCATGTTGGAATGAATGAGTGAATGAACAAACAATTGCAAGCTTTTCTGTCTTAAAGTGTGACAACTCTTTATCTGCATTTGAAGAGGAGGCATTTCAGTGGAAATCTTTGTACTAGTAAAGCAAAGACCTGGTTTCTCCTGTAGGGTACCTACCCAGGATGTCAACGAGGCTAAAGAGTTCTCTCCTGTCCCAGTGGTCTGTGGCTTCCCTGGATAGGGATTAAATGATTCACTGATATAGATCAAAAATCGGTTCACAAGCTACACAGACACACTGACTCCCAAACTGACAGCATGAAATGGTCAAAATATCAATGTTATGAACCTGTTCGTTAATAATGCTGTTTTCATTGTAGTTGTCTTTGACCTTCTACAAATACCTCTCATCTTCTTGTAGGTGACTGGTATTGGATGAGTCAGTAAGCAAAGCATTGCGTACAGTCACTGATCTACAGATCACCTTGCGTTCTTAACTACCCACTGAGTTATCATTAGCTAGGTCCATCCATGCAGCATCCCATGCAAATTGATCCCCTCGGGCAAGAATTAAGTCAAAGCATAAAAAACTGTAAGTGTCAACATGTCTGACAGCTTGGACACTATCTTCGGGGCACCAGCCAACCTGGAATCTAAACCTTGGAAGCACATCAGATTTTTGTGGAAGTAAAGAAATTTAAAGTCTGGCTTTATATAAGATGTGTAGAGCAGGGGCACAGCACACCAGTAGCGCAAGCTAACCTCTCCTCATCATAGAGGACAGCAGGGTGTGAGTCACACTGACCAAGGTGCACCCACTGCACTACAAACACACATGTTGAATTTTCCCCTGCTGACTGCCTGAAGATGCTCTTGGGCATGGGTGCTCATTGAACTTGGATGGAAACACTTCTTTTCAGGGCTCAGGCACAGACTCAGACGCAGACCACAAGTGCTCAGGTACCAAACGGTTTATTGAAGTCTCAGGGCAGGTTCGGAATGTCAGAACAGGCAGGGTCAAAACCAAGGAAGCAGTCCGAAACGGGGCAGACAAGGGGCCAGGGTTGTAAACAGGGCAGGTCAGGGTCGGGACCAGGCAGGCAGGCAGATCAGGCAATCAGGACAAACCGGCAGGCAGGGACGAAGTCAGGGAAGAGGCAAAGTCAGCACAGGAAACTCCAAGGAGAAACTGCAGGCGGGAACGAAACAGGCACAAAACACTCCAACAAACTGGCAACAAGACAGACAAGCAGGGTAGATATAGGGCTGGGCTGATGAGGAGATGGGATGCAGGTGAGCAGGCAGGCAGGTGGAGGTGATCAGGTAATCAGGTGGGCGGGGACAGGGCAGAGGTAGGGCAGGGCTGGAACACAAGGAAAACAGTAAACAAAAGCACATGCACCACATAGACAGACAGGGAGAACACCAAAACAACAGCTAGGGGGCCGGAGCACTGAGACTTCTCTTGTGCTGGAAGTTGCTTTGGACAAGAACGTCTGCTAAATGAATATAATGTAATGTAATGTGACACGTGTGAGAGTCTCAAGGGTTCATAATATGTCAAAAATGTTTGTTCATCTGTTCAATTTGTTTTTGCCTAACTGTTGACACAAGTGTTGCGTTTGTCGCACTGAATAGCCAGGTGGAAAACGTCACTGAACTCACTTCATTTTGAAATTGTACATTTAGTCTTCTTGTCCCTTACAGAGAGAGAAGCACTTTGTTGGATTTCACTGGATTTTCATTAGCTGCATTACTTTACTAGAATTGGCTGATTTTTATTCACAAATGAAAATTAATGAGAACATGTAACAAATGTTAAACTCTACTGAATCGTATTCGTAATCAACTCAAACCTAATTCTGTTGTTCATTCCAATTCAAAATGCATTTTTATTATCGTATTTTTCGTAGTGTATCATAGCCCATGTGTCTAAAGGTGTATGGAATCATCCAAAAAGGGAGAGATATGAGATACACACCCCTCCTTGGTGGGCAGATAATCTGTGACTGCAGCTAATGTCTGAGGCCTAGTTAGTTCTGCTGTTCAATGCTCTGTAGTTCTGCGTGCCCCCCAACTATCCCTCATACTTTTGCTCTTGTTCTTCCCTTCTCTTTCTCACTCCCTCTGTCTTTGTCTCTTTCCCTGTCCTTGCTTTTTTCTCACCTCCCTCTCTCTCCTCTCCCTTTCTCTTTGTCTTTCCTCATTGCCTCTCTGTGTGCCTTTCTTTTCCTCCCTCTCTGTCGCTCCCTCTCTCTCACACACAATATCCTTTAAATTCTATTGAGGAAGAGGGAGAGCTGTTTGAGAGAGACTCTCAAAGAGGGGCATTAGATTGTGTGGCCTGCCTGTGGAACGGTATTCCTAAATTGTGGACGATGGTCAGAGTGGTCGGCTGGTGCTTGAGACAGCTTCGCCGGGAGTGTTTTTCCAGGAATGGCCCTGAATTTCCCAGGGATCTCTCTGCAGAGCATTAGCTGGAGTCTGAAGTCCAGGAAACTCATTAATTCAAAACGTGCAGGAGTGCACAGTATTACCTTGTGGGAGTCCATTCACTCAGGTCTGGCCTTTTTTCCCCCTTCAATTTCTTTTCTTTGGCTCTGACCCCTTTGTACGCTGGATGGGGTGAATGCCAACTTGAAACGCAGTCCCAGTTGGCCTGGGGGAGCGCCTGCGGTGAGGGCTCATTGGCTAACGCAAGGTGATAGAGCTTTGATGTACCCACAGTGTAGGTGAGCTGCCTGATTGCACTTCCCATCTCAGACAACAAGCATGTGGCACATTGAGGACGTAGCTCTTTGAATCTTTTTCTTGCTTGAATCTCTTCCTGCAAGTGGTACTGAGAGTCTCTGGAGGTACGCATCATAAATTGTCGTCAGGGTGTCAGAAACTGTTTTTTCAAAGCCATAAGCACTTGTGAAGTGTCTCCTATGTAATGATGACTGCTGTTGGTCTGTGCTTTGCTGGCAGGGGAAACACACCCCTCTCCAGTTGTGACAGCTGGCCCTCCTCCCTGTCCATGCCATAGGCTTAGGCTCCACCAATTGTGCTTGTTCTTGAGTGAGCATGAAAGCAAAGGTTCCCACTTCCATGTGTGCGGCTGCTGTATCTCCACTTCCTTGCTGCTGTTTTGCTATTAATGACAGGCTATTTTCATGTTGCAGAGAAAATAGGGAGCTAAATGAGGCCCGTCTGGTAGGCTGTCCTGTATCACACAGCCACACAGAGCCCTCCAGGTGCACAGCTGCTTGACTGGGAGAGCAGCATTTGTTTATTGGTCCAGAGAAAGCAATGCTAATCAAGGCTGTCACCAGTGAACAGAAACGTGCCGCTAATGAGAGCGCTTCTGCAAGTGGAGGAGGAGTCGTGTGGGGATTGTTGTGTCTTTAGTGGGGTGTGTAGAGCAGTGTTTCTACATGCTTGCTGGGTCTGTCAGAAATGAGAGCTTGTGTAAGGGGCTGTGGGTTAGGGCTTGGCTCAGGAGCAGTTTGGAAGTTCTTTAGTCAGCCCCTCTCTCCTCCTGTGGATCCCCTTCTGTTTCTGTGGCCTCAGACCCTCCCCCTCTAATCCACATTCCTCTTCTGCATACAGCTGTCTTCCTCAGCCATTGCTTTGGAGAGGCCTGCTTGTTCAGGGTGGCTAAGAACAGTCCTCACTCTGTTGAAGACACAGGTGGAAGCAGATGGCAGATGGCAGTCACCTCCTGTGACCTTATCAAAATAAATCTATAGCTCAAATAACTCTGGATATGCTTGAGCTACTCTTTACATCCTTACTGAAGGGATCTGTTCAGGTACCTCTGGCACAGGCAGCACAAAAAATAGCAAAAATGTAAACCCCCCTTCGACCTGGGAAGCACTTTGCTGTCTCTAGCACTGATGTGTAAGTCTGACACTGTGTGTGATGTGCACTGTGATTCTGAGGAGTGAATTCACGCCTGCTTAGTGTAGTGTGACTGTGCTGTAATGCCACGAAAAAAATGAGCCATTCCTCCCCCTCTTTTTGAACGTGTGTGAAAGTGAAATAAAACAGTGATAAACCAATACATATTTATGAAGTTAGTGCTGATGAGAATGGCTTGAGTGGCAGGTTTTATCTGTACTGAGCATGTTTCCTGAGGATAAAAGTGAACAAAGAAACAGAGGATTGATTCCATGTCTATTCTCAACTCTTATCTTTACAATGAGATTACAATTTACACAGCATTATTTCCAGAAGGAATAAAAAGCAAAAGTCAGAAAAAGTGAGACTGAATGGTAAAAAAAAAGTATTTCTTGAGCCCTTGCTAACATCGAGATAAACTGGAAATATGTGAGAATAGACATATCACAAAAATAGACATGTCACAAGTGATTAATCAGTCATTGAGTGACAGTCTGTCATGGAGTGTTGCAGTAGGATGTGGAGACTTCATTTGGGTCCTCAGGGTTGTGAGTGGATGGTGGTAGGTGATTCTGGAGCTGGACAGCAGAAATACCATATCAAAAATGCTAAACATGCCAATACTAATTTCCAATATGTGTCTGCTGTAGAGCACATTTTAAAATCAACACTAATATTTGAGTTTCTAAATCAGCATGATAGATCTAAACAGACTTTGCAGGTGCATCCATTCATAGAAATGGCAAAATTATTTAATGTTTCAAGGGAAACAATGTTGAAAATCATGGCTGCAAACAAAAAAAAAAAAAAAAAATTATATGATTCCTAATGGTGTTGCTTTAACCTGGTAAGTGATACATTGTTCCTTACTTTAGCTATTGAAGGTAGACATGAAAATTTCTTGACATAACTAATACATTACTAAGTGTATCAGCTAATATGAAATGTTTCTAATATAACTTAATGGATACGCGATAAGTTAAAATAAGATTAAATATAATTTTATATACTGCTTCTTTGTATCTTGCCCCTATGCATGTATTTTTATATGTTTTTTTTTTCTTGTTGCAATTAGAGATTGATATTCAACTGGCCAGCTAGCTAGCTGACTGTACTACCTTCACAACCAGCTTCACTGTGCATTCAGAGCATTGGAATGAAGAGAGAACACTTCCACTTAACTCCAGCTGTGATTTTCGATTTATCAAGTAAATGTCAATAAAGAGTAAAGGCTCAAATAGTTCAGGACATTCACCCCTGTTTGCATGCTTTGAAGGCTCATATTCAGACTGAAAAATGTCTTATTGCAGGGATTAGAAATCAAGTGTCCATTCATTGCTCCTGCATTAGAGAGGAGATGTCATATTCTGACGACAGTGTGACATACTTCTGGAAGGAAACGGAAAGCATTTCTACAGTGAAAACTGTTACCTCCTTTGCAATATGCATACCTACTCTTGTAGAAGTAAGAACCACATATTATATTTGAGTTGTGTAGAATTAACCACTAGTCAAAAGTGGGCCGCGTGGGAAAATGTGGCCAGTCAGGTAGCAGGAAATTGTTATACATAAATCTCTGCGACCAATCAGAGAATATTTGGATGACCGCACTGTTACCACGGTTACTGTAGTAACTGTTGTGGAGATGGAATGCCTCTGGGGAGGGGAAGCCTGAGCTCAGCAGTACGGCCTGTCTGAGGGACAGCTTTCAGAGCTGCTTCACACAAAACAAAAAACTGTCTTCGCCTCTTTTTTTGCAGTGATCAATGAACAAAAATGTAAAAAATAAATAAATAAATAACACAACAAATATATCTATAAGAAAATGTAATGCTTCAGTGTTGCTTCTTTCATACATTTGTGTGCTGTGGGGAAAGGTTGATAAACCGTCTTTAAAGATTTCTTTCTCTTGTATCTTAGACCTTTTCACACACTCAGTGTCTCTTGCACAAAACGTCATAGCATCAGTACTTTGCGTGCCCTGATTGCACACCTCAGCTCCATTCTCAGAAATTGCCAAACGCCTGTTGTCTTTATAAGACTAAACAGACTTTTATTCATTCAAACCAGGAAGATTAGACCATATTCATTTTTCAGAGATTACGAATATTTCGCTGGTCTCCTCTGGCTCTAACGCTGGGACTCCCTACTGGGGTCTCTAGGAAATGGGCAGCTTGATGAAGTGCTGTGGGAACGATCTCCCTCCTTCAGTCTGCTGTGTTTATCAGCAGGTACGCATGATTCCAGAGGCTCTCCTCTCTCCCCAGGCGGCCCGGGACATGCCCCTTAACACTCTCCCCCACACCGCAGGGCATCCCCCAGAGGGACTCTGGCCATGATGTCATTGGCTATCATGCATTCCTGGGCCAGGAGCTGAAAAACAGTTATCGCGCTCTGAACCAAAACAGCGGAAAACACCAGTCTCCCACTGGGGGGATTTGGGGAGGAGGGGTTATCTAGCACTCACACTTGCACACCGACACTGTAATTCGCCAGTAGTGGATCACAGTGGCACAGATTCCCCGGTGTAAACCCCAAACCCTCAGACTCTCAGGTGTAAACCCCAGACCCTCAGACTCCCCGGTGTAAACCCCAGGGCCCTCAGACTCCCAGGTGTAAACCCCGGGGCCCTCAGACTCTCAGCTGTAAACCCTGAGGCCGTCAGACTCTCAGGTGTAAACCTGGGGCCCTCAGACTCTCAGGTGTAAACCCCGGGGCCCTCAGACTCCCCGGTGTAAACCCCGGGGCCCTGAGACTCTCAGCTGTAAACCCGGGGCCCTCAGACTCTCAGGTGTAAACCCGGGGCCCTCAGACTCTCAGGTGTAAACCCCGGGGCCCTCAGACTCTCAGGTGTAAACCCGGGGCCCTCAGGTTGTGCTTTGGCTTCATGTGCACTGAATTCTCTCAACAGTATTACTTTATTAAGCATGAATTAGCTGTACTGTCAGTTGCGTGGTCAATGTTTGGTCATGTGTGCATGCAGAAGGAAGGCTGCTGGCAGCCTGCAGGTGAGTGAGTGTTCAGCCTTCTCACACACTCCAGACCTCCAGAGAAGACAGGATTACATGTCCTCCAGCTTTTGCTTCCACACATAAATCAGCAGTTTACTTTGCAACTTATTTTTGCTTCTTGCTTTTTTCCTTTCGGTAGCTCTGTCCATAGCAGCTGTGCTTCTGCAGGGACAGCCAGCAGCTGCTTTTCCAGAGCCCACTTTCCTTTTCGCAGGACTCCCTGCATTCATCTTTCTCTCCCTTTACAGCTTTGATCATCTTAGTTCATTTGTGTTCTTCTACCACGCTTTTAGGTGTGGATTCTGTTGGACAGCTGTTAGGAACTCAGCCAGATTGCTTTGAACCTGTGCGATAGGTCTGCATAGTACTTGCATAACTATTATTTGTTAAGATGATTTGCATTGGGGTCATTTTGTTCTCTCTTTTTAATTACAGCTTATTTGTTTCTGGCTTCCTGTGGTTGAGGCAGATGGGCAGCTCCTTTTGTGTTATGCAGTCATTACTTCATATGCGGTCATGTGTAAATGTGTGATATACTTTTACCAGTTGGCTGAAAGACATGTATTTTATGAGTTACTACAGACGGGAAACCACAAATGCATGAGAAGTGTCATGTCAGAAGGCCTCGTTGTCACTCATTTGGTAATGACAACATACAGTCCTGTGGACAGCCCAAAGCTACAAGGAAGCTAATTACAGAGTTTTACTGTGTTGACACAGCAGACACACTGAGATGCTCACACATATAGGCCTGTGCATACACAAGGATCTTGTTTTAAACCTGAGGTTACCCACTCAGAGAGAATACTATGGTATTGTATTTATTTAGTCAGTCATTCATCCAAATGTAATGTTTTATGAATCTCAAGTTTGTTTTGGAAAAACCTATTGGCTTGTTCTTCAATGTGTAATTATTGTGTCTTATCAAAACATGTGTGAAATACAGTGATTAAAGATGAGAAGGGCTTTCTGGGGCAGGACTTTCAGAGTGTTGGGGAGCAAGAAAGTGGAGGTGTTTATGATGGAGGAGGAGTCCTGACACTGAATTTCCTTCAAAGTCCCTGGCCATAGACTTAGAGCTATTCTATCCTATTGCACTGGCCTGCGGTCAGGTCAAAGAATGCTTCTGGAATAGTACTGTACTTTAAAGCAGAGGGTACGATGGTCTGCCCTACAGGGTGCTCGCCTCTCTCCCAAGGAGTCAAAGATCCTAAGTGGCTTTTATCAGTATAAATAACAAAAACAAACAAAAGCATATATAATAACAGTATTGTTGAAACAAGCTCTCACTCTCTGTGTTTCCCTCGCTCCCTTTTGACCTTCAGACATTACAAATCTCCAGACTATTCAGATGGGTGCCAGCACCCACAGTATTTGTGCCATTTACTTGTGCAATCATGTAGCCTTCCTCTGCCCTCTGCCGTACCTTTCAGTTCTTCAGCCCTTTGTGATGATGTCACTGAAGGTTTCCATATCTCTCCACCTCCCCTTTCAGGCAGGAGAAGAAAACGATGCCGCTTGATTTAAACCAGGAGGGTTCTGCTGTCTCGGCCTGTCCGCTTGTTCTAAAGCTGTCTGGGTCATGCTGTCTTGATTTGCTTCTCAAGGTTTCCTCCTCTTTTATTCCAGCAGTTTTTTGTCTTATGTTCTGTGCACCCGCTCTCCTGTAGCTGCAGAAGCTGTGCAGTGTGATGGAATGGAACAGGGTGTGGCCAGGGTGTGCCACAGAGCCCTGTAATCAGTGAAACACAGATTCTCCAGTCACAGACTCTCACTTGGCATCTGTGAGGAGTGTTGCTGCTTTCTTGTGCTGTGCCTCAGAGACTATGTCCCTTCATCATATTAGCAGCAGGCAGCGTGCAAAGGCGTGCTGGGTACAGCCCATCCATCGTCAGCATTGGGTGTTACTCCCAATTCCCAATCACATCTGTCACTGCATGGTATGGCTCTGAATCTGCTTGCATTCCTTGAACAGTTTTAGTAAAGAAAGAAAAGAGTTTGCCTTTTTTCATTTCTTTCCTTTCTTGCATTCCACATGTGAGAGATATTTTGACTCTGAAAGCTAAGAGAGACTCAGTTGTTGATGGTGGCAGGGAAAAGAGGAAGCCTTGAATGAACTCCATGCTGGAGCATGCCATGTAGTAACAATCATGTGGTTGGTAATGTGCCTGGCTGTGCCACATGCAGCCCCTGCCCCACGCCTGCTTTTCATCTGGCCTCTTTCACTACATCGGCCTCATTTTTAATCGCCATGGCTACGGGACAGACGCACCAGAAAACCCTGCTTTGGATCTTGGATGTTTTGGTGTGATGTCATTGCAGAAGGTGTCAGAGGCTTGTTGGAGTGAAGTGTTGGTGATATTGCGGGGTCATGCTTCTGATGGTTTCAGGTCTCTCACAGTTATGTTTTCTTTTATTCTCAATGACTCACTAATGCAATAAAGAGTGCTGTTTGTGAAATGATTCTGAAATGGTGTGGACAGTGCCAAGACTGCAGAAGGCTATGTTCTCTGTGCAGCATGTCAGGGCGACATAACAGTGCATTGTGTTGGTAGAACATTACTCACCTTCTTCCATAGCTGTTTCAGAGCTCTCTTATGTCTCCATTCATGCCAAATGCCAATAATGTTTCACTCTGAAAAATGACTGGAGATGTTGAAAAGTTTCTTTGCCACTTGCTGTACTTACAGTGTTGGTGGATGGCTGACCTCATATGAACCCACCACCAATGGAAAGCTCACTTTGATTGTACTCTTTGTGTCTTAGTTGTGCTGTTTTGTCAAGGTTTTTTTTATTGTGTTGCTGAATGTGTCGCTTGTGATCAACAGCAAAGTGCTTAAGTTGCCTAAAGGGGTAATTAAAGGGAGAAAAGTCAGATGATGTGGGAATTTTATGTTGTGAAGAATATTATTAGTATGTAAGTTAGTGTGTAAGCATGAAAGATCAAATTGGAATTGGACAGCTGTTCCCATACCTGCGGGCCCTTCTCGTTTTTCAGTTTTTTAAATGTGGTGATAGTCCAAACCTTATCTGAGTAGTAAACAGTTTGAATAAAAGTCGTGTGTATGAAGCTGGGATTAAACAGACGGGAGTTTTTTGGTGGAGTTGTCTGCTTTTGCACCCAGACGCACTCTGTCTCCCGCCGGTACAGCTGGGCCCACAGGGAGCACTGTCTCGCACGGCCTGCCACCTCGCTGACTAATTACTACTGCGCACAGCATCAGTACTGCATTGTGCAGAAAATACGTCACATGCCCCAGAGGAACTTGTGGAATGCTTATGCAGAGACACTACCTTTCTACTGTAGAGGTGGAACCAGCCTGGCTCATTGTATCCCTTTCCCACTGTTGAGCTTGAATCAGGCTGGCTCATTACATCCCTTCCCACTGTAGAGCTGGAACCAGGCTGGCTTATTATACCCCTTTTCCATGGCTTTCACAGCAATGGGTTGGTCCTTGTTCCAGCATTATTGGGAATGGAACAGGTCTTTTTCTCAAAGGGCAACTCATGCTGGAATGGGGTTGGACTGTTATAAGGGTGTGGGAGGATAGATGGAACCTGTAGAAAATAGTGAGACATGATGTAAATTCTGTGTCTGAATATTAAGAATATTAACAGAGAGTTTTTAAAAGCACCTCCAAGGAAACAGGTGTGACCTGCTGTTGGGGATTCAACCCACAAGTTCCACTTTCATCTGCTGAACGATTAATGCATTTTTAGCCTGGCTTTTGTGAGTGGGAAAGGCAGGAAGAAATATGAGAATAGCTGTGTGTCTGTGAGAACCCTTATTCCCCCAAGCTAATACACACACACACACACACACACTCACACAACAACACATCATGTCCATATTATTTATTCACTGGTGTAAATATTGAGTATACTGAGGTTTGTCAAAAGCTTGCACAGACAGTGTGTCACCTGTGTTTTTGTATTTTAAATAGAAGGCTGAGTTGTGAATGAGTGTGGGAATAAGGAGGGAAGATTGTGTGTCCTCATTGCAGGACATAGTGCTTACAAGAGGTGCTCACATACTGTATGGGCTTCCCTCCAATCCCATTCTCTTCCTGTCTTTGCTGAGCCAATGACCTCCTTTTAGACCACTTATTCACGCAAGTGTGTGTGTGTGTGTGTGTGTGTTTATATTAGTGTATTCACATATATTTATTTATTCAGGTTTAGACAGCTGGAGTGTTGGGAGTGGGTGGGAAGGGGGGAGTAGTTCTTGGAAGAGTTCAGTGCTTCATTGAGGATAATTAAGAACAAAAAAACCCCTAGATTCTTCCGTCTTCCTAGAAAGCAGCACGATTTCCAGCAGGACACGAGTTCACCCCTTTCACCTATCCTTCTGCCCAGTATCTGTTTTCTGTCTAGTGTCTGTTCTCTCTCTCTGTGTCAGTCCCTTTCAGTTCGCTTCCACCAGATATTCTTTAAACAGCATGACTAGATACACTGTAAACTATTGACAAAGCAACATGAACTGTTCAAAGAAAGTAACAGAATTGATACAAAGCAGTCATAATTCAAGAATGTGAATACAAACAATAATAATGATAACAATAAGAATGATTTTCTGTGAAAGTCCTTCAGGGACATGCTATTTAATGTGATCAGTAGAATGTGCTAATGCTATTGCTAATTGCTGTTCCATAAACTTTGACAAGCTTCTGCTTATTGAATAACCTGTGGTTCTGTCTGTCCTTTGTCTAAGACAATTTACAGGTATTCATTCATTTTGTAACTGAGAGAATGACATTTCAAAATGATTGTGGCCTAGATTCAACATTCAAATTTTGCCATATTTTTGGTATCTCTTTGCAACATGCAATATTGCCATAGTAGGATTGCAAATTGCTATGGTAAGGTTTATTGTCATTAGCAGTGGGCTTGTGTTTTGGGGTGATTTAAAGAGAGAATGGGGGTCATGGCTATTGGCATGTGTGACAAAGGGAAGGTAGCTGCTTATGATGACTCTGATACTGTGGGTAAGCTGCTGTTTCTCACGAAGTGCTGGACTCTGTCTAGTATTAACCTGACTTCAGTTTTATTGGCCAATGTTACACAGAGCTCACCTGAGCAGTTTTATGACAGTCAGTGGAGCTTTTACTGTGTAGTGCTGTTCAGACCTGCGCTGAGCTGGAAATTACTGCTGAAACAGGGATATCCACCATGCTCTGGGCTTTGGGTCATCATATTTTTGACTTTTTGGCACAGTGTGTAATATATTGTGTTTCACTTTTTAAAGGGCCAGAAAAAGAGAATCTGGACGTTTGTTTGTGTCTGCTGACATACTTGACTTCCTGTGGTGCAGAAAGAATGTTGGCCTCCCTGATTTTGCCTTCCTTCCATTGGTCCTCTGCATATGTTTAAACACTCTGCTCAGTTCCATTCAGTTCCCTTTCACTCCATTCAGCTTAGTTCAGATTTTGCATTGGCATGCGTCTGCATTATTAAGTATTGCCAAGGCACATACTTAAGTAAATCAAAAAAGATCTTCATCATAAAATCACATGATAACAATGGAAATTCATAATCATGAATAGAAACAATAACAGCAGTATGATAAGAGGTTTTTAATAAAATGACAGATCATTTTAACATAAATGTAGTGATATTTCATTAACTTCTCCTAGGGACATGATGTAATATTCCACTGCAAGTACAGTTTGCCGCTTGGAATAGCCCTAAGGCTATGGCAGGCTATTAGGTATTGGGCAGGCAATGGTACTACCTGTGATATCTGCGGATGTCTTTGATGTCATTCAGATCCACCTCACTGGGGAATTCCTATCAGTGTAATTTCTAAGTGAAGTGCTGTTGAGATGTTTTGTTGATATTGTAATTTATCTTATTGCCATTGTATTTGTCTCCAGGGACGTGGAGCCTGATGCTGTATATACATACCAAGTGGTGACTGTCTCTAGAAAAGCAGAGAGCGAACCATCACCAGCACTTGTTCACCAGCTGGGGGCGCCTTACTGTGGGGACGGTCGGATCCAAAGGTGAATGATTCAGTAGTACACAATATCATCATCATCTTTGACAGTGGGATGGCGAGACGATTTGTTGGACGGCTGAAGCATTTTTGTTGTGGAGTTTCAGAAGTGTGACTGCAGGACCATGTTGTCTTTCAGATTGCTGGGGGAGCAGTGTGATGACATGAACTCTGCAAATGGGGACGGTTGCTCCAGCCAATGCAAGAAGGAACCTTTCTTCAACTGCGTGGGTATGTTTCAGACCATATGGACCCGACTGCATGCTCAGTGTTTCTGGAAAGCACATGCAAATGCCTCTGTTATCAACAAGTACTGGTTCCTCTGTCTCTGTGGCCATCTGTGACCTTCATGGTGTGATTTTTTCATATCAGTATGGCGTACCTGCATTTTGAGATGCAGCATGTTGGTGGTGTGGATCACCATGCCTGTGACTCAAAGAGCTAAGATTGGCAGAATGAGCAGGATGCTTCAGCAGCAGGCTCCTGTGTGTGCATTACGCTTGTGTATTGAGGACTGAGATTTCCTCATGCTTTGTGAGGTAGATGGAAGCTGCCAGGAGCAGGAAGCTGTCTTCAGTCCACTTCCTGTGTGGGGAGAGGAGGCCAGTGGGCCTGCCAGATGGGGCAGGGATTGAGGGATGGTGGAAAAGGTGGCACATGATTGACTGCTTGTCAGAGATACCTTAAATAAACAATCAGTTTAGCACCTAAAACAGAACAAGCTGAGCGATGGGGGGGTGAGGCTTTCCCGTCATTATCATGTAAGCAGTGTAAATCTGCTGATGATGGCTGCAAGCGTCGTCTGGCTGGACACTGCGCTGCTGGAACTGCGAGATGTGAAAAGTACATGTGAAAGCTGTGCTCCAAACGAAGGAATGAGTCACATTTCACATGCTTGGTCATAGCTGTCTCATTTTGTACTGCCAAAATGCCCTTGCAAGATTAACAACACTTTTATTTGGAAGCAGTAATTTGTCATTATCCAACAAATTAGTGTGTAATTAATTCAGTAAATATGTTAACATCTTCACAGAAAAAAAAACTATCTGGCTGTAATCATTCAAGGACACACCATCATAGGTTATAGAAAAAAACCTTATGTTGTATACGGATGTGATCAACATTTCCTTATATTCTACACTTAACTCGGTTAACTGTAGAATAGACAGATATATTCTCAGATAAAATGAAAGGTGGAAAATATCAAACTTGTATTTATTAGACATCACATCACTATCTTGTAATGGTGGATATCAGCAAAGGTGTGCAGACACTCCTGTTGGTACAAAGTAATGTTGACTTAGCTCAAATTATTATAGTAGGGGGTAATATCGGTTCACCCTTTACTGGATGTTACATGTGTCAGCCTGTCAACTTATGATATCCTTGTGTTTGTTTCAGCTGTCATAGTCTTCATTAGATTTTAAATGATACTCAGATGTTGCATAGACATTCCAGCACTTCATCAATTTTGCATGACATCATTTGCTGTGTGAAGTGCCCTGGATCACAGCAGCTGGATTTAGGCTGGAACAGTTAAATTTAAGTCCCATTCACAGCTAGCATGGCTACCACTGGGGATCTTAACTCAGAGCCTTCTGGGTACAAAATCCTGCAAACAGTGCTTGGCATTGCGATAAAACACTTGCTTATACATTTATTTATTTACATGGTTGTTAAACATTCTGAAATGTTGTATGTTCATGTGGTTTCTATGTAATCGACACAATTCAATGGAAAAATTGGGGGGAAAAACATGACACTCTGAACTTTTCACCCACACTGTCACAGAGCAAGATCACCCTCTCTCATTGAAAATTCACTGGTAGCCAAAGCTGTCAAATTAATTGCCCTGCAGACTGGAGTCGTAATTGTCTACACATTGCACTTCTTTTTTCAAAGATGAAATTGCTCCCAGCTTGTAATTCCAGAGATCCATCACTCTCAAGCAGTAACAGCTGTCTGTACTCTTTTTCCTGTTAGCTTTAGTGCTTCAATCAGTTTCCCTTTCAAATGTGTTAATAAGGAACTGGAGTGCAGGGGAAAAATATTTGAGAATTCTTGCTGGCCTTTGAAGTGAAATCGGTGAATGTATATTTGAATAGCTGAATGCTTGTCCTCGCCCGACCTCAGGCACCTGTGGAAGCCTGGGTCTGTGAAGCTGTGCCATCAGACGCCGGCGCTGCCCTAATTGGCAGCACTCTCACTGGGGAGATGAGAGAGAACAGCTTAAAGGGGTGGGGGTCTGAATGAGAGAGAGAGGGGGTTTTTTAAAGGTGCGGTGGTCTGAAAGAGCGAAGAGACCTTAAAGGGAAAGGGGTCTGAATGAGGCAGAGAAATGGGGCCTTAAAGGGGTGGGAGTCTGAAAGAGACAGAGAGAAGGGGCCTTAAAGGGAAAGGGGTCTGAATGAGATGGAGAAGGGGCCTTATAAAGGGGCAAGAGTCTGAAAAAGTGAGAGAAGGAACCTTAAAGGGAATGCATGTCTGAATTAGAAGGTGGGTCTTAAAGGGGAAGGGGTCTGAATGAAAGTGAGTGTCTTAAAGGGGCAAGAGTCTGAATAAGAGAAGGAGAGAGGACCTTAAAGGGGTGGGGACTGAAAGATAAAGAGTGTCTTAAAGGGCAGGTTCTGAATTAAATAGAGAGGGGACATGGGACATTAAAGGGCCAATAGTCTGAATTAGACACCAAGAGAGACAGGTGGTCTTAAAGGGGCAGTAGTATGATTTACAGACAGAGAAAGGTCTTAAAGGGGTGGTGCTCTGACTTATAGACAGTGGACCTTAAAGTCTGAATTAGACAGAGGGCCATAAGGGGGAGGGACGCTGAATGAATTAGAGGGTCTTAACCCTTTCACTTTATATTTAGTTGTACTTTATGTGACATAACTGCAGCATAGCTGCGTTTGTTAGGCCCGTCAGTAAAGCACCATAGAATGAAATCGTAATTATGGTGTTAAAGGAGCAGGGGGCCTCACCAAGGGGTTGGGTTACACACCGTAACAATGTAGCATGCTGGAGAAGCGTCAGCCCGTGGGCCTAACCTCCACGCCGGCCCTCCTTCCTCTCCTTGTTTTAATGTGATATTATGGTCATTTTGTAATATATGGCGTGTATTTGCAGTCATATTTGAATATGTATCTGAGAATGAATGAATGAATGAATGCATCTCTCTCTTCTTAACTCATGGGAAATGTAAAGCGCCAGAGCTGAAACCTGCAGGATGGCGGACACTGTGTCTGTCTGTCTGTCTGTCTGTCAGACTACTGGTGTGATTGGAGTGTGCTGGGGCCCAGAGAGGCTCTGTAGAATGGCCCATAGGGTGAGGGAGTCCCAGCTGGCTTTCTCCTGCCCTGAGAACTGGCACGCTAGCTCACATGTCTGGCTGAGTGAATTCTCTGCACCCCTTTCGGCAGCCCCCCGTTTCAACATCACAGGAGCCGGAGAAGGCTGGAATTTGGGAGCGCCCCTTCCAACTTTGCGCAGAGTACTGCAGCGCCGCCCCTCGAACTCCTGGGACTCCTGGTGCATGCTTAACCTCCTCACTACAGATCCATGCAGATCGCCTGGAATAGTCATACAGCCATACATCCCCCAACCAAATAAAGCAGATATATCATAATCTGTCAAATTCTTCAGAAACAGTAATTCATGAATACAGTCCAACTGCTCACTGTCTGAGGAATTTAGCTATTTGTCTAATTTAGTTTTGTCACAGTAAATGAAAATGTGATAAAATGTGATAGGAGGCCAGCTGAACTAGTTTGAAAATGCTTGTGACCTGACACTGTGGAGTGACATATTTAGTCACAATTCATGAGGTTTTAACTAGCAACTGACTTTGTAGGTGTACCATATCCAGAGGGGAGAACAGTGGAAGGGAGAGAGAGAGAGATAGAGAGTGTGTGAGTGAGTGTGTTTAGGCTTTCACGCACATGAATGTTGCCAAAGCTGAGCCAGGAATACAATGTGGCCAAAACAACAGGGCTAATGTCCACAATGAGAACTATTTTAAAGTTAGTGAGGTTAGCTAGCCAGGGAGCTGTTAGAAAAAGCATCAGTTAGCACAGGAGGCTAGGTAGCTAGTGATGTTTGCTAGCTAGAAAACATAATTTTGAGATCTGACTCTGACATCAATGGGTCAAGTGTGACATCATATGGATAGCTGCGGTCAAATGACTATGAAGATCCCACACTAGGACGCTGGCTAGCTGACTGTTAAAATTTAAAATGAACATAATTTTCTGGACACATGACTACTGGATTCTTCACTTCATATAAAATTGGTCAGAGTTTATTTTCTCCAAGATACAGTGAAAAATCAGTATATCAATAACTAACTGGTCAGACTGCAATGGGAAGCGAAAAAAGACGTGTTCTGTTTTAAAAATGATAAATACAAGTCCAGAGACACAACAAACATCTCCCATCTCTGGTAAGGAAACATTCATTTGTGAACTACAGATTAAAAAAAATTGCCATGTCTGGTTCCTGAATGCCTTTAATTCTACAATACTTCTCAAAACTCTTGCCCTCACATTGCCAGGGCAGAGAGTAATGGGGTAGCCAGTGCTCAGTCTAATGACTGAGAGCCATCGCCCCCTGGAGGACAGACCTGATCCCTGCCCCGCTGTACCATCAAAGCCTTTCCAGCAAAGGCCCCTATGAAGAGTGACAGTGTGTAAGGGTAGAGATTTGTGGAGGTCTGCACACAGGGCAATGTGTAAAAGATGGACATTATAAGATGAGTGCTCTATCAATGTATTACTAATCACGGAAATGCCAGGTCCTCCTCTCTTGTCAGCCAAGTGTTACAGTGCTAGCACATCCACTGTAGTTGTCACAGCCTGGACAGACCCTTGATGCGGATTTCTCATAGCTATACAGACAGGACACAGAGAATGACTGGACAAGATGAAGATGGATACTGTAAACACAGCATGTGGGCTGTCTACAAGGCAAACAGGAATTCATTCCTCTGTCATATATTCACAGTCAATGAGAACATGTAAGTCCATTTGAGTGTGTCTTTGCACTGAGCAAGTGGCTACAGTACTGACACACGGTACCTGTGACTTGCATTTACTACATTTACATTTATTCATTTGGCAGACGCTTTTATCCAAAGCGACTTACGCGTGAGGTACAATACAACACAAGCGGAAAAACCATACAGAGTCAACAGTATTAGAAGCACTGCATGACCAGGGTTCAATGGTTGGCTAGGCAAGGTACAAACTAGCAGGTAAAGCTAATGAGTGCATTAAACCATTAGATTTTTTAAAAATAATTTTATTTAATGGTTTAGTAGGAGACAGTTTGACACATGAGAAGTTCCTTTACGGTGTAGTGTTTCAGGTGCTCAGGTGAGAGTGGAAGAGTTGTGTCTTGAAGACAGAGAGGGACTCGGGAGAACGGATGAAGTGTGGAAGTTCATTCCACCATCGGGGGCCAATGGTGGAGAAAGTCCTGGATAGTGATTTTACGCCACGATGCAACAGGACCACCAGACGCCGTTCGGTAGCACAGCGTAGCGGTTGGGAGGGAACACAGGGTTGCAGCAGTGAGTTCAGGTCGGTGTGCGGTTTTGTTGGTTGTCCTGTACGCGAGCATCAGGCCTTGAACATGATGCGGGCAGCTGCAGGGAGCCAGTGGAACTTACTTCCAATGATGCAGGCTGTTTCTGTCTTCCAATCACTGGGTTTGATTCTGCACCGCTGTTTTTTTTTTCCTCCAATCACTGAGCTGGATTTTGTCCTGCTGTTTCGTCCTATCTTGACTTGGCAACAGGTAGTAAGCGTTGCTCTGTGCATCCCTGGTGCCTCTGATAGGAGGCAGTGCACAGGTGAATCATGTCTCTTCAAGTCCTCGTTTTTGGCAGGGATGAGGGTGGGCTTGGGGACAGGGTGGACGTTACGTCACCCAAGGCATCTGAGTGCAGGCATTCAGAACGTGTCCCAGAGGGAAGGGTGACATCTTCTGGTTGGCTGACATCCTCAGTTGCAGTGACACTGTGATCCAGAGAGCAAAGGGGTATGACAGACACCAGCGGCAAAACGCATCGGTGTCACTCAGTCTGGCTGTCGGGCGCGTGAGTCTCTAACTCATCTCATCACACTTGTTTTTGTCAGATTATCCTATTGCTTTTGGATGAATACCCAAGCAAACAGACTCAGGAGCGATTGAACAAAGCCATTTTAAATACTTCATCCATTGTGTGTCTTTTTTAAAAAAATTTTTTGGTACTGGGTTGTTTTTTGGTGCATGTCACGCATATAGTAGCGCATGTGTCAGTCAGCAGGACGCGTGTGAAAACAGGAAAGCAGGACGCGAGGTGGCTCGCAGGCCCCTCTGAGCGGCTCTTCCTCTGGGCCTGCGCGTGGCTCCAGCGGGGGACAGAGCTGTGGTCAGAGGGGGGAAAGTGTGCACACATTGATAAGTGGATATCCTGCAAACATGTTTCCTGGACATACTGCAAAGTTCAGTGCCCCTCTCTTGCTGTGTGCTGGCTGGGATGGGCCCGGGGGCAGGTGACAGCACACTGCTTCAGCGAGAACAAAGCGCTGGCGGTCACTCTTTTCCTGTAACACTGACTGGGTGACAATGTATATATAGCTGACACCTCGTGGTCCGGGGACACAAGAGAGGAACAAAAAATCTAACCGCAAAAAAAACAGAAAGAAGCAAAGTGCACATTTTTGACATTCCACATACCGGTGAAGCGACAGTGGCTGTCGCTGGGTAGAATATGACTGCCACTGAATTATAATTGGTCGTGTTATTACTGTTGTTGTCTGTGACCTTTGGCACCACACAGTTCCTCTGTACATGCTCAGACCTTCCATTCTGAAAAGCAATCTGGTATGTATTTATTTTTCAGAACTGCAATGGTGCTGAGTGCAGCCATGAAAGTCAGTGGGAACAGCCATATAAATGCAAACAGCTGGGTCTTCATAGAGCAAATGTTTCAGATATAATATTTAAAGGTGTTGAGGTGCTGAAACCTGTGATCTTCCCAAAGAGTGCTGTCCACTAGGATTCCTTATGCAACACTTCCCACTCATGTACATATAAAATAACAGTTTAAAAGTTTATACAGGCTGAAGTGGCATAGGTGTGAGAGAGGTTGCTGCTTTTGTCTTAAAAAAATGTTATTTTCCCCTGTAGTGAACAGTGACTTATAGTCACTTAACATACATCACTTTCCTTTAGTCATTTCAGACTGGCTTTCAGGATTATATGGAAACTTTTTTTTTTGTTCGGTCTGTGTTAGTGAGCTCGATGTTTTGATCTCTTATCCAGCTTTGTGATGAAAGTATAAGCATTTTAATTGTGGTTGTACTTGAGTTTCCTTGTGTTTTCCAGCCTGAAAAGATTTATCTGTTGATGTATGATCAAATTCAGAACACTGTGACCCTAACAGTGCATTTAGTTTTTAACAATTTTCCACTATCCTTTCAGTCATTTTGTCTGTTGTATTCATGCCCCTCGCAGGCTTTCCCAGGGTTCCCTCCTCCTCCGGAGCTGAATGCAGAGAGCTAAGCGCAGTACAGGTCTGAGCCGGTTCTCTCTCCTCTGTGTGTCCCTGCAGACGAGCCCAGCATGTGTTACCTGTACGACGGGGACGGCGTGTGTGAGGACTTCGAGCGGGAGACCAGCGTGCGGGACTGCGGCCTCTACACTCCCAGCGGCTTCCTGGACCAGTGGGCCACGGCGGTGGAGGCGTCCCACGAGGAAAGCGCCAACTGCCCCTGCGAGGTGGCCGTGGGGTACCCCGCAGTGACCAAGGTGACACCCCCATGACACTCACCCTTTCCCTCTCGTTGCATTTGTAAGCAAAGCCTCCCAGATGTGTTTAAGAGGAAGTATGAATGCAAACAGTGTCACGTGACCCAAGGTCTCCCTCTCATGTCCTTATCCTGTAACGTGATTGACACAGGGCACAAATGACAACAGTATTAACTCCAGTCGACAGTACCTGAGAGAAAGAATAAGATATATCTTGCCTCCTGTCCCAAGCTGTTCTTATCTTGCCTTTCCAAAAGGCATTGCACTACACTGGGTCCCAGATAAATAAGACCCCGATGATAGTGATAATTTGGTTATTCAAGGTGCAGGTGAAAATGTTTCGTACAGTGTGCATGGATAACGTGTGTTTTCAGCAGGAAAAGAGAATACTAAGCATTGTGTGTAGCGGGTATTGGCTCTTGTGCATGTGTTATGAAA
Organism: Megalops atlanticus; assembly: GCA_019176425.1. Lineage (NCBI taxonomy): Eukaryota > Metazoa > Chordata > Actinopteri > Elopiformes > Megalopidae > Megalops > Megalops atlanticus. Next base: position 1,205,850 of record CM032878.1, read on the forward strand.
TGAGGCGGGGGTGCTGGGGTGGGGGAGATATGCTTTCTAAAAAGCTGCAAGAAAAGGAGTCTGCTCCCCCGCGGCCCCGCCCTGCAAGCCCAGTCCACACATTGCTGAGAGTGTGCCCAAGCACTGCACAAACAATAACACAGCTGCCAGTCTGCAAAAGCACAGCACTAATGAGTATAAATGAGCTCTTGATTTAACCTTGCTCTGTTTATAAAAGGCTTCGTTTGGAGCTGCGCTTTGTTAGACCAATCGGGAGCCCTTTAAGCGCTTTGATAGATGCATTGTGAATGGGAAGCAGTCTCCTCTTTGGAGGTTGTGTTGTTTCAGTGCTGTCAGTCCCCACCAAGGTAATCCTGTTTGATGGAAAAGAGCAGCTTGTCTGCAGTCCCTCATATGCTAACACACATTACAAGTCACACAATAGCACTTGACTTTTCAGCTCTGGTACCACTTGGTTTCAGAGTAATTGTTACTTTTACATTCTGGAGAAATTGATGCATTGCTTATTATTATACCTTATTATTACCTCTCCAGAGCTGTGGACTGTCACCCATAACCCTTTCTGTTCATTAATAACATCCCTATAGTCATTCTAATAGCTTGTCAGTACAGAAGATGCTCACCAGTAAGCCATGTGGAAGAACAGGGTACAGGCAGCACTGTGAGTGTATGGAGAGATGCAGAGTCCTGGTTCATGCATATAGGACATGTAGTGATTTCAGACACATCTCATTTCGCCTGACACAAGCTGTGTGAAAGTTTTCTAACTGTAATGTTATTCCCTCAGGCTGTGCTGGCGCTGCCACTGAGAGAATCACAGCAGCAGTAGCAGTGCTGGTGCCAGCTCCAGTGTGCAGCACAGCCAAAGGCCTTACATTACATTACATTATTGCCATTTAGCAGACGCTCTTATCCAGACCAACTTACATAGGTTGAACAATTTACATACAGCTGGATATTTATTGAGGCACTTGTGGGTGAGGTACCTTGCCCAGGGGCACAACAGCAGTGTCCCAGCAGGAAACCAAACCAACAACCTTCTGGTTACAAGCCCTGCTCCTTACCACTACGCCATACTGCTGCCACACTACACCATACTGCTGCCTTAGACTGCTTTAGCGCTGGAACAATAGAATTCACAGTGCCAGTGGGTTTTTATGTGGCTACTTACAACTGCAGGGGGGCGGAGGGGGTGTCACAGAACAGAATTCTTTGTGAATGACGGGGTATCCCTGTAGCTTGAATAAACATCTCTGTGCCCTTAAAGCCAAACCAAAAACCCAGATCCAGTACATCGTCTCATACCGCTCTGGAAACATGAGCACACGGTTCATGGCCCCTCTCAGTTTTAAAATGTGTATTTCACTCTGTGGGCAAATAGGGAATATTATGAGCACCCACTGGGGTATTTTGGGATTATCTCTCAATGTCCTGCTGTCCCTTTTACATTGTGTGATACGTACCATAGACTGATTAGATTTCTTTTCTGTTCATTCATTTATTCACTTGAATTGTAATAGTTGATATGCACAAAACTACAAGTTGTTCTCTCAGATGGCATGTTTGATTTCCTGGGGTCTTTAGGTGTTTCATGGCCAGACTAACACAGAACTTCCTTTTGTGGGAAAACTGAATGATCAGTCTTGGAGGTATTATTAAAGTGATATTAAACAGGTTTTACTGAAGAAAATCTATCGTTTAAAAGCTTATTCATAGTTTTTGATAATGTAATAATACAACTGGTTAAAAAATGAAGGAAGAAGCAATGGTACAGGAGATGCTTGCTTTACATCAGTGTAAACATTTCCTATTTATGAAACTGTAGTACTGACTCACATGCTTTTTTGTTTCCTCTGCGTGTTTTTCACAAACTCTGCTCTGAGAGAGAGAACATCAAGACAAACAGTATAGCGTATCCAGAAGCAAGACCAGCAGGTTGCTCTCTCTCTCTCTCTCTCTCTCTCTCTCTCTCTCTCTCTCTCTCTCTCTTCTCTCTCTCTCCTCCTCCTCCCTCTTCCTCTCCCTCTCTCCTCCTCCTTCTCCCTCTTGCTCTCTCTTCCTCCCCCTTACTCTTGCTCTCTTTTCCTTTCCTTCTCTCTCCCTCTCCTTCTCTCTCTTCCTCTTCCTTGCTCTGTCTCTTTTTCTCTCCATCTTTCTCTTTGTCTCTGAGGCATTACGTCAGACCTCTCCATCCACACGCGTTCTAATTTTGTCACAGTTTCATTCAATTTTCATGGCGTATTTAGAAAGAAGCAAAGATGTTATGAATCCCACTCCGCCCTCCTTTCGCCCCAGTTCCCTCCTTACCTTGGTGTAAGGGACCATCAGGGGAAGGCCCCCTATCCTATTCTCAGCCCACTCAACACGTTCAGGATGTTGTAAAGACAAGCCACAAAGGGCCTCATATCCCTATTACACTTCTACACATCTGCCATTAGTTTCATGTATAATTGATATATTCAGAGATGAGTGACATGCATTTTTGTTGCTGGCACCACTGAGCACATGTTTCCATCCTTGCCCTGGGATGCACAGCCTCTCTGTGCTTTTACACTTCCATTCATGCAGCTTCAGGCATGGTGACTCCATAAATCAAACTCTCGCACAGGCCAGGTCCTGAAGCAAATACAGCAGCGTGGGACTTTTGGGCTGTGTCCAGATAATGTTACATAGCACTTACCTCATGCATGAGAGTGACCACTTGGGATGAGAAGGAGGACACAAGCCAGACTCCACCTGGAAGAATGCATACATGCGGCCGGATTGTGACAGGGGTCGGATGGAATATGTGCATGGGCTTTATGTGGCTGCTGGTGTCTTTCTACCACTTGGTCAATATTTGAGTATCCTCAGTTACATGAGCCAGTTTTACCACCTCACAGCCCAATAGCAGATCACCTTGATCTTCCAGGATTTTCTTCTGTAAACCAAGTAGGAAACCTCTGTATTGCAAGTATCCAAAACACATATCTGGAGAGAGGGTACTGCAAGACCATTATAGCAGATACTTTTAATTGTAAAACAAGATTAAATACCCAGTTTCTGATTTGTTCACCTGAAAGGTTGTTTTGTAGTTGTGACTTTTGGCCAGCAGTAAGACTGTTGCTGGTTGGGTTTCTCTTCTTTCCTTTGTGGATAGGACTTGTGTAAAGCAAGTATGAGTAATGCTTGTGTGTTTGAAATTGAGGTCATCTGGTTAATCCACAAAATAATGACAGCATCAGTGTGGTTTGATCTGCTCACGAGGCCTTGTCTTTATTAATATAGGTGGGGCTGAGAAAAGAAGCTAATTTACCACAGTAAAACATAAGAGAGGGAAAATAGATAAAGTGAAAGTGTCATGAAATGTAGTGCTTTTCAAGCTTTCTTTTTCCATTGGTGCTGAGGTGGCTTCACTGCTAGGAAATGGCCATTCAACCTCTGCTTAATTCATGAAAATGGTGTACCTTGATTTAGCCGTGGGAGCGTGACTGAAGCGCGGGCAGCTTTGAGGTGACCTGTTTATTCGGATGGAAGTGAGTGATTAGAAACAGCAGTGTGAGGCTGACCTGCCCCCGCCCTCTTCTCTTTTCCTGCTACTTGCTTTTTAATGGTTTGTGACCTGAAGAGAAACACACATGCAGTTTAGATAAATCCACGCCACTCATGACCCAGTTTCCCAGCTCCAAAGCCAGGCTGCTCTGCTCTCTGTACATTTCCATTACGCAGCATTGCTGTATGGAGAGCAGGCGTATGGCTCATACTGTAGGTGCCACAGCAATAATGCATTTTCATTCTGCTCGCTGGCTGTCTGACCTTAGAAGTCAATTGTGTAACAGTTCACCGTGCAGAATGCCTGTTTAGATAGACAGAAAAAAGATTCACCTGATGTAACGTAATGATATGTCTGTGTGTTTTTATTTTATTTTGTTTTTTCAATCCCTTTGAGGTCTGTCTGGATCCTGGTGACAGGGAGCCTGTGTTTCTCTCCCAGACACTGAGCCACAGAGGCAAAGCAGTGTATGGCTCTGCCCCTCCAAGCCTTTCATCCAAGCCTGAATGGCAGCAGATAGCATCAGCAGGAAAGGTCCTTTAGGATGAAACTCATGTAATACTGCTGTGCTGAATGCTGGCGCGTTATCTGCGCTAGCACGGGTGTGTCAAATGCTTTGATTCATTTTTAAACACTGCAAAAGCACTTCAACGGTTTGTGGATTTTATCTCAAGTTCCACTTGGTGCTGTTGCACATGAATGCCCTGTCCAATAATCCAAGTGTATTTTTGTTTTGTTTTGTTTTTTATGGTGCTGTTCTTCAAATGGAGCATCACGAGTAAAAACTGAAGTTTTTACAGAAAAGAAGAGATATTTTGGGGAAGCTGGTTGAATGCAGTTTTGAAACTGTCTTGCTTGGACCTGTGGGGATTATCTGAAAAATAAAAATAAGTAAAAGACATGGTAAATTCCTGCTGTATAGCCTCTGCATGGAGCGAGCAGGTATGTCCTCTGAAGGCACAGTCTCGGGGGGCACTGCCAGCAGATAGCATCTGCTTACGTACACAGAGGAGCTCTTACACATGGAGGGGAAATGATGTGGACCGACCTGAGGTCTCACAGACACATGCATCACACGCATAGCCCTGTGGATGCTTCATCTCTGTTTGATGTAGCTGTTTTGTTTCTTATGGACAAACGGATGGGAGACTTGGTTGCATGTGGCCAGGAAGATCTTTGAAGATCTGTGTTTGCTCTTGGTTCTACATTTTGACTGCAAGGGATCTGGCGCAAGATCTAATTGGCTGGCCGTCCCTGCCCTTGGATTCAGGAGGGTTTCATTCTGAAAATCCAGTGTGTCCCAGCGTGACCCTCCGGGCGGCTGCCGCCTCACTGATCCGGGCCTGAATGTGCCGCTGGCCCTGAGCGCGCAGTGCAGCGCCCACACACAGCACACTGGCACAACACACTGTTGCTTTACACACTGGCCATCACATTTCACAAGACTTTATACAATATATTGGGAAAATGTTCTCATTCAGAATGGCTTAAGAAACCACCATGGGAAGATTGATAAAGTGGATATCACAACAGCATATCTGTTATACAGTAGTGTTCACTTCTGGACACTTTCCAATTGCTCGACATCAGCAGTGTGGCAGGTTTTCTGCTGCTTTCCTAGCAGATGATCATGGTGTTTTTTGAAGACTTGAAGACTCATTCATACGCATTCATACGCTCAGTGTGCTCCTGCTCTAAGCTGCTGTTGGGGGACATTGCAGCTTGTGTAGGGCAGGAGCATGGAATTCACTGGGGTATATCTATGGCAGCAGTAACCATGGACACCTACTTTCTGGCCTCCTATACACCCTCTCAGGATGGTTCTGTTACCAGATGTTACTGCGGTGCATGCCTGAGTCACGGGGCTGCTTCTCTCACTCTCTCTGTTCCTGTGAGGCCTTGTGGGATGTCTTCTCCTGGGGCATATGATACCTCTCCACCAATCCAGCGGGTCCGTGGCGATTGCACCATGACCTCAGATTATAGCTGTCTGCCTTGCAATATGGATGCCCAAGGAACACATAACATGCTCTGAAAGCACATTGCCAAACCTGCCAAGCCCAGCATTGGGTGAGAAATTATATAATACAGCATACAAGCCTTGTACTTAGGAACAAAAATATACACACCACCGCCATGCGTAACAGCTTAGGTGCTTGTGGTTTCCCTCTCTGAAACCAATCAGCATTTAGTCGGCCAAGACAGACATTCCACCCCAGCATAGCCAGGCGCTTGGCTGCTGTGCCTCTGTTGCAGGGGGCTTTTCATCACTGCTCTTTTACTGTCTTACTCTTTTCACAGAAATCACAGTGCTGCCATTGCATCAACATGGAAGTACAGCATGGGTGAAATGTCTTGTGCTGTGTAGAATGTGAAAAGGCTGTTTGGCACAATGCTATCAGGGAAAGCAGAATTTCTGTGCAGCAAAGTTAAATGCAAAGGTTACACCTGTCAATGTATTCTGAACTGTTACACCCCTTACTCTAAAAGCCATTGATTTAGATGTTACAGGTGTTTTTTCTGGCAGATTTAGCTGCTGAAAAAATATTTTAGCAGAAAAAATAAATTACAAATCGCTTATTTATTGGCTACCTTCCAACAATAAGTTGGTGGTTTAGTTGAATTGTCCTGTTGCAATTCAAGAGAAGAAATAAGCATTTGTGTAGCTTTATCTTCCAGCTTGTGTATGACTGTATTTGTTTTGCAAAGGTAAATGTAGAGTGAGTGCACAGTGAAGGGAAGGCCCTAACAGAGGCACTTGCATATATGATTGACATTATGATGTGGTGGTGTGAGTGGTAGTGTCACTTAGTATTTAACAAGTTGAGCTTGTAAGGTTGCAGGTTTGGGACTTTAGCCTGATGTTGAATAGTGTAGTAGTATATCCTGCATTGTGTCAGTAAATATCCAGCCAGATAATTTGTGATAATAAAGCCGTCTGCTAATCGAATATATAACATTTATTTGTACAATGGGATTTTATAGGAGCAGATCAGGTCAAGTGCACAGCAGCAGACACCAAGCCAGGACCTGACCCTTTCATTTGGCCTGTTCTTGTGTCAAAATCATCAGTCTGCACCGCAGTTTAAAGAACTGGACTTCCTTCCAAAAATATCCAAATTGACATCCATTTCTCATTGGTTTTCCATCTGTGTAGGAAGAAACAGATGAACAGCCACAGTAATGCCTAGCAACTGCCTTCTCTTTTTAACACACAGGGACTGAAATATTTTGTTGCTTGATGTCATAGGCAGCAGGTTTTCAGTCTTTACTTCAGATTATGTCATTCTTCGAAGAGAGCTGGCTGAAAAAGGAACATGCCAGTTTGTGAACACAAAGTTCAGTGAGTTTGACTCCACCCATCTCCACTCTCAAACCCTGTGGACTTCACCATGTCTCTAATGCAACATCTCCCTGGAGGGTTTGTTCAGTTAATTGATCACATGGATTCAGATTTAAGGTTTCAGGTTTAATTTTGGTAATCTCCAGAAGTGTGTTTGGGATGATAGAAAACACTTGTATGCATTTGTAAGTCATAGTATCAGGACATGATGTCCACTGTAAATATCACTGCATGCTTCCAGCGCATCCGCTGGAGAGTAAAACAAAAGAGTATACTTTGGTAAAATAACAACAGTATTGTTTCAAAGTTTAAAAGGTATGTAGACAATTAATATGTACCCCCTCACTTTTGCTGATTGTAAAACAGGATTGCACCCTTTGCTGTACAGTAGAATTTGCAGAGTGGAATTCAGCATTGTTCATTTACAAGGACAACATAAAAAATAATAAACTTTACAGCCATCTGAAGTTTAGCCAGCCCATGAAGCTAACACTGCACACTGACAGAAATGACAACGCGCGCGCGTGCACACACACGCACGCACGCACGCACGCACGCACACACACACACACTGCGTGTAATCATTATCCCATGAGGCACTCCTGTCACACACTTTGTTTGGAAGCGCACAGAGCAGTAAATTATTCCCCATAAAGATAGTGCCATTTCTGAGTCTCTGGAGCCTTGAATAGAGATTACTGGAATGAGAGCAGGTTGCTGGTGAAGGAGCCAGCTGTCCCATGTCCCCAGCATCCCCAGTGCCTCCAGAAAGGTGTCGCTCTTACACATGGATCCGCACTCCTCTGCGCAGCAACATTAAAGAGGAAGAAACAAAAACAGGTTGTAATTGGGTTTGCTTTGACATTACAGAGCAGCTGTTTTTACACTACGTCAGGTGTTGCTGTTTTGTTGTCAAAGATCACTAACAGGTGTGAACCCCGAAACCTCACACTTCCCCACTGCAGCTGCGGCTGCTGGATGCAGGCTTGAGAGGACGCATGCACAGGAAGCGCAAACCCCACCGCGCTAATGAGGGGAAGGCACATCATCTGTGGAAGGGCAGGCCTGTGCTTCTGCCAGCTCTGACCATCTCCTCGCCCTGCTCAACCGCAGCCTCTCAAACATAATTGGCTCATTGATGGAGAGGCAGAGTTGGCTTTGACAGGCCCCTACCACACATGCACAGGAGACTCCTGCTAGCGCTTCATGTTATATTTTTACTCTTTTCTTTTTTCTTAGTGGACGCCCTTATGTGACCTCACAATAAAATCCTCTGCAAATGTCTTACAGATGCAAAGCATTTTGGCAAAATGGATCTCTCATTCATTTTTTAACTTTAGGGGGGGGAAAGTAATACTGACAATACAAACAGCTGTTTGTTCAAGGAGGAGCCAATCAAAAACAGGAGGCTGGCAGACTCTTGTGTATGTCAGATTCCCCTCCCATGTTAAAGGCCAGATGTCTGCTGCGTGTCCTGCACAGGGAGTCCCCAGCAATCAGAGCAGCACCCCAGCTGTCTGTCTGCTCATGCACTTCTATTTATTCAAGAACAAATTTGCTATACCTGATATCTTGATCCTGATCTGATATCTTGTCCTCTATGTAATCATTGGAACCCAAATCTAAAGCAAACTACAAAAGCAAACACCATCACTTGGGCGTCTTCTAATCCTTTCCAGTGGCGAGGTGGTCTGCTCTTTCAGCTTTAACCCCTCAACCCCAAAAGCTGCAAATTGTGGCCGGATAAGCTTACTTCATTCTCCACTGAACAACTGTCAGTTTTCCATATAGAAACTTCCTTTTTTTTTTTGTCATTTACATAAAGCTTGTCCTTTACATTGTACCAAATATCTGATCAGAATTGGCTCTGCAATAGTGGTGCAAAGTCTGCTTATATCTCTGAGATTTTTAACTGATACTTTTTCATATTACAAAGTAAAGAAATGTCCCATTCTGCATGGTTTTTAGATGCATACAGTCCAGACAATCAATACTATCTGTCTCTGTAGCGATAACTGAGCTGACACATTGGATTTGAGAGGGGCATTCATTTAACAAGCGGAATTTATTTTTTTTATATAGAAGGACATATCGAATTCCTCATGTCATGGACAGGCCTCCTGGCATTTTCCAGCAGAGCAATATGTGGATATGTGTGGATACCTATTATTGATCCTGAGTAATCTGCCTAAAATTGAGCAGTATCCAAAACTTCAGTACACATCAAAAAACAGGGCAGGGTTCAAAGAGTTAATGCATATGTATGGAAGTGTTCGGGCTGTAGCAAGGCTGTGATGGGCGGTGAAATGCTGGTGACTTGTGTATTTGGGCGCAGCAGAGGCGCGGGGAGGGGGCTTCGGGCCGCGGTAAGAGCGCCTCTGTGTGTTCCGTCTGCTGCAGGGAAAGCGGGCTTCAATCTGTGACCTGACTTCACCCTGTCAGGGGGGTCCACTCGCAGGAAATGCTGCGGTGAGGCCGATTAAACAATCAGGACAATTATTATTATTATGATTTTTTTTACTTATTTGAATGTATTTATTTATTTTTGATGAGGGGGGTTGATGGGGAGGAATGCCGCTAATAGGCACGTTGGCTGATTGGTAGTAGTTGAGCGGAACACAGCTGAGAGGCAGTCCTGGAGCCCCTCGCTTTTGGAGTGCCCTGGTCTCGAGGGTTCCAAATGGAGCCTTCTCACGGACTTTGGAACCCCCCTCCTCATGTGGGAGGCCCCAGGCCTGGAGCTGGGGTGTGCGGGGGGGATTGCGTCTGTAGCACTGTAGGGAGAGCAACATGGGGGGGCAGGTCTCTGTGCCCCCCAAAACACCCCCAAACCCTGAGCACAACCAGTCTACTGGCATTTCACTCTGTTTGCTTTTATCTCAAGTGGCACTCCACAAACAAAATATGCGTTTGCAGACGGGCGCTTGCCAGTGTTAACCGCGCCGCTTCTGAGGCTAATTGCGAATATCCAGATGGTCTAAATTACATCTCGATAGTAAATTGCAGACTCGCTCCCCCCTCCGATTACAGTGTTTTCAGTAGTGAGCGCTTCAGGTAATTTGCTTGTAATTAACTTTAAAACATTTTGAGTTGAGCAGCGGCAGAGCTGGAGGAGCTGTGCTTGAAAGGCTGCAGAGGCTTAAGTGAAAGATTGCCCCAGTGACATTACACAATAGGAAGACTGCAATCATCCCAACTAGTGCTTTCAAGCCGTTACCAAGCTAATAAACCACCACAGACTGCAATAAAATGGAACCAAACTTTTTTTTTATTCAGTGTTTTTTAAGAGGGCTTACATCTGTAACTCTTTGTCTGTTTGCTTTACTCTTACACTGATCACTTTCAAAAAGTTTTTTGAATTCCTGTATTTAGCTGAAAAGTATTGATCATTGTGCTCAACAGTAGGATGTTTGCTGTGTAGGGAGTTCCACAAAGATCCCACATACATCCCTGCATTGAGGGACATGCATGCTATCCGCTATCATTTTTTTGTTTCCAATATAAATAGTTGAATTGTACCAATCATTCAAATTTTAATATGATTATTGGATTGAGTCATTTATCCTCAGATCTGACCAACTGTTGCTGTCTGACAGACATACCATATTACTGATTATATTATATGGAGTCTGTTTTGATTTCTGTGATAGAGCACATGTTGCCATGCTGTGGTTGTGGGATTGCACTTGCTGGCTCAGCACCACATGGTCAGCACCATACAGTATGTACTTCCACCTTCATACAACATGCCAATCAAGACTGTCTAACATGGCCTCCACCCCAAGGGTGATTCTCATTTGTATACATACATACATACATACATACATACATACATACATACAGTCACATTCTGTTAAAGTCAATAGACTATATATAGCATAGGTAGAAGCCAATCAAAGCTTCAGAATGAAGCAGTCCTGTGAAAAGGAAGCTGCTCAGAGCTTCCAGCTAGGTAACCGTACTGATTTGGCTTTCCAGACTTTGTACTAATGGAAAATGTTAATGGGAGGGATTGCATTATGAGGTTTTCAGGAGGGAGCACAATCAGAGCATGAATATTGCAAGGGTCTCTGAGATGTTTCCATGGTCATTCTGTGGTTGGTGAATGACAGGTGTCTGTTTCCAGAAGTACTGGCTAAAGGCGTAATGTGTTTCTGGACAGAGGTGGACTGAAGCAGCTGTCACTCATGATTTAACATCTGGTGGCTTTTTCTGAAAAGAGGAGATTGTGGGCTTGGTTTCGGAGAAGATCAAACCCCTTGTCCAGCCCCCATAACTTCCAGGCAGTCTCCAGCGCACCAGCGTGCTTAGCATAATATACTGTCCCACCATATGTAACAGACCAGCACAGCCCTGTGTTTTCCCTAGGAACTTCTCCACAGAATTACATAACTGGTGACATATCCAAATGATAGTACTTTAAGCAAACACAAACCCAGGATACATTGAAGAAAACACTACGTCACTGAGGACAAAATTTAGCTTTCCTGTCAAGTTCAAAAGCCAGCAAAATAATATTAAAAAAATAAAATTAAATTGTGTAAAATGTGCATATGATATGCATATGCGCATCAACATAGAATCCAGAATACAGAACACCATCTCTCCAGTAGTGTGGCATGGTGGTTAAAATCCCGGACTGGATGCACTGTGGTTGAACCCTTGAGTAAAGCAGTTTGTCTGAATGGCTTATGCAAACATGCAGATGCATAATTGCAAAATGAGAGTTGCCTTGGAGAAGGTAGGAGGCCTGCAGCTCCCTGTCCTAGTTGCATGCTGCTACTGTCTCACACTTGCTTTGTTCTGTCCTTAGACCTGCCAGTCCAAGGCCTTTGACCTGTCCAATGGGGTGTCCCAGTATGCCTGGTTCCCCTGCCAGGAGGCACAGCAGCACTCCTGGAACCCCCAGTACTGGCTTAAGGTAGGAGACACAGGAGGTGCTGGGGTGTAAGCCTGCTGTCTCTGCAGTGATACTGCAGGTAACTCGCCCCATGCTGGGAGCTTAGCCTGGAGGTTGTGTTGAGATATTTTCAGTTTGCATGGTAAGTTGGATCTATGCTGTATGATTTAGTGTTGGTGCACAGTACAGCGTGTCTTTGCTGTCCTTTCAGGCATACTATGCTCACCCCATGGTGGCTGCAGCAGTCATCATTCACCTGGCAGCAGATGGGACCGGCTACATCGACCAGACGCAGTGCAACATCACCGTTCAGCTCGTGGACACAAAGGAGCAGATACACAGCCTAGGTCTGACTGCACTTTTGTCATGCAGTAATTTTATTCCCAACAATGCAGTGACAGACATGAGCTCAGTGCACTTTTGTGAGTGTTGTGTGGCATGCATGTGTGAGTTGGAATGTGACTGTGGGGCATCTCTGACTCCCCCTCCCTCAGGTGATTGGCGCCTGAGTTGTAGGAACAACCCCCTGGTGATCCCGGTCAGTCACGACCTCAGCACTGCCTTCTACCGCACCAAAGCCATTGTGGTCAAGTTCCGTTCACATCTGGTGGCCATCTCCGGAGTGGGGCTTCGCTCTTTCCAGTACTTCGACCCCATCACCATCAGCGGCTGCCAAAGCAATGAGATCTACAACCCCATGGGCCAGAGGTAGGACATCTTTTTTAGGCAATTTGCTTTGCAAGAACATGCTGATTGGATGATGGTCTTAGCTGCTTCACATGACTCAGACAGTAAAGGGATTCCAGTGTTACTCATGCCCAGGTGAGTGTTACTGTGTTATTTGTGCCGAGGTTGGTGTTCCAGTGTTGGTGAGGAGTAGATTTAAATTACCTCTGATGTCATGGAAACAATGGAAAAGTCCTATCATACAAATCTGTTTGAATCCTTCAATCCAGACAGACAGAGGGAGACAGAGTGTGTGTGTGTATGTGTGTGTGTGTGTGTGTGAGAGAGAGAGAGAGAGAGAGAGAGAGAGAGAGAGAGAGAAAATAGAGGCAGTAAGGTCTTTGTTCCTCTGTATAAACACAGGTTCTGTCCTACTAAACATGCAGATTCAGGACTATGGATCCACAGAACAGGGGAAACAACCAGAGAGGCCAGGGCACCTCAGATACACCCCTCACACATGCGCACACACACACACACATTCAGTCAGACTCACACACACACATGCACACATTCAGTCTAACACACATGCGCATTCAGTCAAACACACACACTGACCCAAACAAAGCAAAAGAGTGCTGTTGGCAGTCTGTGCTGTAGTGTAATGGAAGTCTGATTGCCTTCTTATGTGATCCTCTTCCCCCATGCAGAGTGTGGGGGCAATCAGGAAATCATAATAATAGCAATAATAAGAATAGTAATAACAATAATAATCATAATTGAAGTGTCATAGCTCTCCGCAGTTCTCAGCCTGTGTTGTATGACTTGTACTGTATTGGCAGAGAGTACTGTGTGGTATTAGGTTTCAGATTAAAGCCCGGCTTGGTGCTGAAAGCCAAGTGTCTCAGAGCTGGACGGAACCATCTCAGTGGACTGGCGCCAGAAGTGCTTCCAAGGGATCTTTGGAATTTCACAATGACTGGCTTGTTTTTATTTATTTATTTATTTATTGTCTGTGCGTGTGTGTGTGTGTGCGTGTGTGTGGTGGTGGTGGGGGGTGGTGGTTAGAAAACAATCCAAAACAATCCATGTTAACTTAGCTTACACAAAAAACATAACAGTTTCTTCAGATATTCTGTTGTTCTTCCATGTACTTTATTACTGCTATGGTTATCTCCACCAAGTCAGTAGGAATTCCTGCAGGGGCTATGGGTATTTGTAGTATGCATGAATTTGTCCTAGTTATGTTCCAAGCCATTTTTACTCGTCTTGTTTTGGCTCTTAGCTTTCACTGGCCTTACAGATGGCTACATTTTGCACCCCCTTGCACATGCTGTAGCTAGGATCTTTCTAATCACTATGTGTGTGTGTGTGTGTGTGTGTGTGTGTGTGTGTGTGTGTGTGTGTGTGAACGTGTCCACTGAGCCCTCTCCTCACACCACACACACTGCCTCATGTACTGAAAATCCCCACAGGTTCCGTCACCACTATTATTATTCTATTATTTTCTTTCTTCTATTATTAATTTATTAAATCCTTTTTGTGTGAGTTGTTCACGGCATCCTTCCTACACCCCATCTTTTGCCTTTATTTCTATTCCAGATGCCAAATTGTCCCGTCATCATAATGCCAAAGACCAGTACCCCTTTACTACCATCGACAGCAACATTACAATTAATATTTACTTATCATTATTATTATTATTATTGTTGTTTCATTTCTTGGAGGAGTTTGTTCCCCGTCAACTTTTCCAAACTTTTGAGATTCATGGCCTTGTTTATTCTGGTTGGCAGAGAGAGCAGGGGCAGTTGCGGTGTCGCAGTGAGGCGAGGGATTGAGGGGGGCAGCGTGCTTGAAAAGTGTGACTTGATGTGCGTTTCCTCACGTTGCTTCCTCGTGGGCTGAGCTCTGGGCCGCAGGCCTTGGCCTGGCTGCTGCCAGAAGCATGTCTCCTCTAATACTTCTCTGCTGCTCTGCAAAACACCAACTCCCTGATCCCCAAAGTTGTTAACAACGTAGCCATTAACATAATCCACTTTATGTTCCATTTTTGGTAATAGTTTTTTTTTTCTCTCCTTCTCTCCTTTTTTTCAAGAGGAGGATTTGAGTGCATTGACGTATTTCAAAATGCACATGTGGAACATATTTTAGTGCAATTTTTTCTCTTTTTTACCAGCACATTGTCTATCTGGTAAAGTAGTTTAAGAGGTTAGTAAGGGAGGCACAGATTGATACCACAGTTGCAGGAGAGTGGAACGGATTTTGTCAGACACAAGTTTATGTTTATCAGGTTGTGTTGTGTTATTTTGTGTGGTCCGTGTGTTGGAACAAGAGTAGCTTGCCCTACAATACGCATAACTGAAGGACATACTGAAAGCTGAAGAGGATATATTGATCCACACAGCAAGTGCTTGGGAGTGTAACAGGTAAACAGTCATTTTGATTAGTGTTAGACTGTAAACTTAGCGCCCTCCTGTTTTGTAATTGGAACATTTGTGCAGATATAATGCGAATATTCCATTTATAATGACCAGATATTCAGATATGTGCTACACATTAAAAGTTCTGCCTCTGATGCTGTCAAAGCTGGAAGTGTTCTGATTTGCTGGATCATTATGAACATTGTTAAAGTGGCGTGGTCTTAAACAGAATGTCCATAAGAATGCACTGACAAAACTGGAACCTCCACTTACTAACCGGAACCTCTTAGACGAAGGCCGGGAGGTACTTGGGAGCGGAACATCTCCTCAGATTAGAATATCTTTGGTTACTACTGTGGTTAATATTGTGAGAAAAACAACAATAATACACAAGCAAGCAGGTCTGTCTCCATTAGTGATTCTGTTATTTAAACTTGCTATATCTATATAACTGTGCTACATCTTTGTGTGCATGTGTGCACGTGTGTGTATGTGTGCACGTGTGTGCGTGCGTGTGTGTCTGTGCATGTGTGCGTGTGTGCGTGCATGCAAGTGCATGCGTGTGCATGTGTGCATGCTTGTGTGTGTGCGTATGTGCGTGTGCGTGTATGTGCGTGTCTGTGTGCGTGCGTGTGTGTGTCTGTGCGCGTGCGTGTGTCTGTGCATGTGTGTGCGTGTGTATGTGCTGTGTGCATGCTTGCATGCGTGTGCATGTGCGTGTGTGTGTGTGTGCGTGCGTACACGTGTGTACGCGTGTGTGTGTGTGTGTGTGTGTGTGTGTGTGTGTGTGTGTGTGTGTGTGCTGAAACACAACACACCTGATAGTGGCAGATAATGGCTGGAGATCTCAGTGGGGAGTATTCTCTATCCAAAAGAAGCATTTCTCTAATACATTTTAGAATTTAGTACAATGATGCCAAAATGATGATGTGTACTTACTGTAATTTACTGCAGTAGGGAAGCTCTGTACATTTTGAATTCAGCAATGCATGTTCCTACTCCTCCCTGTTTGAACATGTCTTTAGCTGTCTACAGAGACTTAATTCTGCTTGTGTTTGTGTAAACATATGATGAGTCTGTACTGTTGGAATAAGGCTGTGTAAACTAGAGTTGCAGTGACTTTGCTGATTTGACAATATAAAAGTACAGGTTCTTGTACGTCAATTCAGATTGCATCTTTATAGGGGACTGCCTGCATTCAGAAGCTTTAACATAATCCGGATTGCTTCATAATCATGGCATGGTGTGATAGCAGAGCCGGGCTGTGTCCCAATCTGCAAGTAAGCGAGAGAGTTACGAGCAAGAAGGGGAAGGGTGTTAGTTGGGAGCAAACTGTCATTAATGTAGCTCTGTGGCTCATGACAAAACAAGAGTGGCTCCAAAAAAATTACATGAAACCATGGAAACGGCAGAAGTGGTGACATCTGGAAAGCATGCTGGAATCTTGGCTAAAAATGTTGAAAAAACATTATTTATCTGAAAGTGGGTTTTAACACTCCATAATTTTGAATCGTGTCCTCTCCCACACTGATCTTCACATTATTTTTAAGCAGTTTGAAAACTGTGGAACAGTTCAGAGTTAAAATTAAATCAATCTATAGGACGTTACCTTCAATGTGAAATATCAGTATGGAAAAATGCGCAAAATTTCACTTTAATGCACATCTTGCTCCAATTAATCTCACAGTTTTAGACATAGAATGTGACAATTTAAATGTTTCATTGTTTATAGTTGACCAGAATGGCCATCTACATTGTAACGGATGGCTAGTGATTGGTATGAAATACCTAGGTTAACTATTTTTAATCTCCACTTGACAACCACAATGATAAGTCGTTCTGGATATATCTTTTTTTTTGCATGTGTTGCAAATGAATAAATGTAAATGCCAAGTTGTTTGCCACAGATGTTATTGACGCCCATTAAAATGCACTGGAATTCACTGTTACTGCTGTTTGTCTACTGTGTGTGAGAAATGTTAATTCATAAAGTAAAACTTTAATACTACCAGTGGCAACATTATAGTGTTTTTGGTGTCACTGTTGCTGAATTGAACTCTTGTAAAATTTGTAAAAAGCGATCTGTGCAAACGCTAACCCTGGTATGATGAACAAAAGGGATCCTGGGATACCACACCAGATGTGAAGGATACAAGCTTGTACACTCACTGCAAGGAGCAACTGAGGGCAACTGAAAGTTCCTTTTTCAGGGTGGGAAACCCTCGACCTGTGCCTCGGCAGCACTTTGAGGGGAAGGTCTTACGGGAAGTGAGCAAAAATGCAGATTGGGACGCAGCCCTAGAGCACCTCGCGGCTGGAGACAGTTTTTGGTGCTGGGACTGAGATCTCTCCTGAGATGCCCTGCCCCTGGTCCTGACTGCTGGCTTAGTGTGATAGCAGTGAGGGATGAAAAGGACGCTCTTAGGCAGTATGTCCACTCTGCAGAAAGGGTGGGGCGGATGAAGAGGAGGGCCGGAGTAGCAGCGCTGGCTGCCCTTGAGAGTGCACTCAGTGCTGGTTTTGCTGCAGCCTCCCTCCAGGCTAAACCAGTTGTGACACACCAGCAACCTGATTAACAGGGGCAATAATGTCTGCCTCTGTACTGTATTTGCTGTGTGCTGTTGGGAAAGCCTGAGGTGAGATTGATGAAGAGGGGAGTGTGAATGAGAGACAGCTGAAAGGATAACCCACACTCCTCTTGGCGTTGCTGACATGGCTGCACACTGTGAAGCATTCGGACCAATAACAGAGGAAAGATGGAGGACGAGGGTGTGAGATTTTGAAACACATGCTCTACTCTTTAACACCCTATGTAATAATTAGCCAGAGTCCACTAAAGTCTTGACAGCAAAACTGGATAAGAAAATATTCCCCTGCAGCCCATGTGATGAAACTAACTGAAAAATAGGAAGTCTACATAAAACCTCAACCAACCAAGCTGCTGCGCTTATATAGCGCTATAAAAGGGCTTGGTGAACATCTAAGGAATGCTCTTCCACTAGCACAAAGGTCTACCATGGGAAAGTGGAAAGGTCAGTAGGATAATGGAGCTGTCAAAGACTATTACAATGCTGAAATCACAGCGCTAAGAGGCAGCAAAAAACCTGGGCTTGTCTGAAAACCAGGGGGGAGTGGGTGCAGAAATGAGAGAAAAATCCCCAACTGGAAGCACATCGAAACTTTACCTGGGCATTGCATGACTTTCTTAAGATGCTGTCACTAGATACGGGGGGAATCCAGATCACGGATCAACTGCAGTCCGTTATACCACTAGTACCTGGTGTCTATAGTACAGGTTCCCCACGCACAGCGTTTCACCATCCTGTATTACTAAATTTTTAACTTTTATAAAGATAAGTCAGCTCCTGCCATTTTTGACATGGGTTTCAATGCGCTTGTCCGAGTTGCCTCAACTTGTTTGACCGAGGTCACTGCGCTTAGTAACGGTTACTGTGGTATAATTGGACAGTTTCTATTTTGGGGAGGAGGGGCTTAGCGATAGGTCAATTTCCATGTGTGTATTACAACAGACAAATCATAATACTAACTAGTCCACAACCTCTCTCCTTGTTTCTGTCTCACTCTCACTCTGTCTTTTTCTCACTCACTCTCTGGAAGTCTATTTTTCTCCCTTTAGAAATGTTTTCCTTCTCTTTTCCTTTGCCCCATTTGTCTTCTCTGGTCCTTTTATAAATATTATTTTGATTTTTTTATCTGTCTTAGCATTTCAGAAATTCTGCTATTTTTTGAGACTTATCTAAACAGATCAAACTTGCTGTAACTGACACTGGCATTTTTTTTTTCAATTGTCATTTTCATAAAGTGCCAAAAGATTTAGTGTGATAGTTCGGTTATTCTACTCAATTTTTCCTAAACTCCTAAAAGCTACCTGGATCTTGAAAGCTGAACTCCCACCTCTTTAACGCCCTAAATGTCTCCCCCTCCCTTCCTGATATGTGCCATTTGCACCAATTAAGTGAACGTGTTATTGCTAAGCAGTCTGAACTAAAGAGTCGCGCTCACGGAAAGAACAAAGGGCAGGACTGCTCACTTTTGTACTTTAGCTTTTGTTCTTTTCCGCTGGCCTTTCCTGTGTGCTATTGTTAGACTGCATTTATCTAGATTCCTGCTATGCAAGTTCAGCAAACACAAAAGAAAAAAAAATAATAATGTTGAGGTTTTTTACCCGAAGGGTTCTAAATCTCTGATTATAATTAGCATTAGACGCAGTTCAAAGGCAAAACAATGAGGCAATGCTGGAGCAGGCTATTCCCCTGTGCCAGCATGCAGTGTGGTTCGTGTGCTCTGTACCACTGCCCTACACGGTTAAAGTAATACGGGCTGCATTCAAACATCATTTGTCCTTTACTTTGACTCGCAGCTAAAATACATACGAACTGATGTGGATTGCATAGTGTGGCTGTGCTGGAATGAGGGTGATGGGGTGATGGGGAAACAGTCCAAACAGCAATAACATCCATAGCTCATCACTGAGCACAGGCACCTGAGTGTCAGCAGCCTCTCTCTGCCTCTCCTCAGCTGTGTGCATTACTCCTGCGAGGCCGTCGACTGCCAGGAGCCCCTGATCCGCAACGCTGACATGAAGTGCAGCAGCCCTGGCTTCTTCAACGGCGTCCGCTGCACCGTCACCTGTAACCGCGGATACGTCCTGCAGATCCACAGGGATGATGACATCATCAAGACCCAGGTATTTACTGACATCAGTTCCTCTCTCAGCCTCTGAACCCCCTGAACTGTGTAAAAGTGTGCTACATGTACCTTGCCTGGCCAACCTTTGTCATGCAGTAATATTGTTGACTCTGGTTTTTCGCTTGTGTTGTATTGTACCTCGCTTGTAAGTCGCTTGGGATAAAAGCATCTGCCAAATGAATAAATGTAAATGTACATGTATTTATTTAGAACAGATATGGCAGTGAT
This sequence comes from Megalops atlanticus, assembly GCA_019176425.1. Classification (NCBI taxonomy): domain Eukaryota; kingdom Metazoa; phylum Chordata; class Actinopteri; order Elopiformes; family Megalopidae; genus Megalops; species Megalops atlanticus. The sequence continues at coordinate 1,225,649 of CM032878.1, forward strand.
GGTGAAGTTCCCCCCCACATAGCCAAGCACACTACCTTTAACACTACAGTCCAGGTAGGACTGTGTCTCTATAAAGGACAGTGCAGTTTACCCAAGGACTCTGCACACCACATTCTCATGTATGTGGGTGTGCCCTTGTCCTACTGGACATGAGCAAGGAAATGATTTCCAGATTGTCATATAAACACTGAATAATGTACCATTATTTCATAAAGCACACATTCAGGCCACATTCAGTTTATTCCAACAGTGCATTCATGCAAATTCTCCCACGCCACTACTTCATTCACTCACTCTCATGCAATCTCTCTCTCACTCACACACTCATTCCCTCACTCAGGCACTCTCTCATTTTCATTTTTCCTTTTTGTCATTTAGTAGATTCTGTTATCCAGAGCAACTTACATGGGTTGCAGTTTTAAATTATACATTTAACAGTTAACCATTTATACAGCTTGATATTTACCGAGGCAACTCTGGGTTAAGTACCTTGCCCAAAGGTGCAACAGCACTGCCCCAGTGGAGAGTTGAACCTGCAACCGCACACGGACGCAAATACACGCACACGCTCATACATGCACACACTCAGTCATTCACCCACACACTTACACACACACTCACATTCACACACACACATTCACACACACACACACACACACACACACACACACACACACACACACACGCGTGCGCACGCATGCACACACACACACACACACACACACACACACACACACACACTCAGCTCAGCTCAGCTTCACATAACAATCTCATTCAGTCACCCAAATGGCTTATAAAGCAGCAGTAAATGTTACTGTGCTCCTGGGTTATGTTAGGGGAGCTGTAAGGAATAAATGAATGTTCACAGTAAATGCCGTGAGGGTGGGGGGTACTGGTGTGTTTGCTGGTTTATGTCTCTTTTCCTAAACCACTTTCTTTGAGGAGGTTGTAACCATGGAAACAACCTTCAATTCAGATGGAAGGAAATGGGGCTTTCAAATAAAATGCACAAAAAGTAAATGACTAAGTTAGCACTAACTCAGAGAGAGCAGTGATTCAATTGTTCTTGGTGGGATTCACCCATGTCCAGAGGTCTGTGGCACCAGTACACTCTGGCAAATGCACTCCCGCCTCCTGTGAGTGTGTTCACGTGTGTGTGTGTGTGTGTGTGTGTGTGTGCATGCATGTGTGTGTGTTGTGTTGTGTTGTGTTTATGTGTGTGTCCATATACACTTTAAGGTCCATTTCAGCTGAATAGCCGTCTTTAATGTATAAAGAAAGCACCAGCGTAAGAGTCTAAGGATGTAATCGGTTCGGGTCTATTTGACATCTAAACCCTGTGATCCCAGCCACGCCAGCCGACACCCTTCAGGGACCTCATCTGTGGCACAGATACGGATCACTGGAGCATTCACATCTCCAGTCTCACTTTGTCGTCTGTGACGCGTGGATTTCCATGTGTGCTTGCTATAGAGGGCCGCTCTCTGCCCCGGCTCCCCTGAGTCTCCCTGGCAATGCCCTACCCCTTTCACACTTTTACAGGCTCAGAACAAAGCCACTCCCATTTGCGCTTATGCTTCGAGGTGACTGGCTGAAAGTAGTGGCACAAGCAGTGCAGACGTAAACAGCAAAGACATGAGCACTACCGGTTTTCCCACTGTCTGTGATGTTAACATACCTCCTGACTGCTGTCTTCATATTTCCTGATTGCTGTTGTCTTTGCTGTGTTAGCCTCAGTGAACTTTAATTTAAAAAGTCCAATCCATTAAAAACAACAAAAAAAATTACAACAGCAACATTAGAAAACAAAGCAGTACCCACAATTCTTTGCATGAAGGGTGGAGTCCAGCAGCACCTGCTCCATTAGCCTGCTTCCTGAGGCAAACACTACAGCAGTTTTACTGAGGCCCTTTTCCTTGTGTTCTAAAATGCTGTGCACATTTGAGAATGGCACAGACACATGTGGATGGACCATCGTCAACACAAATCCTCTGTAGGCGTGGACTCTATCCAGCGGAGGGTGTAAGGAGCAGTGTGTGTGGAGTAGGGGGTGGGAGCTTATGTAACAGCAGTGGGCCACGGGCCCCAATGCAGATGGGGGGGTGGTCGGGGTAGTGGGGGTGTGAGGTGGATTGGGGGACGCCTTTTCGGTTATGTAAGGTGAGGAGCCGATTTAGTTGTGCTCTCTCCCGCCAAAAGGGTTCTACCATGTCTCACTGGCAGAAAACTCAGACATGCTGAGCACTGTTTAGTCTCCCACTAGGAGCTTCTGACAGCAATATATGAATGCGTACACACACACACACATGCACATATGTAGAGAGAGAGAGAGAGAGAGAGACTTTCAGTGTGTCTCCCATTGTAAACTGTAAGCTATGTCTTCTTCATTTTAGTTTTTTTATTATTTTTGTTAACCATGCTCCTGGTTAGTGTGGTTAAGATTCTCACAGCTACTCATTCTAGCCATGAGACAGAGCGGAACATGCTTAGAAAGGCTTAGCCCTATCTTGTTCCATTATAAGATTACATTCCTGCTTCACCAGAGACTAAGTGGCTCCTGGAACTCAGCCTGGTATTATCATATCTTCAGAAACAATCTGTTCCCTTGCTTATTTGTGTGTTTATTGATGTGAGCATTTCTGCAGATTCAGTGGAGAAAGAGGTTGTGGAAGAAAAGGGCCATTCACCTGATCAGAGCAGGAACTTGCTGTACACCCCCAGTGTTCTAGTTGATAATTAAGACCTACTGTTGATAAGATACTCCTGCTTTGGGCAGCTCTTTGATGTTCTGTGTCTCAGTCCTGATTCAGAGTAAGGGGGAATGTCTCTGTGTGAAGGCACTCAGCGAGGGCTGAGTCACAGGATGAAGAGGATGGGGGAGAGAAAACAGCTTCAGTGAACACATTCCTTCCATTCACTACCAAGCAGCAGCAGAGCATGAGCTACAGTCAATGCTGATAAGGCACCAACGAGCCTCAGAGCTTCAGTAATGCAGACTTTCTCGTCTCCCTCATCACACAAGGAGTTACTGAACACATGGTCATGCCCTGATGTCACCAACAGGCAAAATGTATTTTCAAATGACAGGAGAGGATGGAGCATTAGACTTTGGTTTGTTTGTTTTATTTTGTTTTTTTTTTCTGGGTGGTAGGGTCAGGGTAGCGGTATAGAGGGTTCAGATCTGACGAAGGCATCTGTGTTGAATTAGGTCCGGTAGCCAGTGCTGCTTAAATGCCCAGAGGAGGAGGAGTCAATAGCTGTACATTTCTGAAGAAGGAAACTTCTGGCATGCACCCCCAGGTCCTTTCCTAGCCTTACACTTACGGGTCTCTCGTACTGAGCTGGAGGGGCGAGTCACTCAGCCACACATGCTGGGGTGGACCCACCCGTTTGTGTTCCCCCTGCTCCTCCTTGCTTTTCACAAAGTCTGCACTGAAGTCTGATTGAGCAAATGTGAACCACAGTAGCTGGGTAAAAATTTCAGTTTGACAATTTTTGTTTTATGTTTAACATTTGCTTTTGAATTTGAGCGCATTGTTGAGCACATCATTTATCGGTGATACCAGCACATCTGGTTTACTTCACATCAGCAAAGAAATGAGCACCTGAAACAAAGGCTGCAGGTATCAGTCTGCAGAGTTCAGGTGCATAGATGCAGCAGTGACAGAGGTTATGGCGGAAAGACTGACAGGAATGATGAATGATGAATGACTGTACGGTAAAACATTTTGCTCCTTGCAGTTTCCAGGTAAACGCAGGACTTCCTGCTGTCCACCAGAAGCAGGCCTTTATTCCGGGACCCGCCGTGGCTGGATGCCTTGATGCTGTTTTTGCAATGGCAGTTGTTGTTGTTGTTGTTGTTGTTGTTGTTGTTGTCTTTGTTGTCTTGCCAGAGGTGCGTGCTTTAGCGTAAGATGTGCTTATAGCGCTTAGGAGACCGTGGCGACTGTTGCTAGGGCAGCTTTGTCAGGGGATTAGGGTTGGTAATGATGTAATAGCCATGCTGTTTTTCAAAAACACATCATTTCACAGAAAGAATATTTGCCTTCATGCACTTTCGCTGTTTTTGCTCTTCATTTTTTTGATTTGTAAAATGAAAAAAAAAAGCTTCATTGGAAAAGTATTGATAAAACTACTGATCAATGAAAGTTTACAAAGAATCAGAATATTCTAAAGGGTAATAAATTGCATGTGTGTTGAAACAAGTCTTTTGAAAGTCAAATGGTGTGTGTGTGTGGTGTGTGTGTGTGTGTGTGTGTGTGTGTGTGTGTGTGTGTGTGTGTGTGTGTGTGTGTGTGTGTGTGTGTGTGTGCGTGTGTGCACCCTGTAATAGAGAGGTGTTAATTCTTATTGTCTTTGTGCCTCGCATTCAAGCATTCTCTCTTTGTGGTGGCAGGAGAAAGGGAACCCTTGGAGGTGCATTAAAAATAAAGTGGTGTCCTGAACATTGTGTTTCAGAGGGAATCTCCTGGCGACAGTGTCCGTGATAAACAAACAGTCATCAGTGACCCAGAGGGCTCTTCTCACAGCCCTGGAGGAGGGAAAGCGCTGTGTCCCTCTCTCTCCACCTCCACAGAATCAAGAGAGAGGGAGAGAAGGAGAGAGGGAGAGAAATGGAGAGGGACAGAAAGGAAGAGAAGGAGAGAGGGACAAAAGGGGGGAGGGACAGAAAGAGAGAGGGAGAGAAAGGGAGAGGGAGATAAGTAGAGAGGGACAGAAAGGGTGTGGGACAGAATAGGAGAGAGATGGAGAAGGGCATGTAGGGCACGATTATCATTATTATTATTAGTAATATCAGTATTATTTTTTATCCTTATTGTGTTGTTGATTATATTGTTTTTGTTACTTAATCTTTGGCAACACATAACCATGTGTCATGCCGATAAAGCTAATTTAAAGTGAGATGTGGAGGGAGTGAAATTCAGGAACAACGCTGACACAGTGGAGCAGGGTGGGCTGACTGAGGAGGAGAAACAGGGAAGGATGTGTAAATAACCTGAGAGGAGAGGAAGGGGGAGAATGAGGCTTCGGCCAGGAAGAGCTGCCCATGAGTGCCCTCTGAAGGTGGGGTGCCGGCAGTGCACTGTGAGCTGGGCTGGTATGTGTGGGCATTGCAGTGGCATATCCAGAAGTTTGCCTTTAAAGAGCAGCTGTCACAGAGAATAAAGCCACCACAGAATGAAGCTCAAGTCTGAAATGATAATTATTGCATTTCCCCCTCTCTCACTTACTGTAGTTTGGGAAAATTGAAATCTGTGAAACGCATGAAGCTGTCGACACAAGTCTGCGGTTATCCTCAGACTGGGCCGCTCTCGCGCCGGGCTGACAGCATGCGAAATGTGCAGGAGCGAGAGCCACGTAATCGCAGCACTCCTGGGGTCAGGGGCTGCCGCGGCACCCGCGGGCTTCACGGCTCTGCACACACTCCCCCGCCTATAAATAGGCGCGGTTTTGGGTTTTCCAGTGCGTGGTGAGGGTGAGGCTGGCGGGGACAGTGGGAAATGTGAGGACATTGGATGCTGACTGTGGTCAGCCAGACGGATTTCCCAGGGCCAGGAGGCAGGATATGTGTGTGTGGGGGGGTTCTGTCTACAGATGGGACAGTGATTTCTGATTCACAGCTACCTTCACCACACCAGAGCTGCAAACCGCTAGAAAACTAGAACATCTGAACACCAGAACTCCAAATCAGCAGACCCAGAAGACACCCAAACGCTTGAAACACCAGACCCAAAGCATAAGGTCTTCCTTCATTAGGCCCTAAAGGCTTATTTAAGATAGCCTGCAGAAAAAGATTTGGAATGAAACGCACCAAAAGGTTGGAGTTTGTATGCTTCTGGTGCGTGTGTGTGTGTGTGTGTGTGTGTGTGTGTGTGTGTGTGTGTGTGTGTGTAAAATGTGCTCAGTGACTGAGAGGTATCTCTGTAGTGAAAATGTGTAGATCTGTCGTCCCTGTTCTCAGGTCTTGCCCTAGATCATGTAATACGACTACACTTTCAACACACTACCAGAAACAGAGCGCGTTCCAGTGGATGAATGTACCGTGTAGTTACTGTTTACAAGAACTGTTGCTTTGAGCTTTTACTGTTACTGAATGTTTTGAAATCAACTTGGATTCATGTTTTGTGAGCTATCTTGTTCCAGGAAGTCAAATATAGCGATGAGCAAAATATGAGATGAAATCGGTAGGGCAGACTGTTTGTGGCCATGTACAGAAAAGGAACAGCATAGAATAGCCTGCCATTCTGGCTCTCTTGAACCCTTACATAATCTTTGAAAAGTCTCTGACTGAATTGTGCATGCATACACATACACCAGCATAGTCCCTTGTGTGGTCTTTGATTCCAATTTTCAGTCATAACTCCAGTTCACAGTGACCCGAAAAGGAGCTGTTTCCAATAAAAGCCCTCTCACAAAAAAGGGAAAAAAAGAAGTAGCTTGTGTCTGGATTGCGTTTTATATTCTGTTTCCTGCTGTTTTGCTCAGTTTTTGCTGGTGGTACATTTCCTGAGAGGGTACAGTACATTAGATAAGCATTGAATTCCACAGGCTGGCTAGTGTCCCGTCTGGGCTGGCCCACAGAGATCCTGCTCTCCTTTAGCGGCCCCTGGGTAGTAGCACAAACCTTTCTGACTCCTCACCAAAGAATTACCAACACAACCCCAGAACCAAGGGGTCTGTGCTTTCTTAATGAAGCCACATTTCATTGGCCCGGATTCTCACATACTTTCCTGTTGTTGACTCCCTGCGCTATTCGCTAGGAAGGCTTTATTTGCTGCTGTTGTGTAGAAGTTCAGTTATACCTATCACTGGTAGAGTTAGTAGCCCCACACTTGCTGTTCCTCTTTATACTCTATAAACATCAGCTTCCTATTCAGGTAGCTCCTATCTGTTTACACACACTGTATAGATGTGTGAGACACACTTCTGTCTGTTACACACACGCTGTATGTTTGTGAGATACACACTCCTTTCTGTTTCACACACACTGTATATGTGAGATTCATGTATATAAACGTATAATATAGCAAGGTTCTGTTTAACTTCTCAAATAAACAACTGATGTAACTAGCAATATGTAACATTTCACAGTCAAAAAATACAAAACAAAACCATTGTCTTGGCTGCAGGCAAAATGGGCAAGCTCCAAACTGACCTTTGATCCAGTCCCCGGGGTGCAGTACGTGACCTCAGACCACCTCCCCTCAAAATTTATGTCTGCTATACGTGTCCCGTACTGCCTCTAAAGATGGTCCTCATAACGGCTTTGGACGCAGGTCAAACATGTAGTTTTCACCTCAGAAATAGTGCTGTAGTAGCTGGAGCTTTACAGTCATGTTCACAGGGATAGTGTGAGTAGGGCTGAGGAGATTTCTACATGATCAGTAGCACAATGAGCAGTAATGAACCCCAGCTGGATGACTGCTGGAGCTACATGCTGTATGCAGGGGGTGCTGTGTACAAAACACTACTGCAGTTTATTCAGCTTCTCAGCTTGGAAATTCCAAGCGCTTTTTCCCCTTTTTCTCGCAGTTTGGAATGCCCAATTCTGTCTGTAGACAAGCGGCCCCTATTGCTGCAGCCCTTTCTGTCAGTGCAAGAGGGTGGAACAAACACGTGCTCTCCTCCAAAACATGCGATGTCAGCCTCCACATCTTTACACACTGCAGGTTCCATGCCAAGCAGACTTCAGTCGAGGGAGGACGTTTGATGCATAGCTTCATGCAGGGAACTGCAGGCAGCTGATGGACAGGCAGGGGTCACTGATGATGGAGTGATGGAGCAGACTAAGCCCCTGGCCAGTCTACCCTCACATGTATCCCTGCGGACTCCCAATCATCGTTGGCTGATGACTGGCCTGGGATTGAACCTTGTGCTCAACATTGCACTTGTGTACCGGTTGAGCCACTCCGTTGAGTGTTCTACTGGAGGGTACTCAACATAACAAAAACAAATTGCTTATTATGCATGTTTTCATGAAAACAATCCCTGTGTGATTTTGACATTAAAATGTTTTTCAAGTGCTGCTGTAATCAGTTTTTAAAAAAGAAAACAATCCAAAAGGCATACCTATCTGCTGATCTGATCTGTGATCTGATCCTAACCAGACCCTAACCTGAACTCCAGACCCTAACCTGAACTCCAGAAACAGTGTAATCTTAGACCTGGGATCATGGCTGTTGTGTGTGCTCCCTTCCCTCGTCATTTAAGCCCCTGGTGCTTCATAGAGTCTCCTTTAATCTCCCATGATGTGAGCATGATGAACTGGCGCACATGGAGAGCTCCAGCGCCAGGCCAGATTTGACTTTTTGGGGGCACAGCATGTTGGCCGTAGTTGTGCGAGGGTGTCGTTTCTCATCTCTGTCACCGGCTGTCCCAGCTCCGCCCCCGCTCCGTGCCTCGGCGTAGCGTTGGCCGCTTGGCGGGCCAGGCCGGGCGTGCTGACTCTGCAGGAATGCTGTGGCTTTGGGCAGGCTGCGTTGGACTCTGTGCTTTGTGTTTTGTCTGTGGTTATGCCCTGCGAGAGAGTACAATGGCATGGCTGGAGGAGAGCTGTCCTTGGCTGAGCCCCGTGGAAGCTGCCCCCTGTTGTGCCTCTGGCAGCTCCAGGCATGTCGCTCTGCCGCCCTGATGGTTTTATTGGTGTGGCAGAGCTCTGAATGACATGCAGAAACCGCCAGAAATGATTTCTTAATCATATGCTGAGTAAAATTGAGCCAATGTGCTATCAGTGGATGACAGACTCAAAGATCAATGCTTATTTTATTTGTGGGATGAAAATGTTTCAGACTAAGTTTTCAGGGGAAAAGTTAGGCTTTTTTTGTGGCCCCTGCATTTTGAACTAAAGCAAAACCTCTGGTGAATCTTTTTCTGCTTCTGCACATTTGTGCTCCTTGTTTTTTCCTCTGGTCTCAATTAAGGACCTGAATATTCAACCCACGGGCACAGAGCTTCAGTGCAGTCCTGCATTTATTCAGTGTCATTACAGTTTACCAGCTTTTCACCTGACTCTCCTGCTGTTCTCGTTTGTCCTTTCCTGTTTGTTCTGGGACGTAGCCAGAACAATGCCAGAACAAGGCAGCCATGATATTGCAAGAATAAGGATGTTGTTGGAATGTTACAGAGATGTTGCAGTTCTTGATGATTAATTCAGACTTCTGGTAAAAACCTCATTAAATCTGGATTTCATCTCAATAAAACAAGGGGAAATTTGTGTATGTACTGACAGTTAAGATCTGCAAAATGGAGAATGAGTGTGGCAAGTTCTGCAGCTGCCTCTAAACAACTGAAAACAAGGGTGCTAAGCCAGGACTGCTGTCTAGTTTGTTGTTTTTTAAAATTGTATCAGCCTATGGGTGAATGATCAAGTGTTCTTTTGTGTGAATGTTCTGACCTTTACTGCTGGTAGGAACAGCTCAGCTGCCATGCTTTGATGGCCGGCTGTCAAGTGCACATTCTTGCATTGTCAGGGAAACAAAAAGACAACAAACATACATATACAGGTACATGAATACATAAATGCATACACACATACATACATACATACATGAAGTACCAGTCAAAAGTTTTGATGTACCTGATTAAGATCGTGGGAAACTTGCATTCAAAGGCATTCTCATCTAAAGACGTATGCTTAAATGCTTGAAATTTGTTTGTTAGGCATCAACTTCACTATTTATATTTGTTTGTGAGTTTCTTTTCAAAAAAATGTAATTTAAAAAAAATACGTTTGGGTACTTTGAAGAATCTAAAATGTAAGAGTTTTGATTTGTTTAATGTTGTTTTGTCACTGCATAATTCCATTCGTGTTATTTCATAGTTTTGTTGTCTTTACTATTATTCTTAAATGTGGCAAATTGTAAAAATAAAGAAAAACCCTTCTGTGAGTTGGTGTGTCCAAACTTTGTACATGTACATACTGTACATACATACATGCACACAAAAATATATACACACACATACATACATACATACATACATATATTGATACACAAACATTCATGCATGCATAAATCCATACACATACTTTCATGCACACATACAGACATGGATACATATATAGATGCATGTGTCCCAGAATGCACAGGGTAACATGAAAGTGGTACTCTGTGATGTTTAATGAATAATTGAGAGGGGGAGTGAGCTTACTCCCTTGCAGTTAGTTTGTATGGTGACTTTCACCTGCACAGTTGTTTATTCTGCGTACCTCCGTGTCACACTCTCCTGTAGTCAGTCTCCACGGTGACGATGACCTGTGCAGATGGGAAATGGAACAAGCAGGTGACATGCGAGCCGGTGGACTGCGGCCGGCCGGACAAATACCACGTCCACCCCGCCATCTTTCACTTCCCTGAAGGAACCACCTACGGCAAGAAGTGCACCTTTCAATGCAAGGAGCCTGCTCAGCTCATAGGTGAGACCAGGTCACGTCACACTGCCACTGACAGAATACATCACTAATGACCAGCACGTTCATATAAAAATAGAAAAATGTACACAAATCGCCATATAGGCTGACAATGTTTGCTTATGGGTGAGACTGACATCTTTTCAGGGCAGTTATGTGTGCCCCTGAAGCAGTTGCATTACTGTTTGTCACCATACAACCATCTAACATAGCACAGATTTTGACATGAAAGACCTGATATGAATGATTATATAATCTGTGGTTTCTTCCCTCTTGTCAATTTCTGTCTTCATCTCTCTATTCTCAACACTGTGTCCCCTTCACTGGTTTCTCTACTTCCATGCCTTTCTTTCCTCTTTCGCTTTATCTCTGTCCAATCATTTCTTCCTTGCTGCCTCTGTTTCCTTCGCTTTGTGTCCTCCTCTTTTCGTCCTTACATACCTATTCCCCTTTCTCACCCCCTCTCTCCCTCCCCCTCTCCCTCTCTTTCTGCAGGATCCAATAACACTCTGATCTGTATGGAGGATGGCATGTGGTCTTTCCCTGAGTCTCTGTGTGAGCTGCGCTGCCCCGCCCCTCCCCCTGTGCCCAACGCCGTGCTGCAGACCAAGCGCTGCAACGCCACCGGCCTCAAGGTGGGCTCCTTCTGCAAGTACAAGTGCAAGCCCGGCTACCACGTCCCCAACACCGACAAGCCCAAGAGGTGAGCCGCCTCCTGTCCCTCTTTCACATCCCACCTCCAGGGTGTTCAAAATCAAACAGGCTTCATTGCCATAGCATAGCATAACATAGATTGAACTGCCAAAATAAGCAATCTATTTATCGTAAAATGCTTGCACCATGGTAGATAGAGGCACTGCATCATTATTGTCATATAACAGAGCAGAACCTTCAAAGGACGTGTTCACTGGCAAAATGCCCTTATTTCTCATTGCAGGACAGATACCCACTTTCTTTTGTTTGAGTCCCAGGTCTAAATTAAAAAGCTGAACAGCAACACAGATGCCCTGTTTACTGAAGCAGATGTTCCACTGCAATGTGCTTAACATTGCTAGCTCTGTCTTGTACAGTTTTGAGGTACATTGTGTTCTAATTCATTTGCTGGTCATGAATATTCATGAAGAGACATGGACTAAGTCAAAATGTCCATAGCGAGCTTTGGGTGCTCAGTGGGAACAGCACCCAAAGCTCATATTAGGAAGGTACCGAATGCAGAAGAGCGGTGGAGTGAAAAATTCTTAGTCCTCTTTTGTGCAGCAGTCTCTAACACTGTGTCCCTCTCCTTTTCCTACTCCCTCTCTCCCTCCCTCCTCAGGCGGGCGTTCAAGAGACAGTGCACAGAGGACGGGAGCTGGCAGGAGGGTGCGTGTGAGCCTGTGACCTGTGACCCCCTTCCCCCCATCTTCCACGGCATGTACCAGTGCACCAACGGCTTCAAGTTCAACAGTGACTGCTGGATAAACTGCAATGGTGCCAACCACACGGTGAGACCACACAGTCCATGCAAGCAGGTCTGTCCCACACTTTCTTTACCTTTCTCCTGTTTTCCTCTTCTAACTGCTGTCTAACTTCCCCCCCTTTCTCTCTCTCTCTCCATCTCTCTCCCTCTCTCTCTCTCCCCCTCTCTCTGCCTCTCCCCCTCTCTCTCTCCCTGTCTCAGCCTCTCTCTCCCCCTCTCTCTCTCTTTCTCTCTCTGCCTCTCTCCCTTTCTCTCTCTCTCTCTCTCCCTCTCTCCCTCTCTCTCCCCCTCTCTTTCCCTCTCCCTCTCTCTGCCTCTCTCTCTCTCTCTCTCTCTCCCTCTCTCTCTCTCCCTCTCTCTCCCCCTCTCTTTCCCTTTCTCTCTCTCGCTATTCTGCCTGCTGTACTTCTGCATTGCTCTCTTCAATCTCTGTTGTTGTGTTGTTTTTTTGGTGAGTGTTGCTCTTTCTTGCGCTGGCTTCTGTGAGGCTTTGTGACTGAGGCTGGCTGTTGGAGAGCAGAGTGCAGTGACCTGCTCCCGGGAGCTCATGTGCCATGAGATGCTTCTCCCTGGTAGCAGAGCCAGGTGTTTGATTAAGGCTGAAAGGGCCGTGACTAATGGTATTCACCTGAGGGAAGGATTATGGGTCATGTCAGGTGAGCTTTTCCTTCTCTGTATTGGTTCAAGTATCTTCATACTGGGGTGGTAGGAAGCCACAGTGACTCCCACTAAGGAAGTTTCTCATGGTTACGTGGTGTTTTTCCCATGCTCAAAACAGGAATATCAGCAATATGTGTGTGCTCTTGTGCAAGCAGAGAAAGTTGACATCACTTGAAGATACATTAGCTTTGAAGAAAGAATATTAGCTCATGCTCCCATTCTTTCATACTTCCCATTATTGCTGAGGTTAGAGGGCTTAGTATGTGCACAGAGTAAAAGTAAAGCAGCTATTCCCTGAAGCAAATCAGAGTGTGCCATCCAGTGAGCAGTGAATGGGAGTTCGTTTTCAGCTAAACTACTGAAATCAGCCCCATAATGAATTTACTTGATGATGTTGAAGACGTGTAAGAGGAGGACTGCAGAATCAGATACTGGATGGAGAACTGCTATTGTGCCCTAGATTTACGTATTTAATTCACATTGCTCCAGCTAGTATTCAGCAGAATTAATGCATTGTATGTCACATTTGAAATATTGCTTGCTGTTGATTGTTTTTCTGCCAAGTCAATCGCATCCATGAGGAAACTAAATTATGTACTATTATGTACTCATCCTTCTTCAGAAAGGAGGAGAGCAAGATAGAGAATAATAGATAGAGAGAGACATTCACTGAAGAAAGAAAGAGCCAGAGATCAAGAGAGAGTGAGTCCTGGTGTGTGACATGTGCAGTGACTCCTGAATGGAGAGGATGTGCAGTGACTCCTGAATGGAGAGGATGTGCAGTGACTCCTGGTGTGTGACATGTGCAGTAATATTGCATGTCCCCCACTGCTTCTTTACAGGGTCCCACCACCAATGTGATCCGCTGCAGAAAGGATGGGAACTGGACAGGGTCTTTCCGTGTCTGTCCCCAGCTGGAGGGACGCTGCCCTCTCCCACAGAACCTGAGTCCCAGCATCCGCGCCAGCTGTAAGAATGGATACGGGATAGGTCTGTATCCACTACTACAAGCCTTCTGTGGAAGCAAACAAACCAGAGAGCTGACTAATACCTGTTTATGTGTGGGCCTGGATGATCACCACACAGAGCATGGGGACCAGTGGTACCTGCGGGATTAGTTCTGTTTCCATTGCAGCAAGACAGGGCCCACACTCTGCAGGGGCTTCTAGTTCAGCATGTCATTTTCAGCAATGGCAGACAAGAGCTCTGTCAGTCCTATAGTGGTAGCTGTGGTTCAGTTAATAAAACCAGTCATGGTGTTTTAGGGAGAGTGTAGTCCTGATTAGATCATAAAAGTCAGTGACTGACAATCTGTGGAAGTTTCACTTGTCATGAAACCTCAGTCTGCGATCATTCGTGTGAGTTGCCGAATTTGAACTCTTGGTTCAACTGTTGAGAACCGAGTTGGTGACTTTAGCAAAACAGTTAAAATTTTGCAACTTGGTTTTCAGTTGCATGGCTTGGAAGGGCCACACTCCCCTCTTCTACTATTGACACAATGTCCAAAATACCTTCTGTGCTTTAGTATTATTTGGTTAAATTGACAAATGGCCTGTCAGCTTTTATGGGACAGTTATTTTCCATAATACAGATTTAGCCCTGCCAAGTATAAGAATTATTTCCTATTTGCTGCACATGCCAATTTACAGCTAGCCTACATGCTCCCCCTGAGGCTGCTGCAGCTCAGTGTGGGAGTGATTCACCCCGCATGCCCCGCTGTTGACATAACCCTAAACCTGGTACTGTCTACATCTAATAACATTGTTGCTTTAACCTCCCACGTTTCTCTTCAGCCAGTTAGCTAGCTAATACAAATTTGCATGAATGTTTCATGTTGACATTTCATTTGCTGATTTACTTTGTGTACAAGCCTTGGTGAAAGCCAATGAGCTCGGTATCTTTCCTGTGTCCACATTGCATTTTTTCTGCAGTTGAATAACTACATACCTGGGTTATGTGAATGAAAGACTGAATGAATGCTCTATTATTATGAATGGAATACCAGCATCTCAAGGGAAATGTGTGAACATGTTGGGCTGTTACAGTGGATCATTACCAACTCTTTACAAGTAAATTACAGTTGAGATACTAGTTAGTTGCAGGGAGTGTTACACAAAGCAATCAACAACTTTATTGCAAGTGGTGTGCGTTCATCACTGTGGGGTTTGGTCTGTTTTGTCCAGGTCAGGAGTGTGAGCTAACCTGCAAGGACAGGAACAACAATGTGGTTATTCTGCCCAGCAATGTAACCGTAGAGACCGTGATGAAAGATCACTGGAGAAACCCGCCCAAAGTCAAGGTGCGTCTACCGTACTCCAACCTCACCTGAATTACGTTTTGTTGTATTGTCCCCCTATTCTCAGTTAAACTAGTTTTGTATGTTCACGCTCTAACCTCAGAAACCCTTCCAGTCAGGAGAACGAACTATGTAATGAGTAAAATATTCATTAAAAATCCTATGAGAAAATATAATCCACCAACATCCTTAAAAAATACCATGCGCTTTGTCTGTACCTTTTCCAAGACCATCATCTGTACAGTACTCAGTTTATTGGAGGGATGTATAGGCGTGCTGAGACTAGCTGGACCACACTTTCTGACAAACTGCAGCAGCCTGGACAAGTTCAGAGGCTGTCGGGTGTCAGGGCATGGGGCTTTCAGGGCTGTCCGGTGTCAGGGCATGGGGTTTCAGGGCTGTCGGGGGATGGGGTTTTCAGGGCTGTCAGGGGATGGGGTTTTCAGGGCTGTCGGGGGATGGGGTTTTCAGGGCTGTCAGGGGATGGGGTTTTCAGGGCTGTCAGGGGATGGGTTTTTCAGGGCTGTCAGGGGATGGGGTTTTCAGGGCTGTCAGGGGATGGGTTTTTCAGGGCTGTTGGGGGATGGGGTTTTCAGGGCTGTCAGGGCATGGGGTTTCAGGGCTGTCCGGAGTCAGGGCATGGGGTTTCAGGGCTGTCAGGGCGTGGACTTTCAGGGCTGTTGGGTGTCAGGGCATGGGGTTTCAGGGCTGTTGGGTGTCAGGGCGTGGGGTTTCAGGGCTGTCAGGGCATGGGGTTTCAGGGCTGTCCGGAGTCAGGGCATGGGGTTTCAGGGCTGTCAGGGCATGGGGTTTCAGGGCTGTCAGGGTGTGGACTTTCAGGGCTGTCGGGTGTCAGGGCATGGGGTTTCAGGGCTGTCAGGGCGTGGGGTTTCAGGGCTGTCAGGGGACAGAGTTTCGGTGGGTGTCGTCTGGACGGCCAAGATGAAAATGCCTGTTTTTTTTGTCATTTCTCCTGCCCAGCACAGTGCATGACTGCGCAGGTTACAACCAATTACCGTTGATTAGCAGCGGAGCCAGGCATGTGCCTGCTGCTACCATTGCCCTGAATGGGAAGAAAGCAGGTATGATTACGACAATCTCTCAAATAAGATTATGGTAATCTCTCAGCGCATTTCATGGTGGCTATGTGGAGGCCCCCACTCATTAACACTGAGGAATAAGCCATTCTCTGTCATATCTCTCATTTCACCAGTTAGCCCATGGTACCTGGGCTCTGTTTGATGCAGCTCTGCCTGTCAGAAGCATTTACTGAGAGCGTGCTCCCTGACAACTGGACTGCAGAGTCAGCCGTCTGCAGCAGGAAATGGATAAATACATACATTATCAACCTGATATATACCGCGGTGCCCAGCGTAACCTGAGACAGACCAATCGATGATGTGCCGAGAGGTCACAGCGTTCAGGTTGTCTGAGGTGAAATCGATCCTCATTCTGTTGGATCAGCAGTACAGACAGTGCCAGTCTTTGTCCACTGTTGTTAGCCAGATCACCGGTTCCCCTAATCTCTGTGCCATGTGCCTCTCTGCTTCACTTTATTACTTTTGTGGTGTTAGCAATTATGTTTGGCATGCCAGCTGCAGTGCAGTGGGGTGACAGGGCTGTGCATCTGACTGTATCTCACACATGCACACCGGTCCAGTCACAGCCAGTAAATCCAGCTTTTTGGGAGAGTCCATCAGACCTTTATAGTTGCTTCACTAATGAATGACTGTTTGCCCTAATAAGTCCATACCTCAGTGATTAAAGGCATCACCCTTTGGAGTTACACCAGCTCTGTCACAAACACTGCCATTCTCTAATCATTCTTATTCACTGGGCTCTGGAACTGGGATGTTCTGTAAACTGGCCTATGCTTTTATTATCAACACTGGAAAAAAGCATGTAACCCTCATTACAGGCACTGGCAGGTCCCTGCTGCTGATTCCACACTCCTCATAATCAGAGCTGCGATACATCATCAGGTCACCATCAGGACTCACATCTCACCCGCCTGCCTTCTCTCTGCCCCGTCTGCTACACACACACACACACACACACACACACACATGCACACACATGCACACACACACACTCTCACACACACACACACACACACACACACACACACACACACACTCACACACAGACACACTCACACACACTCACACGCACACGTGCACACACACGTATGTGTACATACACACACACACACACACACACACACACACACACACACACACACACACACACCTGTATGTGTACATAAACACACTGACACACACACACACACATACACACATACACACACCTGTTTGTGTACATAAACACACAGATACACACACACACACACACACACACACACACACCTGTATGTGTACATACACACACAGACACACACACACACATTCAGATACACGCACACTTATATGTGTACATATACATGCATACACACACACATAAGCACACACCTGCATATACGTATGACACATGCAAACACAGGCACACACAGGCGTGCAGCCATGTTTATGACATTAGCAGCAGCACTGCAGCATCACTGATCTGCCTTCACACTGGCTGACAGAGGGGACCACAGCCGGCTCTGCCATCCAACCCAAATAAATGACTCTCTTCTGGAAAAGTGAAAGATGAGTGAAATTTGACCAGATTGACTGACTTCATCATTGCAGATCTTAAAGGGAACTAATGATTTCATTCATCAAAGCATTTGGTGACATGCATGGTAATGGAAATTGGTGGGAGAGGGGTGGGGACAGGTCAGATAATAGAAAGCCGCGTTGGTTGGTTTGATTATTCTTGATTTGCTGTATGTAAATATAGCAGCATGCACTGGAGTGTCTTCAAAGCCGTGAGCAGCCAGGCTCTTTCCTGAGCTTCTCCCACAGTTGCAGAGCAGGATGACTTCACAGAATGTGCTATCTGCGCCGTTTATCTGAGCCAGAGCCTTTAGAGGGAGGCTAATGCAAGGTGTGCAGCACTGAGACGGATTAAAATGAATGGCCAGCTGTGGCGGTGTGCTCCTGTTACACGCCGCTTTGTCCTCAGATGCTCTGCGCTTTCATTCCGTTTCTCTTCTTTTTCCCTCATTAATGTGCTGATGGAACAGTAATGAAAAATCCCTTAGTGTGCTGGGGACACCTGAGCTCAGCTATCATGGCTGAGGGCAGACCTGTTGCGCTGCCCTTCTGTGCCATGCAAGGAGAAGGACACGTGACAGGTGCACTCAGTGACACTTCTAATGTGTCTCTGAGCCACAGGCTTCTGTTTGAGGATGTTCTTAGTTAATGGATTTTGTCCCAAATCTGCTAGCATGCTACGCACCTTCTTTATCAGTTACGCTTGGCCATTTAGTAAGTTCACACCTGATGCTATGGATAGTGTATTAAGCTCGAAAATATCTGGATGTCTTAATACAATCACTGGAAAAAGAAGAGTGCATCAGCTGCACAGTATCCAGGGAGTTTCTCATGTTTCCTATCCCAGTATTCATTGCAAAACAAAGGGGGCGGGGCTTATGGCAGAACTCAAAATAGAAAAAATGCTGGACAATTTGGTTGGTTCTATGTAGCCAGTATATGTGCAGCTAGATAGCGAACATAAACAAATATCAGTATCAGTATTCACTTCAGTAATCTGAAGTGTTTAGGTTGCATGTGATGTGGTTACAGCAGTACGCTTAATAGCGGCTTGGAAGCCAACAAAGGGATTATACCTGGCTGTGGGAAGAGGTCGTTGACCCCCCATGTGAGCATGAAGAAAAGGGGAGGAGGGATGCCGCCATTAGCTGATGCAGAAAGGAGGTGGAAAGTTGGGTTTTTATAGTCATGGACTGGACCGGTATGTCAAGGTTTGGATAATTGTGTAGGGATTGTCTGAAAATTCTCCTCATGAATGTTCATTTGGAACTTCAATTTTTTAAATTTAATTACATTAACATTGATCATTTCATGCACTGTCATGTAACTTAACATACCAATTTTAGTATTTATTATGAGAGCAAAATGACTAGCTAGCTGATGCATACTGTATATTTATACATACTAAAAGATTTAGCATCGAGTGTGTACTACAGAGCATATTTGAATGCGGTGTGCAAGTGTGCGATTTAGAACACAGCCATGGTTTTTGATGCATGGTAGAAAACAAGGTTCCATCATTTACACATTTACATTTATTCATTTGGCAGACGCTTTTATCCAAAGGGACTTACATAGGTTACTGTTCCTTACAATGTTATCCATTTATACAGCTGGATATTTACTGAGGCAATTGTGGGTTAAGTACCTTGCCCAAGGGTACAGCAGCAGCATCCCCAGCGGGGATTGAACTGGTAACCTTTCGGTTATGAGTCCTGCTCCTTAACCACTGTGCTACACTGCCACCCACCACAGCTAATTAGTCAAATGAACAGTTGATTGGTCTGTCACAGGGTTCAGCACAGGCCACAAAAGGAAAACCAGATGGAAGTGGCTGTTTCTTTTGCTTGTCCATGAAATGTGTATAAAACACACCCTCACACATATGAATACAGGCGTGCGCAGACACAGACACACACACACACATCCATTCTCACACATACAAGCACACACACACACACACATATACACACCTCTCTCTCCCCTGGAAGGTAGATACACAACACCATACTTATGCATGCACACACACACACGACACACAACTACATACTCACACTTGCACAAGAACATGTATACACACAGACACACACACACACACACATAGAGGGCTGTGGCATGTACATGCATGTTCCTGCACACACAGACACCTTGGAGGTTAGATACACATACTGGGCTACAGGTGCAAAAGTTTGGATCCTCACTGGCTGAGTGGAACATGGAAAAGGTCAGAAAGAAAAACAGTCCAGATACAGACAGTGTAAGACATCTATTTAACAGTTAAACCTCAAACACCACAGGGCTTTGGAAGACCTGTACAAACAGGCTGAGTTTCAGGGCAGACAGTTTGAATTAGACCTTATGTAAACAAGCACCTAGTCATCACTGTCACCACTGAATGGAGTGTGTGTGTGTTGTACGTGTGTATGTCTACATGCACGTATGTGTCCGTGTGTGTGTGTGTGTGTGTGTGTGTGTGTGTGTGTGTGTGTGTGTGTGTGTGTGTTGATGTCCCCAGCCATTCTAGTCTTTGTCCCACTTTCTCAGAAATGTTGTTCCTGCCCAGTGTTTCCATACAAGTCCCCCAGAACATGTTATTACACCTCTCTAAACATCCTCTGGCAGGGCTGGCCCAAGAGGGCCCAACCCCACACACGCACACACACACACGCACACACACACACACACACACACACACACACACACACACACACACGCAGACACACACACACACACACACACTCACACATGTGCACGTGTTTGCAGAGGCACTGTGGGGGCGGTGCTTAGGGCTGGTGGCAGTGTGTAAATCCTGTGGGACTGACACTCTGAGCTCAGCAGCTCTGCACACGCACTGTCAGGCACTGTGTTTCCTGTGGCCATGTCCTAGCATCAGTCATCTGCGGGGAAAGACACTCTTACCGCTGTGTGTGTTTGGTATGTGTGTGTGCGCGTGTGCGTGCTAGATTGCATGTGTGTATTTGGGGGTGCATGAGTGTGTGGGTTTGGGCATGCGTGTGTTTGTTTGGATGCATGTGTGTGAGTTTTGTGTGTGTGTGTTGTTCCAGAGAAAAGCAGGTACAGCACAAGCACTGGCATGGTGCCAAGCATTGTCTGACTGACGCATATTTCCCATGAGGTGTTGCAGCAGAATGGTAGCAGATGTACACAAGCAACCTGCTTTCCTGCAGGGTTTCAGCTGTGAGCTAATGTGGTTATGGGAAATATTTACTCACTCTGAGCCAAAGACAAGCCTCACACTGGCTCACACACAGGGTTCACATAGTGCTGCTTGACCAAAGGCAGAATATGACTGCACTGTCCTTAGTCTGCAGAGGACAGGGGAAGGCATGAACGCCTTCTTTCACCACCTGTGAGCAACTGGATACCGACACCTCTATTGCAAAGTATTAAGTGATAGTCCTCTGCGCGGGTGAGCAATCATCCGAGAGCTCTTTTAGTGCAGTGATAAGTCATTTCTGTTCTTCAGCAAGCATCGGACCCTGCATGCTCATTTAAAATGGCCCTAAAATGTAGGCTGATTGACTGTTCTTGATTAAAGGATGAAATTCTCAACCATTTCATCATAAATTTTGCCAAGATTTTGCACACCAACTCTGACCATGACCAATTTGCGACCATGGTTACAAAAATATGTGCAGAAGTTTTTATAAATAAGACAACACAAATATGTTAGCATTTTCATTAGTGCAAACTTTGCTCTCAAATGTCAAGCAATTTACTGAACATTTTTCTCTACGTATGGGCTGTAGATTTTATTACAGTGACTGAAATATTGACTTTACCTGCCCATTGGATTAAATGGCATTTGTATGGCAGCACTAACATTTCACAGCCTAAGGCCACACAGTATCAATCAAACAAGCACATCATGTACTACACACTGTAATGAAGTAATTGCATGGTTATTTCCTTTATTCCTATATTTTGACTATATTTTGCTGTTTCAGATAAGTTTGAGTCTTCAGCAATCTGCCCAGTGAAGTAACCTAATGTAGTTACAGTAGCTACAAGCATGTATAAAAGCAGTGTGCTGAAAAGCCATAGCAGTGTGTCGGCTTAATGAAGGGGGAATTTAATGAATATACTGTCTTTTGTGGCCTTTACCAGCATTAACCTTGAACATAAAAGTTGTTTGTTGGCTTTTAATGTGACAAGATGGTTTAAAGTGTCAGGAGTTAACACAGACTGTATTTAGTATGTTGTGATTGGTTAGGCAGAGCTGTAATCTATAGGTACAGGACAGACAGAATAGAAGAGGCTCACTGCAGCTATGCTTGTGTCTCCACAGAGTATTGTCTGCACCATGGGGCTGAAGTGGTACCCTCTCCCGGAAGCCCTGCACTGCATTAAAGGCTGTGAGGTAAGCCCAAACACTGAGCCACCTGCCCCAGCTTCACTTTACTAACTCATGTATGACAGAGGATGTGACGTATACAGGCTGAGCATACAGGATTATGGCCTCGCCCCAAAGCCTGCTCAGACCACTGACCTCTGACCTGTTTCTCCCTGATGAAAGGGCTTTGTGTTCATTGGTTCCCTGGTTGTTGGGGAATGGTTCCCATTTGTTGAGGAGAGGGAACTTGGACATCTAGGAATACTGTCTCACTACACCCAGGGAGAGGCAGTTTTGCAGCAGATCATCACAGAACATCTAACAGAACAGAACAGTGAATGTATTCATATGAGCTTAGGGCAGAGTCTGCACAGGAGTTTTCATCTCATTTTTATAGATGTTTAGTGAGTTCCTAAGCTCATGCAGATTGTTTTTGTATGACTTTGCATGACAGAGCCGTTATGAACAAAATACTCAAATTACCAGAGAAAAAGAAGCATCCCATCCACTTCAGGCAAGGTGTCAGAGATAAGGGGTTAGTTGTACTGAATTGTACTGAATCGCACTGATGGCACAGGCTGCCTCTGGGCTATAGAAAACAGTGCTGACGGTGGGGGAGGAGAAGCACTGCATTTCATACGTGTGATCTCTCCTGGTACCATTACAGTGCTCCCTGTTGCTTTGTGTGAGCGGTAAGCTCTTCTAAGTACCATTGCATCTCCAGGAACAAGACAACGCTTTCAAGCTTTTGTAGCAAGACAACAAGTGACCTTTCACCTGCTTATCAAACATAATTGATGAGGAGAATCTCTCCTGCATCGTGATCCATGCTTTGTCACATTTTTCCTGAGATGCATTTGACATTGAGCCCATGGCCTTTTCTCAAAGTCTGCTCTTGTGTGATGTCGGTCTCCAGCCAACTTTTCTCGCTCCTTTAAAGTAACATCACTGGAAGGGTTAGGGAGGCTGCTGTCCTTGCTGTGACTGCACATTAGAGGCTAGTAAAACTCATAGATCAGGTTTTACAGCACTGATGGAAGCTGACAGGTGGCATTCAGAAGGGCTTTGTTTTGCTATGTTTCAGGGAATGTGGAAAGCCCATTGATCTCCTCTGTTTTTAGGTTTGTTTTCTTTCTGAAAAGCAGCTCATCCTGTTAATTAACTGCAGAGTAAAGTGGTATTACTGTTTCCTCTCAGACGTTCCCCAAAGTGGGGCCACTTCTGAGAATCCACAGCTACAAACTGTCTGGCCACACAAAGCCCAGATAAAACTGGAAATGGAATTAGTCCGGTAAGGGCCCTGCAGCCCCTGAAAGGAAGGCATTGCTGCTGTTTTACGCTTAGACCTGCATTTTGCACATGAAAGACAGTGTCCTTTTCGATCAAATAATTGGCCTAAAAACGTCAATTCTTTGACAGCTGACCAGGTGATCGGTGGAACACGAGGTCATCAGCCAATAAACAGCGGCTCCCGGGTCCCAGCACCAGGAAGAACCTTGGTGGAGGCTCATAGCAAGTGTTATTCTACTGCTCACCCTTTGGTCTGCTACAGAGCATACTACACTTGATCGAATTTCCTACTATAAACTTCAATCTGAATGCAAGGCCCTAATAACTGTCCAATTATAATTGTTATTTCTACAAGCCAACTGGACAGTTCAGAGGAGTGAATGGTGCCAGGTGGGGAAAATAAGAAAAGTAAATTAATAACAAGATGGTAAATCACAGGTTTAGGGTTTTCTTTACAGTGTGCTGAACAATCTCTTAATTAAAAATAGTAGCATTTCAATTCTGGTAGGAACAAAAAAACAGAGACATAGAGAGATAGAGAGGTGGTGGGAGTTACTGGAAATCAAATGAAAGGGTCACATTCACATATGCTAAAAATCATTCCTGTGTGGATCTGTAAAGATTTCTCACTGAGGGTTTATGGGTCTGCAGTCTCTCCTCTGTGAATATCTCTTTTACACCTCTCTTTTATACTGTCCCACAGAAGCTGAGAAATATCCAATTTATGAAGAAACATTTTTTTTAGAACACAGCATTTCACACCACTTTTTTAATCACCTTTATTATTATATCAGAATTCTGCATTAATGTATGAAATTTGTATATTTTGTTCCCCTGACCAAAATGTGTGGGAAGTCAGATGCGGACATGGATTGTGTGTGAGAAAAAAGGAAAGCCATAGTTTTACTCTGTGAGCAGAAAAAATAGCTGTTCCCTTTGTTATTAACTCAAGAATTTGGAGGCCACATTGTCCCGACCCAGATTCTGGAGGTAGATAATAAGCTGTTGGGGCTGGGCTTGAGGAATGGCCGTAGCTGGTAGGAGCTTGCAGGTGTGCCAGGCAACCTTTTGCGTGTTTGTCAAGATGGAAATGTGTAGTAACTCCCATGGGAGACACATATAAATTTAATAGGCCTTCAGTTTCCCCATTAAAAGAGGCCTCTTCTATCCACCAGACTAGAGAACCAACTCAGTTTTTCCAGGGCAACATAATTGCAACAGGCATGAGCTATATATTTGCTTGTACGTAGTGTATTTGAATAAATGTGGGTGGGGGCATTTCTGTGAGTGCGTATGGGTGTGTTCACAGTGTATGTGGTGTGCACACAGGGATATGTAGGGTGTGTGTGTATGCGCATATGTGTGTGTGTATTGGGGGGAGGCTCGGGGGTGGTGTGTGTTGGGGGGGGATACGTGCAGCTGCACACACACATGCACACACTTTAAATGGTTTGATTTAGATCCAGATGTGGAATGAGATAACAGCTCTGCATACTCAGCTACACAGAGAGCTGCCCTGTGAGTGTGAAACGCAGTGGCAGCTGCTGTACTAGTGAGTGAGGAAAGCACATTTCACTGGACATCTGATAGTAGCAAAACCACTACAGCTACTACTGTTACTGCTACTACCAATTATAATAATAATGATTGCGATGTTGATTCATATTATTAGTACTAGTAGTAATATTGTGCTATTACTAATAGTAGGCGTTAGTCATAGTAATACAGTGGTAGTGTGTTATGGGTAATTTCAAAATGCCTCTTGTACATTTTGATGTTGTATATTTTACTGTATAGTATTTATGACGTTTCTCTCTCCCTCTCTGTGCCTAGCCCTTCATGGGGGATAATTACTGTGATGCCATCAACAACCGAGCGTTCTGCAAGTACGATGGTGGCGATTGCTGTCACTCCACCGTCAAGACTAAAAAGGTGAGTGCGCTCTGCCCAGGTACACGCCCACACCTGTGAGAACAGCGTACCTTACAGTGTCAAAATCCCCACCTAACTACAGCGTAACATTCCAGTGGCTCCATATATTTACCAGATTACTGTCCCTTCATCTTGAACTGTAGAGCCTAAAGGACAGCAGGAGGGGAAATAATGAAGAATGAAAGCTCTTATACTTGCAGAGTTTTAACATCCACTCTGCTGGAGTTAAGCTAACATATTATGAAAATTAACAATTTTATGATACTGTCAAAGCCACTGAGGAGCACTTTGATCAGGGCAAGATTGCAAAACCATTTTGTGGCCACAGGAAGCATCATGTTGCACGTATGCATGTGCACACACAGAGCTGCCTCGCGCTGCAGGATTAAGGGCAGAGAGAGGCTACCTGTCAGGCGCACGCCGTCTGGAAGAGGGCAAAGCAGAGGGCTTTCCTGTGTTTGGATATTTATTACAGTTGTTTTCTACATAACTGGGAGCTCATCCAGTTAGATTTTTTTCTGGTGGAGGGGAGAAACCTTGACGTTTTGAGTTGTTTGGTTTGGAAAATTGACGTTTATTTAGTAACAGAGATGGGATTTTATTATCAGCTGTGCTGTTTGCAGAAGTGTCCTGTGAGCTGCTGAGACTGAGCGCACAGAGTGCCAGCGCGGTCCCACCCCTTCACCCCTCATTGCTCTCTGCGCTGTTTGCAATGGCTGCTGCGCTTGCTATTCCTGGAAGGCCACACTTCGCTGCATTTTGCTTCATTTGTGACTCTTACTGACCAGACGTATTTAAAAAATTAAGATTGATTGTGCACCATAAAAAGATATTTTTCCTGAAAAAGCCATCATGGAATACTCTTATAATGTAATTATATGCTGGGATGACTCACCTCACTCGAATGGCCAGTGTCAGAGCACTCCATCCCATAGGCACAGATGCCACAGTTCACTCCATATTTCCCCCATTTGGTTAGTCTGCTGCAGACCTGCACATCTGATTGTTGTCTTTGCACTGGTCACATAACACAGTCCTCTGAGCCACAGTAAACCTTCAGCGCTGGCCTGGTCATTTGTCTAAAATGGATGAGTCAACGCTCAGGTTTAATCTGGGCCTGAGTCAAAAAACTGTGAGCACAGAGCCTGCTTCTCTCTCAGAGTTCATGTAGAGTCACAGATGCTCAGCAGTGAGTCATGCACCCTGTGTTGGTTGCTGTTTGTGTTGGTAGCATGTGCAAATTTGAGCAGGTCTTTGAGAAAGTGTGTTGTGCTGTAGGTGTGAAAAATGGTGTGGGGGAAATCACCCTCATTCATGAGCTGTTTCCACTGCCATGCAGTAATACCTGGGCCAGAGATATTTCCACAGCAACCTGCCCCAAACCTTTTGGATAACCATAAATATGGTAGTACAGTCATATCTGCCCCAGACTTAGACAAATCCACATGGATACCATTACCAGAGTGTTGTCTTTATCGATATATTCACAATGAAAATAAATATTTCACCTGTTTTGCATGGAGTTCAACACCATTCCATACAAACAGTAAAGAGGTTGTCTCTCTTAGGGGAATAACGAAGGCACAAGCATGGAGCCAGCAAAGTGCAGGCACCCTGCTCTTTTCCTCATACACACAGTATTGACCAAGCTGCAGTTAAGTCCTCAATGGAACTGCAGACCACCATACCTGAGTCATGTCAGAAAGGTACATGCTCACACACACGTACACACACACACACACACGCACGCACACGCATGCACACACACGTACACACGCACGCACACACATGCTCACACACACGCACACACACGTACACACGCACGCACACGCATGCTCACACACACACACACACACACACGTACACACGCACGCACACGCATGCACACAGATATACACACACAGACACACACACACACTCACACAGATACACACACACACACACACACACACACACACACACACACACGCACGCACACGCATGCACACAGATACACACACACACACACACACACACACACACACACTCACACTCACACAGATATACACACACACACACACACACACACACACGCACGCACACGCATGCACACAGATACACACACACACACACACACACACACACACACTCACACAGATACACACACACACACACACACACACACACGCACGCACACACGCACACGCATGCACACAGATATACACACACACACACACTCACACAGATATACACACACACACACACACGCACGCACGCACGCACACGCATGCACACAGATATACACACACACACACACTCACACAGATATACACACACACACACACACACACGCACGCACGCACACGCATGCACACAGATATACACACACACACACACACACTCACACAGATATACACACACACACACACACACACGCACGCACGCACACACGCATGCACACAGATACACACACACACACACACACACACTCACACAGATATACACACACACACACACACACACACACACACACACGCACGCACGCACGCACACGCATGCACACAGATATACACACACACACACACTCACACAGATATACACACACACACACACACACGCACGCACGCACACGCATGCACACAGATATACACACACACACACACTCACACAGATATACACACACACACACACACACACACACGCACGCACACACGCATGCACACAGATATACACACACACACACACACACTCACACAGATATACACACACACACACACACACACACACACACACACACACACACACACACACAGCTGAAACAGACACATGGAGATGCAGCTCTGTGCTCTTGTAGCATCCGCTGCTGGGTTGGCACACATTGTCACATCTGCATCACTTCCGCGTGACATCATCATGCAGTTCCCCCCCCACAGAGTGGAGGAAGAACAGGCCAGACTCATGAGTAATGACCTCTGCTCCGGCCAGCAGCTCGCGGCCTTCGCACAATTACTTGGAATGTTGTTTATGGAGCAGAGGCAGAATTTCCTCACACTAAGGGTTGAAGGTGAGGGGGTTGCCAGATTGCTGTGTTGTTTTGAAAGTGGTGCTGAGCTGGAGGATCCTGTGCTGGGGAGTCGCTAACGGACACCCGTCCCACGGTCGGCCAGCCATGAGGAAACCCTGTGAATTAGCGCAGCGCTCAGTGGGAGAGGGGGCTCCACTCCAGAAGACTTCTGAAGCTTTTCTCTGGCATGCCCCAAGGACCTTCCCCTGTGGAATACACAACATGTTGTGAAACATCTTGTAACGGCATTTCGACTGGACTGTAAAAATTTAAATGCTGTTGTAAATCATATAGGAACTTATAAACTGGGGGGCCATTAGCTTCTTCACGCCACAGGATTACCCAAGCAAATAATAAAACAAATTGAACATCCTCCCTCACTCAGACACTGCGCGGCACTGTCTGGTGGCAGAGCAGCCATGCTCTGTGTCTGTCTGTGTGTGTATAGCGGTAGCAGTAATGTTGTAGTTGTAGCAGCAGTAGCAGTATTGTTGTAGCAGCAGTAGCGGTATTGTTGTAGTAGCAGCAATATTTGTATGTGTGTGCGTGTGCGCAAGTGTGTCTGTGTGTGTGTCTGTGTCTGTGTGTGTGCGTGCGTGTCTGTGTGTGTGTGTGTGTGTGTGTGTGTGTGTGCGGTTCTGGCCCTTGTTGATTGAGATGCGAGTTTGGCGGCCATGCTTTCAGCAGCAGCAGCTGCTGCAGCAGGGAGCTCCTGGACACACGTCATGTTGGGTAACATGGGCAACTTCATTATCAGGGTGTTTGTGTGAAATGGTTTAAACAAGCATTCCTGCTGATGGGATGGGAGCAAGGCCTTCAGGCGGAGGCTGCTGTCTCTGACACGTTTCTGTTTTCATGTCCCCCCTCTCAGTGCTGTGATTTAACAGCCAGGAGAGACAGCCAATCAAGGCCTCCCAGTCAAGGGATGGAGCCTGCTCTGATAGAGGGATGCACATACAGAATAGAGCTGAGCACAGATAGAAAACAAGTGGAATGAAGACTTTCAGTATCATATAACTCCCAGCATCGGCGAGCCGGACATTTCTTACTAATGTGACAAAATTAGATTTCTGATTTCTGCTGGTAAAGAATGTTCCATGAAGGTTATGTCCATATCAATCACTGTCTGTGGTTGCCTTCAGGGCCTGAATATAAAACCAAGCTGTGAATTTTCACCTCTTTTTGTTCAAGAGCATCAGGCATCTTCTCTACTTTGAAGTAACTACCATAGGTGCTTGCTAATCTTTCAATACATCTCATTTTTGTGTTTTGATGCCATTTCATTGTTTGTACTTTCTCATAATTCACAGATATTTTTGAAAATGTGCAGTTTCTGAGCTAAACCCATGTTTACAAACAATAGGACCCTTTCACTCTAGTAAAAAAGCAAAATAGACTCAATTAAAATAGTTTACACATACATTTCCAGAGGATCACTGGTGGTGCAGAGCGCAGCTCTCTGAATCCAAATGGAAACTACTATGTAAATCATAGTTGCCTCCTGGATTTTTGTTTGCCTCAGACTACGGTTGGATGTTGGCATATGCCACAGAATGCAAACCCAGGACATTGATCACTGTATCAGTCAAAATGAAGGTATAAGTGGGAGCACACTTTGAAAACAGGCCAGACAGTTGGAGTTGATAGACTGGCAGTTTCCTGAAATGAAAAAAGAAAGAGAGTGAGGAATGAATGGAAGGATAGCATTGCACAGCACAGCCGCAGCATGGAGGCCTGGCCCACAAAGCCTCTGCTGCTGTCTTACAGGGGGTTGCGTCACTCTTGGACTGATGGGCAGCATGTTGGGAGTCATGGCCTAGCAATGTGCCTCCTTGCTGCCCCAGACATCAGAAGGACAGCCAGGCCAGCATTTCTGTGCTGAAAAGCCTGTACTTGATAGATATATGCCTTCACAAGCCACTGTTTTCCGGGATTTGGTCTCAGCTGCTCTTTCCTGGGGTTGGGGAATGATTTTCCACTTTTCCCTCTGTTGACTCTGGGTTTTCTGTTTTCTGATTCCCGCTGGGAAACACTCATTGCCCAGCTCATTGTGAGATTATGAAATACATTTTGACTGGACATTTCTCCCAGAAGAAGGGAAAAGTGTGTTTCGTCTCCCCGTGAGTCTCTGTAGGCTGGGCGCAGGTATAGTACAAACAGCACTGCTGGCAGTCCGTCTCAGGGAAGCTACATCTCATCCTTCCTCCACAGCATCCAGAGCTTGTCCACGTTTCAGCCACACAGTGGCCTCTCTCTGGAGGGAGACACAAACGTGAGCTGGTTTAAATCTAAAAGACAACAGAACAGCAGCTAGAGGTGTGCAACAGGAGGGAAACAAAGAGGCCTGTCTTTTAGAATATATAAGCACAGCAGTTTCAAAATCATGACTTTAAATCCCTTGCTAGCCTTATGGGTAACAGTATGTCTTGGTGTAGCAGGTGTTTGTTCAGGCTGGTTGTTCCGGTGAAGGCACACTGTCTGCTCTGTCCTTTAGAGCCTGTGTTACCACGCAGTGATTACGTGACCAGCCCAGAGGCTAATCACGGCTGAGCTGTGCGAATAGGTTGGTCACGTGACTAGCTGTATGTTTAAATGTACATTAATACCAGTGCTGAACTTCTAATATTATTACTGTATTCCACATCAATTCATCTCATTTGTGTGTGGTCCCTCTACTGATTTTGCACCTGCCAGATCCTGTATACAAACAGAACTACCCGTTGTACCAGTGACATATACTCCCTTCCAATTTGACTGGTGACGTGTACTTTCTTGCATTTGGACCAGTGAAATGTGTGCCCTCCTCCTATTGGACCGATGATACTTTATGTGTGCTGTTCTCCTATTGGATGCACTGCTATGTGTGCAGATATGTGTGCTGCGTGACTCAGTGGTAGTATTGGACTGGGCCCCATACCAGGGTGTTCCCGCACAGCACACAAAAACAAAGTGCTGCCGGCACTCTGGAGATACCATCAGGAGCCCTTTGAAGCCAGCAGCGCCGGAGCACGCCAAAGTGGCACGACCCTCTCTGCTTTGTGTGCCAGCGCAGTCATTAAGAAGAGGAAGCTGAAGCTTTTCTCCCCTCGCTTGCGTTTGTTTTCATTTCTTATCAGGATTTGAGTGTTTTGAAGTTTTGGATGACTGGTGGTGTATTATTTGTCCTGTGGAGGCGGACAAAACGTAGGGTCACGGTGGGATCCTCTCTAATGGCTGAAAGCTGTTGGCTGCTGTCTGCAGGGTTCCAGCTTCCCCCTAGAAGGAGTAATTTCTCGGAAGTGGAAGGTGTAGGGAAGCACGTTATTTTGGTAAGCTCCTGTGTTTGTTTTCCAATGAGCTGGCAGCGTGGGTGCAGCAGTCTGCTTTGACGTCCTTGTCCAGCATGTTTTCCCATCTGGTTCCCCTGTCTGTGTCACACAGTGGCACAGTGACAGCCAGTGGCTTTTCCATGTGGCAGTGCTATCCTTGCTCTGCCGGTGAAAAGGGTCACTCCTCTGAGTGCATAGCTTCCCTCAGCTGTCTGTCAATGAGATGAGTCCTCCACCATCCCACAAGGCCTTGCACAGGGGGACCTCAGACACCCCACTGTTTATGGAGACTGCTGTGTGACTGTCGTATTTACCTTCACTGTTCCAGACTCCACCCAAAGGATCAGTGACAGACACTCACACACGCTCAGTGAGTCAGTGTGCACAGGCGTGGGCAGACACACACACACACACACACACACACACACACACACACACACAAACACACACACACACACACACACACACACACGCACTCCTCTCAATGCCCGTCTTTGTCTGCTCCTGGGGTCACGACCTACTGACTTTTGCATGACATCACGATGTTGTAGCCTCAGACTACTACACAGACTCATCATAACCCGTGTCAGACGTGCCCTCATTTCAGTGATTTCTCCCTGTCTACCTGAGTGAATAATGCCATGGATCAGATGTCAACCAATCACCAGCCTTCATGTGAGACATGTGAGGGAGGATCCTAGTTTAATGACACTTTGAGTGCACATAGCAAATGGAGGGAGAGTTCCCCTATCTCTCTGCCATGGTGAGGGAAACGGTGACGCTCAAAGACATTGTGAATGTCACCTTTGCTGCACGTGCCCAGCAGATGTGAGAGAGAGTGCGGAGTGGCAGCCCGGAGCGCCGCACAGCCAGTGGGGCCTGCCACAGTGCTGCAGCCTGCGAGTGGCCTGGGTGGAGGGCCCTGCAGCGCCTCTCCAGTGTGTCACATCACTTCAGCTGCGTCTCTCCACACCCACAATAAATCCTGCCCAGTAAATACCCTCATGTTTATCTTTCCGGTCTCATTGGATTTGATTGGATTAAGTTCCTTTCTGCTCAATATATTTTAAAGTGAGACTGACTAGACGTCATTGAATTACATGATTATGGAATTGAGGCATAAGAAAGCAGGTATACCACACAGCTCTTTCTACTGGAGGGTGAGAGTTTTCCAGCCTTTTATTCATGGAGTCTGTGACCGAACCTTTAGGCTGGAGAAAGGGCCACCAAGGCTTCCCCTTGCTTTAGGCCAGCATCCTGCACCACTCTGAAAAGATGCAGTCACCTTCACAACTAGCTGAAGAGAGACAGAAACAGACTAGAAATTAAGACATCTTCAGCTCTTACAAAATATATGTGTGCTATCACTGTTTTTAATCCATGAGGCTGAAACCCAGCACATCCCTGCCAAGCATTGATTTCCTGTCTTTTTAAGGCAACTTTAAGCTTCCAGGGCTCACAACAGCAGAACTCCAACACAAAATACTTTAAGCAGGGAGTCTGGAGTACTTACCAGGGTGATTAGGCACAGTGCAGCTCAGCCTTAGGGAGAGGACGCCTGTCCAAGGGCTTCAGACCTTTGTTTACTGCAAGGGTTACTTTAAATACCACCACTCATCTGTTATGTAGCATAGGCTGAACTCTCAAAGCATGCATATTCAGTATTATGACCACATACTTGGCCTCAGTTGTTCTTTCCCTCCAGAGTGCCTCCTTGTAGAGTAGGTTTCAGTTGGTAAGAAGAGGTTCTGTTGCTGCTTCTGTATCTATAATAGCTATGGATGTTCTGTTTTAGACCACGGCACCTCAAGAATGTGCATAACGAACCAGCAAAACAGAATTCATGGCTTCGGCAAAATAGAACACTCAGTCTGAATCACAGGGAGCTGATGGTCTGGTCAATAAATCGAGCAGCACTCACTCTGAAACCCCAGGTTTCAGTACTGCTGATCAGCAGTGGGATTCGGTTGTGTAGGACCAATCAGGATTATGGGGTGGAGTGTGGTGCCAAATAGTATTATGATGTTAATACCATTAAATGGAAGAGCAACACATGAGTTCACATGGAGGCTGTGTAACAGTGCAGTGCATCTGGTAAATGTTGCTGGACCTGGGCTCCTCTGGTGGTGGCATATCCCCTCAGTGTAATGAAATGTGCATGGTGTTTCCCACACAGACCCCCCTGCACACAGGCCTGCCTGACCTCACCACCCCCCCACCCCACCACCATCCTGACCACCTTCAGAGTGGCCCAATCAGGAACACATGTGACGGCTAGCAAAGCCACTCTGGGGTCAAAGGTCAAATGAATATTGCATCAAATTCACTGCCCTCCTCCCCTCTTGTGTCAAGCTGAGAGGAGACAGACAGAAGTGGTTGGGGGGTTTGGGGGTCAGTTGCAAAAGGACACATAATGTTATGGAAAGCATTGGAGAGTGAGTCACCTCTCTTTACAGCAGACTGTACACTGCTGACAGAGATGGCACAGTTTTAAATGGAGCTAGTGTCTGTCCACGTTTTACTTTCCTCTGTTTAAGGGCAGGGGTTCTCAATCCCTTTCATTTTCTTCAGAACTCATTCAGCCCATGACATCCCAGATTCTCATTAAATAATTTCTTACGTTTTTTTTTTTTTCCTCACAGTTCTGGTTTGCCTCTAAAAGTGGTGTCATGCATTAGGTGTATATAGTCTTTTTAGCTGCTGGTTTTCAGTTCTTTGGTTTTTCGGTCGATCCCCTCTCTTTCCTGCACATCAAAGTAATTACACCTCGGTCCAGACAGCTCACTCGGAGGCAGTAAGGTGGCCTCACTGGGACACATAGCGCCTGCAGGCATCTCTTGCTCCTTGTAAACAGTCCATCGTGTTGTTTCTGGCAAGGGAAAAACAACAGAGGAATAAAAAAGGAAGAATTTACACATGTGCACACACACACACACACACACACACACACACACACACACACTCAGGCAAGTTTGTGAAGTGCTGGTTTGTAATGAGAGGGCAGGAGGCTTGAGGGGTTGGAGGAGGATTGTGGGTAAGAAGAGGGGGATTGTTTTAAGTTTGGGAAAAGCCCCTATGGAGGATGGGGAAGCCTGCGTGTTTCATAGGGCAGAGTGAGGGCATCCCTCCCTCTCTGCGCTGCACACATGGCTGTGGGAACAAGGGCCTCCTTGTACCATGTTTTTCCGCTCCGTTTCGAGCTGGAACCGCGTTGTGCTGCCCCGCTGACGGCCAGCAATCCGCTGTTTGGGAGAACCCCTGTGTGCACGTGTGGCAACAGCGAGACCGAGAGAAATAGCCTCCATGTGTGCTTTTCAATTAAAGCGCTGTTATTAACAGCCAAAGTTTGAGCGTAAACATCAGAGACAGGGTGCCAGGGTCTCTGCTGGGGACGGGTGTGCATGCTTATGCAAGGTGTCGTGTGAGGGCAAATTCAACAGAAACTGTGGAACTTCAGCAGCTTCTCTGTTGACCCATGGCTGAATCAGAATCTGGGGATGAATGTTTGATTGTTTCTGTCTGACCAGAGCGTGAAACAGAGCTGCAGTATAATCATTTTTTAGGAGACAGTTGTTTTCAAGCAGGGAGGGACAGTGAGATTGTATAGAATCAAGTCAAAGGTTCATTTTATATATTTTCTGCTTTCCTGCCCTTTATTTCACTTGGGTGCCAAAAAGCTAAAACAGCAAAAAACAATGATGTATATATTTGCACAACTTAAAATTCTGTTTGTTTTTCAGTTTTTTTCCCTTGTATTAAAAAAAAAAAAAAAAACTTGTCCATGGACATAAAGTGGTAAAACCTCATATAGAGAAACAGCTAAATCCGTACACCTGTAGTAAAAATCTGGCAACAGTTGTCCTCGATTTTAACTCAAATTTAAAATCAACTAACTTTTTTGTCATAGTTTGTTGAGTTCACCAAAATCACAACACAAAGAGAAAACCACACACACACGTGCGCGTGGACATGTATAATCACTTTCACATATGTGCACAAACACAGACCTACCCATAGACTTGCACACATGCATGTATACATGTGGTGAGTGAGAGCGAGGTGCAGTGCGTTTTGTCCTCACCTCAGCATCTCACTGTCAGTTTATTGGGGAACATTGTGACCCTGGTTACATCTGGCACAGAGACTTGACTTCTTTGGTCTGTGATTTAAGAAGTAGGGTATGAATCAGCCCCATTCACTGTTTACTTCTACATCCTATTTCAGTGCATGAATGATATACTCATGGCTAATGCAGAGACGTACCTCCCTGCATGTCTCTCTTTCAGGTGATTGCAGAAAGAAGGCCGTCCTGTCCCAGACCTGTTTACCTGCAAGTGTCTGTTCTGGTCAACTTTGGAAAAATGACTGTCTGATCTGTCTCATCTGCGTGTGTCTCTTCCAGGTGATTCCATTTCCTATGTCCTGTGACATCCGAGAAGACTGCGCCTGCCGAGACCCGAACGCCCAGGAGAACAGCAAAGGGAGCCGGCCGCGCTCGCTGGGCTGAGCACCGCAGTCTGGGAGAGCCATACATTCCTCTACATGCTGCTTACTGGAGTACCTCTCTCCTCTCATATCGCACCCCTACACGTACACCAACCTGCCTTCTCCTTCTCCTCCTCATCTGGATCAGGAACCAAGCTAAAGGACTAACAAAGGAATGAAATAATAAACATTCAAAAGAGCGAAAAACAGAAAAACAACAAGTAAACCAACATAAGACTTCAACAAAAGAAACAGACAAAAAAACAAAGCCAAGCCTGGATAGCATGTTGTTGTCTAGTTTTGTGTCTGCTTTCGTAGCCATTTTTGCTGGCCTTGCTATAATGTCTTTATTTTTTTAAGAACAGAAGAAACAAAATGATTGTGAGAAAGAATGGGAGAGAATATAACATGAGAAAATGCCCTTAAAGGGGCTTTGTATCAACATGAAATCCATGAAAAACATCAAATGAAAAGAAGCTCAAATTGCCAGATTGAGGAAAAACAAAATGTTAGCTATGTGTTCATGCGCCTCTGACCTACGAGCCACTGAAGACCCTGTGACTGTGAAAGGTCAGACTAGCCTCTTTGTCCTATTTTTATAGTACATTTTATTTGTATTTATTTTTTGCAGATGAAAAAGGCTTGGTGGTGTTTAAGGTGTAATGGAAGAGCTGGGAGAGAGACATCTTGTGAACAGTTCGAATGCAGAGATGCAGAGAATTAACCCACACATATTCAACCAGCAGAAGGCTATTCTAAAAACAAGATTTCTGGGCTCTGAGCGGTTGCAGAAGACCGGGGGGGGGGGTTCAGAGGGATCAGAGGTCACAGCATTGGTGCTGATCCACATTCTGATTGGGTAAGCCGAGAAGAAAAACACTGCAGGGCAAAAAAGATAAGCAAGGGAGTTCTCATTCTGAAAAAGAAGTGAGACTGAAAATGCTGTGCTTAATGAAGCATTAATTACATGGCTCCATTTAATACGGAATCTCTCTATCGCAGCATCTTTCAAGGTTTTTATCCCTTTCTTTGTATCTTGTGTTGCTCATTGAATTTTTTGCTACTTATAAACTACAGCTCAGCTAAGGCACAGATTCATTTCTTAAAAAAAAAAACACCAAAATAAAGGTTAATGTGTGATTCTGGCAAATTAGCAGACATAGACAAAAAAACAGCTCCTGAGGAGGAAAGGGGGATTGACACCAACTGAGTGCTGGTTGTTTTAGCTGAGCTGTCGCTGCTGCTGGTAGTTTTGCTGCTATTTGCATTATGGCAACTCTCTGCCTCAGACTAGTCTTAGGGTGAAATGATGCCAGACAGCATACAGTTTGCCTTAACACTTACCTCTAGCCATAATACATCTGCACAATATCTGTGTCTGTGTGAACATGCATATTCTGCATACTGCAGTCA
Source organism: Megalops atlanticus (assembly GCA_019176425.1). NCBI lineage: Eukaryota > Metazoa > Chordata > Actinopteri > Elopiformes > Megalopidae > Megalops > Megalops atlanticus. The sequence goes on from CM032878.1 coordinate 1,262,951, forward strand.
TATTTGTATATGCCTTCAAAATCATGTGATTGGTGTGTATGTGTGTGTGGGGGCCTGTTTACACAGGCAGATACACATACTCACACACACACACACACTCAGTACCATACATTCTCCACTTCCTTTTGAATCTTTCATAAAAACTCTTCCTGACAGCCAGCATAACAGGCAGGCTGTACAGGATTCTCCTCAGCATTAGCATTAGCATCTTTTCTGGCCCTCAGCAGGAGAAGTTTTCATGTTTTTCATGTTTGCTGTTTCTTCATCAAGAGAAAAATCAAAAAAAAAAAAAGAAAATACCAACCTGTAGATTGAAGCCCTTATATTCAAACATCCAAAAACCCAAACTACTGTTATACCTCTCAGTCTCTCCCGTCTCTGACACACATGCATGCATGCGTATATGCGCACGCACACACACAGACCCTCTCATAGCTTAGCCATATTCCCAGTCTGGTGCATTGGCTTACTAAATCCCAAAGCATCCCAGCACCTCAAGAAGTGATTCTCTATGCAAACCACACATCCCATCATGCAACAGCACCCTTCTGTCACTTTGCCGTGCCACGCCCCAGATCTGCCGCTCTTTGCCAGGGGTGGTTTCAGATGCAGCGCCCTACCTCTGCCCCTCTGCGCCTCTCTCCTGGTTAGAACTGTGGCTTCTTCCTGGTTCTTACCTGTGTTGTTGGGAACAGTCAGTTACCGTAGTTAGCATGGTGATACTGTACAGTCACACAGAGGCACATTAACCCAAATCCAGCAGAAAAACTGAATGAAAAATCTAAATGAAAACGTGTAGGAGAAATAGGCAGATTTTATTTTTTACAAGGTAGTGTTCAGTAGGTAAGACATTTGTGTACTGTTGGTTTTCGTGCATAGTGTTCGGTCTGGAAGGAGTAAGGTAGATAAAATGTGTAGATTGTCTTTAAAGGTTTTATTTTGTTTTTGTTTTTTGTTTTTTTTTGCTTTTTTTGTTTGTTTTTTATAAACTGTACTCATATTTAATCAGTATTTGTATAATTGACCTCAGTTACTGCACTTGTTTTTTTTTTTTTTTTTCTTTGTACAGACATTTAAGAAAAAAAAGAATGAAAAAACCAAAAAACAAAACAAAAAAGTCTACTTTAAAAAAAGCTGCTATGGTCAGACAGGTAATTTTTTTAAAAAAAAGTTTATTATATTTTATTATTAATTATTATTATTATTATTATTATTATTATTATTATTATTATTGACATTTTCTGTTACTGTTGTTGCCGTTGCTTTTTACCCCTAGCGTTTCACCTCAATTCATTGCGTAAAATGCAGTCAAATTCAAGACACATACGCTCATAAACAAAGATTGTACTAGGGAGATTGCAGCTACCAGTAAGGGACAATCAAAGGAAGATGAGATCTTTTGGAAGTCAAAGCCAACGTTTAGTAGCTGCATGGTCTGCTTAGAAAAATGCATTTCCCAAAATAAACTAGCAAAACAAGCATGAGACTACAAAAGACAGTAGTGCAGGTAGTACAACAGCTTTGACAAATATTGGCATAAAACTTTTTTTTTGTGTTGTTTGTTTGTTTGTTCGGTTGTTTTGTTATTTCATATATAGCTCTGATAAAAAGAAATGTATTATTACGTGATAGTTAATCCATATGTGCTTTTTGTTGATACTGTCAACGATATGTAATTGTATGCAAAAGTACTGCTGCTTTCAAATTAAGTATTACCGATGGGGGAGGGGGGGAGTGCACAAATATAATCAAGATACAGTACCAGTTTGTACCAGTACAAGTGAATAGAGACATATATCTGTATATCATCAAAAAGACTGGCAGTAGCTTTTCGATGCATAGAGGACTCCCGGACAATAGCCACACAGCCAATCTGTTTCCTCAGGAAGCTTCACAACATGTCGGTGGATCTTCCTTCGGTGAGCTGAAAAAGTATTAGTACTGGACCAAGCTGTACACCTGTTGACCTCTTTGTATTGCTCTCTGTTTGTATCTGTTTTTTCCTTGGGTAATTTCCATTTCGTAGCTGTCTGCAAATCCACAAATCAAATCTGTGATCTGTGGATGGCCCTCAGAGTCAAAGTGCTCTCCGTCTGTCAGGACTGCTCTGTGAAACACATCTCATTGTACCTACCTTTCGGAAGCCATGAAAAATAAGATTGAATCAAATGAAGTTTCTGAAAATAATGTTTGAGAGAGAAAAAAGTTAACAGTCTACTGTAAACACCACAGGACCCTTTTGCTGTACCTCATGCCTGTAATGTTTGCTGCTTCTGTTTTTAGGTAATTAGTAATTTAAGTCTCCTAGCAATATATAATGGTGTAAATAGTAGAATTATTTATTGAGAATGTCATCATTTTTATTTATATTTACACAGTGTTCATCTAAGTTATTTTTACATTGCCATTGTAAACGTATTTGGTGTGAACAGAATTCAGAACTGTCTTTATTTTCTGTCCTCCCTTTCTTCCTTTTCATGTTCTGGTTATAAACTACAGGTCTAACCTTACTGCAAGAAAAAAACAAACAAACAGAAACTGAACAGAAGGGCCCCAAATTCCAGCCGCTGTTGTGCAATGCTGTTCCTCCTCTGAAGCTGCACAGCGTTCGAGAGGAGAACAAGTACTGTTATGTACAGTTGCGTTACTAAGAAGTGTGCGTGAATGTCTGTGTGCATACATACACAGTGAGACACACATACAAACACTCACACAATGCATTGTTGTAGAGTGAGGAACATTGTGTTATGTGCAATTTTCTCTTTTTTATTACATTTATTACTTATGCAGACACACACACCTCTGTATTAAATGCCTGGTACATATATCAGTGTATCTCATTCACTAAAAACATCCTCTCATTCTGTGTGTGTGTATGTGTATGTGTGTGTGTATTTGAAAAGGGCAGAGTAGTGCATCAGGTAATGAGAGGGGAGCCAATCTGTGGAGGCCCAGGTGGCTCAGAATGGCTCCATCCTTCTGACTGGGACTGTGGGAGACCCTGTCTCATTGGGTGTGGTCATGGGAGACCCCACCTCACTGGGTGTGGCTGTGGGAGACCCCGTCTCATTGGGTGTGGTCATGGGAGACCCCACCTCACTGGGTGGGGCTGTGGGAGACTCTGCCTCACTGGGTGTGGCTGTGGGAGACCCCGCCCCCACTGGGTGGGGTTGTGGGAGACCCGCCCCACTGGGTGGGGTTGTGGGAGACCCCGCCCCACTGGGTGGGGTTGTGGGAGACCCCGCCTCATTGGGAGACCCACATTGAGAAGTCAGATGGTTGTAGGTGGGCTCAGGTGTTTGCCCAGATGTGTGGGCGTGGACTCAAAGTTGTTGAAGCCGTTCAGTCTAAACTGAAACAGTCTGAATAGATGTCAAAGAGTAGGAAATCAAAAAATGTGATTTTTGTCAACATTTTGCTTTATGTTCTAGAACATTTTACATAGGAATGTCAGAGAAATGCAATCACAGATTATTTTAGGGGGTCTTGCACTGAAACACATAATGTTTTCAAAAGCACAGTCATCACCTTTCATTAACATTCAGAAGGTGAGAAAGCTCTTAAAATTGTCTATGGAATTTCATAGCTACTTGTTATTTTTGTCAAATGTCAGCATGCAATGTTATTATGATGTCAAACTTTACCTATTTTGAATGATTATAAATGCTATAATATTTTATGTAGCCTTTATGAAAACATTATGTATGTTGAGACAAGAGCCTGAAAAATATTACCTCATTGCTGTGTCACAAATATTTCTGTTTTTGAACATTAAGATGTTTTTATAAATGTTTTGCAACTATTTTGGCCCTTAATAAGAAACTTTGTGATAGTCCAAAAATATTTTGTCACGTTTCCCTAATTAATCTTAGACTCTACACTTATTATGTCATTTCTATAATGTTTTTAGTTTTGACTAAACAATAGAGAATTGGAAATAGTTGATTTTCAGTGTGTAGGTAAGTTATTGTACAGTGATTTCATTAGTGTATTTACTAAGCTTGTACTTGTACATGATTCATATAGAGTTAGTGTCAGTGTTTATGGAGGCAGTGTTGACTGCTGGTCCTGAGGGTTTTAGGGATGCCTTTCAGCAAGGGACTGACTGGACACCTGAAACAACAGGTGACGCAAGTTCCTAACAAAGCAGTGGCTTCAGATGAAGCCAATAAGAGTTGTAACAAAAGCCAAAAACCAAACAACTCCTTGAGGATTATAGAGATGTAAACAGAAGCACAGCCTTTACACAAGTGTCTATGTGCAAAAACAGCCTAGCTTGAAAACAGCCATTTCTTATCTCCTGGCATGTTCATCGTACATTAAGCCTTTTTAATCGACATTAATGAATGGTCTCTAAAGGTGACCAACCTTTAGCACACAAAGTGCGTGAATCATCGTGATGTTAAACAGGTTGTGTCAATGGATTATCAATGTGATGTTAAACAGGTTGTTTGTTTTGATAGATAATCAGTGTGATTTTAAACTGGTTGTGCTGGTAGATAATCAGTGTGGTGTTAAACAGATTGTGTTGCTAGGTAATCGATGTGACGTTAAAACAGGTTGTCGATAGATATTTTATCTCATACTCACTTAGCATGTGTCTTAGTGTCTCCTCTTCATATCTTTGTTATTTATTAACCATTATAACCCTTTTGTTCATTTTTTATTATTCAAACACGTTCTTAATGAACCAATTTGGTGAAGTAAAGGCTAACCACATATTCTTTATTATGTACATAACGATATACTGTTATATATTGCGCTGGATATAACCTCCAATGGTATTTGATATTAAGTTGGTGTGGATGTATGAGAACACTCCAGTAGGAAGCCCAGGACTTTTGTGTTTGATGGAGGAATGGACTGGGTAACCATGAAGATGGGGCTGTTGGGATTGGAGATCTCTGGCTGGTGCAGGGATGTGGAGGGTAGTTTTCTGGGATTGGTTTAGATTTTAAAGAGATGCAGGCATTGGGCAAGATGGGTCTGCACTGTGTGTGCATGGTGGTGTATTAGATTTCCCAGGATGCAATGGGGCAGAATTCTGCATTCTGAATGTAGTATCTCCAAGTGCATTCCTGCAAGGATGCACACAGTATGTAAAAAGGAAATCATTTCAAAGTCAGAGTAATGTTGCTTAACAGATAGGTGTATATGTGTGTATGACTTTTTATACTGGTTACCTCAGACATACTAAGTTGTAATGAAGAAATTGAGATACTGGTTTACTTTTTTGTGTTGTCTTTTTGAGATTTAAGGGTCTGTTCAGTCCTTTCTAGTTTGAGGTTTTTTCACAAACAAATTTAAAAGAATGTTTTCTGAGCAATTATGATTTCAGTTTGGCAGTTGCATAAAACAAAAAAAGTGTAGGTAGAGTAAGAGAAGAAACAGCTTAACAAAGGACAGAGCAGCTGAACGGAATGTGGATTTTAGCAAAAAAATTACGTTTTTCAGTTTGGCTTTAACACGGAGGGACTGAAAACAGTGTTACCTTATTTCATTGTTACCTGTACAACACTTGTTTATATTTAGCTTGCATTAAAAGGACATGATTGTGTAAATAACGACGAAAATGTATCAGTTTTCATTGGTTTCGCCTGCAGTGCAAAGTGTGACGACTGAATTGTAACCGAAGTCTGTTGTGCCATTTGTCGTTGCCTCCGCTGTTGTTTAAAGGTCAGTTGTCTGATTTCTCTCTCTTCCACTCCTCCCTTTCCCCCCTCATTGTTTGTGGTTAGTGACATACCTCTGTAAATGTGAAGACCAAAAAGGAAAGTAGTATTCACGTCTGAGACAGAATTGCATCAGTATCACTGTTTATCTTCCTGAAGAGCGTACCCCGGAGCTTGCTGCCCAGTTAGTTAGCCTCCGTTTGTGTGCTAACGTTGACCCATGCAGTTGTTGCTGTTGTTGTCTACAGTAGGATTCACAGAGAGGCCCTTGCCCCCCTCCTCCACCTTCCTGAAAGTGCACTGAATGTACACAATCAATGAAACGCCCTCAGCTCTCTCCTTAAACACGGACAGCTCACCTTATCTCATGGTATGTCTGCTTTGTGACTCAGCAGAGGGTTAGATCTGTAATTTTACACTGTAATGGTATCCATACGCACTGTTTTACCTGGTGGAATCCTCTCCACTCAGTCCATACCCACAATGCACTGTTTTGGGCACTTACCACAATCCTTTATTTGTGTTCAGTTGATTTCTACTTTTTTTTTTTTTAAATATATATATATATATTTTCACAGCTGCATATATTTTTTTTCCTTTTTTGGTGCTCTGGTTTATCACAGAACAGACATCTGGTGTACTGTATATTTTCATAGGTTCCTCAAATCTGATTAGCAAAAAGGAATAAACTGATACTTTTCCTGTTATGTATTGTTTAGAAATAAAAACACTGGTTAAGTAAAAGTACACTGAGATGGTGTTGTGGACTCTTTGTCAAGGCCATGAAGGAGGTATGCCAACATGGTCAAGAATTGTTGAATTATTTTGTTGAAAATTCTGTTATTTCTGGTTGACTGAAGTCATTCCTAATTAGTTTAGCCTACGACAAATGGCTAAAGGTTTTTCCATTAATGGTGCTTTTCTGAGTGCCGCAGATCAGATATCATGAAAACGTAAAAGTGACGAATTGCCCGAAAATCTCAATACAAGCTGTGCTGCTGCCCACACAGACCTTTTGCTTCCACTGGTACTGCAAATGAGAAGCTCCACCAGTGTTCTACCACTGAGATTATAGGATTTAGTCATTTTTCAAAATAAACACTATTTATTACAGAAAGTGCTGTTTTAAGCAGTTAAACAGGATGTTGCTCAGCAAAAATAATAATAATAAAAAAAGATTTAAAAAATCATATATCCGTGGCCAAGATAATATTTCCCTTAAAACTCCCGGCTCCAAGTTAACAGTCGTATGTAGCAGAAAAGTGAGACTTCCTTGCAGAGGAAGAACAGTCGGTCTATGACTGATGCCCGTGCCGCAGCGGTGGTGCCAGCACAGTAGCAGCACAGTGTGCCTTCCCTGCCTGTCCTCTCACCAAACCCACCGCCACTGTCTGCAGCAGGACGTGTGTCCATAATGTGGAAACACAGGGTAGGAGCAATAGGGTTTAATGAGAATGGGAGCAGACCTCTTCTGAACGCGCGGTGGGGGTGAGGGGCCATGGCTGCACTATGCAGGCATATATTCTAACTGCTACCACTGCTAAGGGCCTTTATCTCAAATAAAAAAAAATGAGTGGTATTTCTCTTTAGTAAATTATTTGAAAAAAAGAGTAATAAATTCATTACTCAAAGTCAAGGAAAAAATGCTGCATAAAATTTAAATGAATTGCCAGGTCTCTTGCCCCATAACACTGTTCCGTGGTATAAGTTGTATCATATGAATTTTCACCTTTTTTTAAATTTAAAATTCTCCTTGAGTAGAAATGTGCCTCCTACACATCCCTTTATCACTCTGGTTATGCTGAGAAACTGACACAGCTGTGGCTGCCAGCACGATTCCTCCACCTCAGCAGAGTGCTTCAGATACGTGTTCAACAAAACCATGGTGAGCACTGTGAGTGAGTGACAACGGAGATTAAAAGAAAACAAAATCTTCATTAAACGGCTTGAACAGAATGAGTCGGTGTTGCTGTATCTGGTCACATGTAGCAGCATGATGGGGGAAGAGAAACAAACAGCTGAAGGCATCTGACGTGTATGGAAACGCGCCTCTGCCCATTGGCCAGCCCAGCAGAGGAATAAAGCTTTAATCTATTAAATGGCGACTTGTTTTTGGAGGAAGCTGAGCTGTTAAACCTTACTGCGAGGTGTCTCTGGCATGTTCAGGGGAGGACTACTGATTTTTAAAGCTTGGTTAATGTTGCATGACAGGAGGGAAACTCTGGCTCTGGAACTGAAATAATATTTACAGTGGAAAAAGCAGGGAAAAAGAGGCTTTTTTTTCGGGGCAGTGCTGAAGATGCTCGGCCACCAGCAAGCGGGACTTGTTGTACTTCGCGCTCAGCTCTGAAGCAGCAGTTAGCACCATGATTCATGCTCACATCACTGGGATCCCCTTTACTACAAAAATAAAGCCCTATTCCAAGGCAACCCACAGGAAGGTGTCCTTGCTGACAGGTGTAAATCAAATGGGCCAAGGAAGTAGAGTGCACGATATTGGCGTACAGGAAACAAACGGACAGGTCCTGGAAAACTTAGCGTCGACACAACTATGCAATAAAGCTTGTGAAACCAGTGAGACATTTCAGTGGAAAATACAGCTGGTGCTGAGCTGCACAGATCAGTGGCAGAACTTAATCCCCATTATTTCCAGAATTATTTTTTATTTTAGTTCCATAACATTAAAAAAATCTTAATAAATTTGTTTGCAGTGTACTGGATATAAAAGGCAGTGGTCTTATAAAAGTGCATTCATACAGGTGGGAATGGAAGGGTTAGATTTGCAATTGTAGCCTTCAGGTTCCACCACCGCACTGGTGTATTGACTGAGCATGCTGCTCATAATTACCTGGAAAATTCCAGGTAAGGCAGGGTCTGTCCAGGTCACGCTTCACAGACTCCAGCAGCCCTTACAGAATCAGGAATCTGATAAGGAAAGGCGCTTTGCGAACGGGAATGCACTTTCATCATCTTTAATTAAGCAGACAGCGGACAGGCACAACGTCCAAAACACTGTGCTCAATTTAAAAACATCAGCAGGGGATGTTTCTGAAAGCAGCCATGGAGAAACACACAGAACTGTGATAGAATTCACCAGAAATAAACTGTAATAGGAAACTAGTGGCAGAGCATCAGGATTGGCAGAATGTATGCATGTAACAGAAGGTATGAAAAATATTAATTATAATAACCCGTATCCTTGTTAAGAGGCCAAATCCTGTTGAGAGTAATTACATCCCACAACATGCACCTGCAGCAGATTTGAGCAAAAATTGTATAGAAAATGCCAAGTACACCATGTGTAAACCATTACTGTACACAATTATGTGAAAATATGAGACTTAAGCACCCACGATTCCCAATGTGAAAAGTTTTATCTTAATACTTTGATTATTATCTTGTGTTCTTCAACAGTAGCTAGCTATATCTTATTATAGCCTATACCAAACTATCCAGATAACAGATCAGAACTGAGTCACAGCCATAGTAGAACTGCATACCTTCCATCAAAACTGGACCATCTAAATAAATCTGAATGAATCTATTTATGTATCCCGTAAATACACCACACACCACAGAACTGTAGACAATTTTTAACATTTTGCCTGCAACATAAGGTAAACACATAAATATTTCCATCTTTTGCCATTTTATAATTCACAATCCATTATTGCGGAAATGATTTTATTGAATCTCTTCACTTATTTTTTAAACTGAAATCATGCATCACTTTCCAAAAATAATATTTTTTCACCCTAAGACCTAACACTTTGAGTTCCATCCTTGTGCCAAGCTCAATCTTAGACGCAGAGAGAGAGAGAGGGAGAGAGAGAGAGAGAGAGAGAGAAGAATTAAAAGAGGTTGGGAGAGAGGGAGAGAGAGGGAGAGAGAAAGAGAGAGAATAATTTGGGAGAGAAAGGGAGAAGAATTAAAAGAGGGGTTGGGAGAGAGAAGGGGGGAGAACTCACAGCTCTTACATTGCCTTGCTCTGTCTTCAGCTTCATGGCTGAGATGGAAAACAAACCTTACTGACCTAGCTCTCCTTCCACATCTTCTCTTTGACCTTGGTAATCCCCAACCCCCAAAATCCCTCTGCTGACCTTTGCCCTGACCCCTGCTTTAAAAACACCAGAAAAGAAACAGACTGGTGAGAGGAAGGGGTGAGTGTCTGAGATTGGGGCCCTGGTTTCTCCTTATCTGCAGCCAGCCCTCTGGAGAAGAACAACAGCACAATAAATTAAGGCGGTCGAGAGCCAGGGCTTCACTGATGGAAATGGGACAGGCTGGTGTTTAACCCAACTCCCCCATACCGGCGGTGCTTAACATGAGGTCTGGGGCAGATTCGGGCTCAGCTTGACTCCAAGGTCGCGTGATAAGCTCTCCTGCTCCTATCGGCTCCCTTCAGACCTCATTGCCATGACAACCCCCTGTCCCCGAGGGGTGATACACCCACTAATGAAATGATGAAAACGTTAAATAAGTGGAGGGTAGCAGCCCCCAAATCATTCCCTCCGCTCACCTGGACACGTGGTCTGTGTTTGTAGGTAAGAGGGTATGGACAGGGGGAGAGATAGCTGCAGGAGTTAGTATGTGGGAGACGAGTGGATGGATTCACCTGGCATGATAATAGCAGGAAAAAAGGAAGGGAAAGAGGGAGAAGAAAGCACACCCATCAAGGGGGGAAAAACGAAAAAGGTGATCAGGTGGGTGATAAAAACACTGATAATCAGCGACAAAGACGACTGTGTGACAAAGTGTGCCTCCAACAGTACCATATTCAAAGGGAGACAAACAGGCAAGGAAGAAGGGGGAGTGAGGGAAGCATCAAACCAGTTCTGCCATGTCCAGAAAGATCTGCAGATCCTGGCAAGGCCAAAAGAAACTGCTTACTGCATGCTGGGAAGCATATGTGGGAAGTAGTGCCTGTAGTTGCATAAAGTTACATAAAAATTCACCCAGCCAGTTCCATACAGCAGGACAGGCTCACAGATGTCATTGAGTCTGCTGCGTTTCTTTGTGTGGGAGAGGACGGCGGAGTTAACGGCACATTGATTGGTTCTCCCTCTGGCCACTGGGGGCAGCGCACACTCTCACCTTATTGACCTCTCTTCTCCGAGAGCCACCGCACACCAAAGCAGTGGGCCTCGAATTACACTTAGGCCCAATCTAATCAAATCCAAAACAGGCCTTTATCTGCTGGTGGCCACCCGCCTGGAGGGGTCGGAGGTCAGGGCAGGATGTTTTTCAGATTTGAGCTGGGACTTTGGGGAGATCAGGGGGTTACGGCACATTGGTGAGGAAGTGCCAGTTTGACGAAGATGGACGAGGGGAGGGGTCTCTCTGTACTGCTCCAATCTAATTATCCGGGTCGGAAACAATTAAAAGTGCATTACTGGACCTGCGGTCTGGGGCCAGCAGGAGCACTAACCTTTCTAAGCAAACTGGATGGGGAGAGGCCAAGGAGTCAGCAGCCTGTTTGTGAACTGGCCCCACACAAACCAATTTAAACTTATGGCAACTCACAATGGGCAAGCTGTTTATCTGCGACTGAATCTGAAATTCATACTTTGAACTTAGACTTCAGACCTGACCTTGTCCTCACCCATGTGTTTGTATGGCTGGGAAGGCAGACAGCAATGTGACAGTGAGAGGAACAGCAGTCTGTGACTGTGTGCATCTGCCCATGGTCAAACCACGGTCAGTCAGAGCCACAGTGCTGCTCTCTGATAGCCAAACCACGGTCAGTCAGAGCCACAGTGCTGCTCTCTGATAGTCAAACCACGGTCAGTCAGAGCCACAGTGCTGCTCTCATAGTCAAACCACGGTCAGTCAGAGCCACGGTGTTCCCTCCTGGGCCTGGTAATGTATGCAAACCCCCGGTTGTGGTGACGTAACTCCTCTCCTAAAAGCTGTGGGAGTATCAGCAGATGATGGAGGTTCCAGCAGAAGCGAAACAGAAACCTGCTGAAGGCATGTTAAGGATAACATGGAAATAAAGGACCATGAATGCCACATACGAGGTATATACAATTTAATATTTACAGTGTAATAATGTCCTATCACAATTCATAAAAAATACAAAATAAAATTTCTGAAAATGATACATTGAGATTAATTTAATCAGATGCGTCTGAAACCTGGACATGCAGCCATGGTGTTTACGATTCAGCAACCCCTGTGTTCAAAAAGACAGAATTCAGCCTCCTGTGTCACTGTTTCATGTTCTTCCTCTCTAAATTCAGTTTTACATCTGTGCAGAACATGGTGTTCTCTGTTAGCTAACAGGAAATCGATCTTTTCTATAATTTTTTTTTAATTCAATAAGATTGCGGTTTGTGTTTCTGAATGCTTGCATGAGGCTGGGGTTTCCACTGGCATGAAGCTCCTCATTCTCTCAGGGACACGATGCAACTGCACGGCTAAACCATCCAATCAGCTGAGAGAGAGGGGCCTCAAATTAGTTTGACAAAGTGCAGGTAAAAATGAGAAGGATAAACAACTGTTTTAGAAAAAAAAAACGGTTTGAGATTGAACAAAATATTCTCTATTTTTATTGATTTTCCCCTATTTTGGAATTGGATATGTTCAGCTCATGACACCCACTGCAGGAGTGTTGGAGAGTAAATGCAATCCTCAGATAGACTCAGGCCGACAGTGACCGTTTTCCACGCTACAAGTCTCCCAGCACACTGAGCAAGGCTGCTGCCGGAGGATGGGCGTGGCTTCAGAGACAGCATCCGAGTAACCTGCAGGTGACTGACAGGTTCCAGGTGCCTTCCTCTGCCAACACACCCACCTCCACACCTGGTGGAACAAAGTTAGTTAATTCTGTGGCTGTAGGCTCCAGCCATTGCAGACTGAAGCTCACCTTACACTCCAGCTGAGCACCTTACCCACTGAGCCACAGTGGAGCCCTAGATATTGGATATTTAATCTTTGATTCATCATCTCAATAGCCAGTTCATGTGTGTGATCTTAGCATAACAGGACTGTAAAACCAAGTGCCATTCTGATGTTTCTGTCCAACTTTGTGAATCTGGCTTCAGTATGTGTGATGCTCTGTGACCACTTTTTCAGGCTTGGGAGATTTTTTATTTATTTATTTTTTTTTACACATTTTGTAATTTCTGAGTTAGATGCAACATAATGATGCAATGGTGTTCACATTCCCTGTTACCCACTTACAGCGATACTATTTAACCCATTTCACCCTAAATTGGCACCTGTGTGTGTGTGCGCATGTACGTGTGTGTGTGTGCGTGTGCGTGTATGTGTGTGTGTGTGTGTGTGCAAACTAGGTTACAGCTATGTCTTACATAGTACTTGTCTATTTCAACGTTAGCGATCAGGTTAACATGAAGACAATATTCTGAAAGGCTGAGAATTCCAAATATGTCCACTCATAGAAAGGTGTTTTGAATAAATAAGTTTACATATGACATTAATAACCACAATCTGTAAATCTGAGCTCTGAATTAATGTCAGCATATGTTGTCTCACTCTTGGAGGTGGTAGCAGCACAAATGTGCTTTCATAGATCAGTTAGACAGTTGCAAAAACTTCCCCACCACCTGCTCAATGCTGACAACACTTTTCAGAAGTATTTCCTGTTATCCTGCTATTTACTGCATTAATTTCATAACCAGTTATCAGTGACGCACAAACATGCACAAGTAACCCCAATGGACTAAGCATGCTGGGTAAAATGTTTAATGTACATGACATAAACAAGACTCTCCTATCAGCTGAAATATTCATGTAAGGTCTCTTATTTGGAATCCTCTTCTTTAGAATAATGCTTCTTTGATTTATGAGTTACATATGTGATCTCACATATTCTAAACTAAAAAAGAGATTATTACTATATAAATGACTGATTAGGTCACCCGTCTCTCAGGTCAGTGACATGTTCTTTCATTTCTCTTTTCAAAAGCCGAGCTGCATTCAGGAAAGGCACAGCACAACAGAGCACTTAACCTTCACCTAACCTGGAAGGTCAAATTTCCCTTTAGCAGTGATAACCTGGAGAAATACAGCAGATGGAGATTCAAGGGACTGTGTAGCCAATCCACCGCGGGGTGGGGGCGGTGGTCTGGTCTCATGTGGAAAGGCAAACTGGAAAACGGGCTAAGACACTGGGTGTAGCACCCTGCCTCTGGAAGTGCCATGGAACTGAGTCAGAACCTTGTGCTCACATCTCACCTGAAAAACTCAACCTCCTTCAGTACAGTGTTCCAATCACTGCACTGAGTTATTTTGTTCTTGTTGTTCAGGGGATGGAGCCAACTGGTCCACCAGCACCACTTTCAGTAAGAGCCTGGTTCTCTCCAGGGATGTCTTCCATACAAGTAATAACCAAGCGCAGCCCTGTTTAGCTTCAGTGGGCAGGAACAGGCAGGCTCTGGGATGGTGTTGGGGAGGAGAGTATTCAGGCTGCTGGTCTGTGCAGTGAGGAGTGAGGTTACTGATGAGAACTGAGTTTGCTGAGTCTTCATATTCATTCATCAGTGCAAACGCAGGTAAATATTGTTGAAAAAAATAATCGAGTCCTCTCCACCACTTGGTGTGTTCCATATTTCAAGTTTCTCGATATTTAAAAAATGAATATCTTTCTAGCCTGTGAAGAATTCTCTACAAACATACAATATTTTAAGGACGTAAAAGCTAAACAAAGCCACACACATAATGTATTGAGAGCAAATACAGTAATATGCTGTGAATATTATATATTCATATATATCAAAAAGATAAACAAATAATTGCCCATTACCTGAATGTGTACTAACTTTGATGATCTGGCACTGATTGAGTACATCTGTGTTTCCCTGACTTTTTGAAATATGAAATATATTTCATGGCAGTTTATAAGTCTGCCATAGAGAGCCCCAGTCAACACGACTGCTACAACTGAAAATAAGCGCTCTAGCTCTGTGACATTCCAGAGACCATTAATCTGACAGACCCTGTTCTGCACTGGCTCAGCAAAGGAGCTCTGCTTTCTGTTTAAGTTCTTAATGAGCTGAGGAATTCTGTTGTTCGAACATTGAGTGGCAGCATCATTATTTTAAATGTAAGCAGTTTGATTTCATAATATAGAGAATCCTGGGAAGTGCTGTTCTTACTGAATGCAGCTCAGTGCTTGCTGCATAAGGATTGTGGGAATTGTAGTCACACAAGCATGATAGGTAGATTTGGACACCATGCTCCATGAAGTGTACAACAGCATTTCCCAACCTATGTCCTGGGCCACACACCTGAAAATTACAACAATAACTTGCATCAAAAAAACAGGACTGTTAAAAGACATTTGGAACTTAAACCATTTGGCAGCACCTTGATATTGATGTTAGTTGGCGAAATGCCATGTGTATAAATTAAATGGCCATTTATTCAGATATAACGTTGAAAATTCAATTTTCATGCTACGCTGGAAAACCTAATAACAGCACAAGACGAGTAAGAACTTCTTTTTCACTCAGTTACTGTTAGCTGCCCTGACATAATCATATCAAGAGAAATAGGTCCAATAAACACCTTTAATTGGCACATTTAACATCGAACCCCAAGAACCACTCAGTGAAAAGTTCATTAGAAGCAATTGTGGAAAAGAAATGGAGGCTTGCTGTGGTTTAGCATGGCATCATCTACAGCTGGGGCATTTGGGGCATTTACATTTTCAAAGTTGTTCCAAATTTCAACAAATACATTGTTTTAGTCGTATCAAATCCCCTGAAAAACCCAGGTTAATTCACTGCTGCCTTTTATCTCTTTGTTCCAATGGCAGTGGTCCTCAAAAATTTTGCTGCCCTCTAGAGGAGACTGAAATACCACAGAATTATCTATGGAGGATGAGCCCATCCTGCTGCAGGTATATGATTTAAGAAAAAATAGCGTCAAACTACAATACCCATCATTCAACAGCACCACAACCTGAGTCTTCAGACACACAGCCTGCATGTGTAAAAGCGTAACAATCACTGGGAAAGTAATTAAAATGTGTAACAAGTATTATTTAATTGACGCCTAAATCAATTTCTGCATCTTTAAATCTTCCTCTTATTTCACAGAGTGGGGGTGGAAAGTATCATTCAGATTTATTCATTTCAGACATTCATTCTCTTAACTGAACAAACAAACAAACATGTCCTGCATTACCATGCGTTTCCAAAGGAGCTGTACACTAGCACAGGTTCAGCTAAACCCAACCAGTAAACATCTCAGAGACTGTTGCAATCAGGATGAGAGAATGGGACCATCTCATGGCTGTTACTGTATGAGCATTTCCCCTTTGATCCAGCACAAATTCTTTTGTTAGCAACATGCTAAGCTAAACTCATTGAAGAAGCCCCCAGGACTAGGGTTTGGAAACACAGTCGCAAAACACCGCCCCTACAAAGCAATAATAGTACTAAACTCCCCAGCAAGCAGCCAATCAGAATTTAGCTTTGACAAGGAAGCATCCATCTGCTAGCCTTTGAGGGGAGGTCTGGATCAGACTTCAGGAGTTTCTGGCTACCTGTTTCAACTGATTCAGCTTACTCAACCCCCAATCCTAGCTGCAAAATATTAATTGTGAAAAGATTACACTGGTTCAGCGTAGCAAAACATGCTCATCTGTGACCAACAGTATGCTTCATTACAGACACCCAGCATTACAGTCAGTTCAGTGCCAATTCATCACACATGGCCCATATCCAGGTAGACACGAACAGGGACACAGTATGAGGGCCACTGTCACTTCTGGCCAGCTGCAGGTGAGGTGAGTGTGAGAGCAGGTAGCCCCAGGTACTCCAGGGCAGAAGGAAGTGGAGTTATGGAAAGCTGTCATGGGCCTGGCACTCATGGACAGACGGAGGAGAGAGCAGCAAGGAGCAGCTGTGTGGAAACAGAGGGGCCACATGTAAAAAACGGAGTGGTTTTTGGTATTAACACTGGCAGGGAGCAGAGAGAGCACACAGTAAACGTGTGTAGCCTGACAGAGACATAGAGGAGGAGGCCACTGTGAGTGGGTCCTCCCAGAGCTCTCTCAGCTGAAGATAATGTAGCGGAAACAGCCTCTTATTCAAACGGACCCGGTCTGCAGCAGCTGAGCACAGCCAATGGAAATGAGTCCTTAGACTGTATGTGAAAAGTAGGTGGGAGAATTTCACGTCACCTGCTTATACTTTACTCGCCTGCCTTTCTGTCAAGCAAAAAAGATTAAGACTGTTGCGTATTGGCAAAACAAACTAAAAAAGATATGGGTATGTCAGCATTCTTCTTGCATGTGAATATCCAAGGCAAGCCTGAGTAAAACCAATACACACTGATAATGGCACATTCTGCCATGTTTTAGGCATTATGGCATCTGATTTTTGCAGGACAGAAGCATTTCAGAACTGAATGTTAAAAACCTTAGTACCTATAAGCACTTTAAATGTGAGTGAAGAAATATCCTGTCCTAACGATATTGTGACGGCACACGAGAGGGACACCACTCAGAACAATTACTTTCATGATCTGTAGAATGATAAAAAAGATTGCAGTAACACAAACCGGCTGCTGGTCAGAATGAGTCCGAATTAAACAAACAAACAAAAACATTCATTTCTGTCCTCTTGAGTGACCGTCCCACAGAAGAGCACATTCAGGGCCATTATGAAATAAAATCTAGAAAAATGAAATGCAAGAAATACAAGAAAAAAATTGTTCCACAATACAATGGAACAAGTATGATTTCTTAATGTTTAAACTACACCACGTCTCTCAGCGTGTTCAATAAAATACACCTCTTTTAACTGTTTACTGGTTAACTGCTAATGAGAATATCGCGTAGGGATCTCTCACTGTAGGTATGCTGTTCTCTGTCTCTGTGTGCCTGGTCCTGCACATACACTGTCCTCTGTGCATCTTATCAGCCTCAGGATCCTTTACAGTCAAAGGCCGTGAGACACCGACGCAGGAACAATGTCTCTGAGCCGCCTCACCTTCCCGGTGCGGCTCCCGTTACTCTGAGGTGAGGGAGGACTCCGGCCTCACAGCCAGGTAAGCTGCTCTGTTAGCAGTGCAATGAGCATGGACTATATCAGCGCTGATGGACAGCTGTCTGTGGCCAAAGATTCAAGTATTATAAAAGGTCAAATGCACATCATCCAGTACGTCCCCTTCCCAATCCATAATGCTGTTGGCTAGCTCTTCTCCATTGGTTGGTTGGTTCTTGGTTTGTCTTCATTGGTTTAGTATGCAAACATAGCATTTGCCTTGAGAATTAAAATGTAATTCTACATTATGACATAATTTCAGTCCCCAACCAATCCTCCTCCAGCAGGGGTTCACATGCCCTTTGATCTTGTCTGTTCAGTGTTCTTCCTACTAAATGCAGATAAAATGTTCTTAATCGTACTGTTATATCTTTTAGTGTTTCTCTTCATTGCACCTGCGGTTTGAAGCTACTTGTAAAAGGAAGTTGTCAGTTTCTCCGGAGATACTTTTGATTTTTCTTTCATTTTTATTTCTAGTGGCTCCAAAGTTCTGTCAGCCGTTAGTTTGGCGATAGAGACCAGAGAGGGGTATGGGGGATTCTGAGCTGGGGGGAGGGGTGTCTGTGTGTGGGAGGGGGGGGGTTGCTGTGTGTGTGTGTGGGGGGCACCTTGCTGCAGGGGTGGGGCAGTCCCGCACGGGGGCAAGGTGTGGCCTCTCATCGCAGTTTGGAGTCTCCATAGGTGTTGCGTGGGACGGACATGACCTTCTCAACGCAGGACACCTGTGTCTCCAGCAGGGAGCCGTGCCAGGAGGCGCCGGCTGGCTGCAGGTCGTCCCTCCGGCAGAAGCTGTAGGGCACGGTGTCCGTTCGGCTCTGGATGTAGGCACTGCGTAGCAGGGCTCCGCAGTAGCGGCTGATCCGCTCCACCCTCCGCAGGATCAGGTGCGCTTTCCTGGGGCGGGGAGAGAGCGCCAAACAGCAGGGGTTACACACACACACACACACACACACACTCATCCTCCTGGGTAAGGCAGGTCAGCTGAGAATGCTGCCGGCCAGGTATGCCATCGGCTCAGGTACTGCCTCTTTCTGGTGCCCCTGAGGACAGACTCATTACAAACTTCTACTTCTGTGCCATCTAACCTCATTTTAACAAACAGAATTTGGATACAATCTCATATGGGCCCACAATAAATGCCCAAACTTGGATCATCTCATTGAAAAAAAACAGAACCCAGTTACACTAAAGCATTTAGGAAACACTGGTAGGCTTGCTTTGGAATTGTGCTTTTTCAGTTTGCATGAGGTAATGTCCCCCAGATTCTTTAGATTAGTTTGGCATCATTTTGATATCAATAACCTTAATGTCAAACTTATTTTTTGCAAGTGTTCTTATTGATTTACAGGGAATGGTCAGCCTTCTGTTGTTGTACGCTGAAAGTGTTTTTTGAGGAGGCGACAGTGTGCATCACAGTGTTCACCTGTACAGTCAGGGTGGGAAGGGAATGCAAGGATTTGCCCAGCCAACCAGCTGTAGCTGGCCTGGTGGAAGCAGCCTGGTTGGTTTTTTTAACGTGGACAGCAGAGTTTGCACCCCTGCTCTTTCCACAAGTGTCCACAATGAGTCAGGACCACGGGTTAATGTCTCCTCTGACAGACGGGAGAGACCGCCAGAGTATTTCATCTCTCCCGTCTCACTGTCAGTGTGTGCAAACCCCTCTCAGGAGCCCCTTCTTCCTGTTTATCCGTCTGGCGGGTTTATTAGGAAGATTTAGAGAAAATACACAGAGAAAACACTCATCTCATGCAAAACAGCTCACAACTTTAACAGGACAAGACATCGCAAACTGATTCCAAACAGAGAGAACAGAAAAGGGGAAAAAAAGCCTCAAATGGTTTTTACTCCCAAAGAGGCATGAAAACACAGAGTCAATTGTGCAGAAAGCTTTTTTTCCCATGTCAAAAAGTCAGTGCAATAATAAACGTTACAGAGGTGTGCCGCTCACTTGTGTCCTCTGACCGGCTCACCAGCGAAATGAAGCGAATCTGCAAAGCCACTGCACAGCTACAACATCAAACCCCCGCTGGTGTCTCTACAGCTGCAACACCAAACCCCCGCTGGTGTCTCTACAGCTGCAACACCAAACCCCCGCTGGTGTCTCTACAGCCACAACATCAAACCCCCGCTGGTCTCTCTACAGCCGCACCATCAAACCTCCGCTGGTCTCTCTACAGCCGCACCATCAAACCTCCGCTGGTCTCTTTACAGCCGCACCATCAAACCTCCGCTGGTCTCTCTACAGCCGCAACATCAAACCCCTGCTGGTCTCTGTAAAGCTGCAAACATCTACGCTACTCTCACCACTAAACTCCTGCTAATCTCTCTACAGCTGCAACATCTACAGTATGTTGGTCTAAATATTAAAACCCATGCTGGTCTCTCTACCATGACCATATCTACCATATGCTTTTGTTTCACTACTGTAATCTCTGCTTATCTCATCACTCAAACTTCTGCGGTTCATTAACCAAACTCCTCTGATATCTCTCCCACTGCAACATCTATGCTGGTCTCACCGCTGCTGATTTCACTGCCACCAGAAAACCACAGCTGGTGTTGGTGGGGCAGTAGAGGGTAGTCTTCTTGTAGGGGTAGAGTAAAATTAAGATGAGTTCTTAACTTTGACTCAAAATTAAATGCAAGTGCTATTTTTTCCTCAAAAACAAAGCCGGTTCAGTGGAGAGAAAAACAATCACTACATTGAAGGAATTAAAATTGTGACTTATTTTTAAGCCAGAGTTAAGGACATGTTTTGACTGAATCCAGGGATAACTCCACAGTTCCAAAACATACTTTTCAGTGAGAAAGATCTTTGTTTTCCTCACACTGTATTTTTTGTTTAGAGCTGGAGAAGGCAGAAGGATATAGCCAGAGAGGAGGTATGCTGAAAACCTTTAGCTGTCATTCTTCACAGGGTAAAACATCATTATTCTCATTAAAGAGGGGCCTTTCTTAATGCAGGCAAGTTGAAACCCTGATTGTATTTGTAATTAAACAGTAAACTTGCTGTCTCAGTAATCCTCACTAGAGCAGAAGCTTGTCTTGTGTCAATAGTGGTTTGGTCCATAGGCTCCCCTCTGGAGGTGAGGGCAGCAGCACAAGAGGCTTCACACCCAGCACCTCGCTAACAAGCATGACAAGAGGTTATCATGTGAACTGGGGTGGGGTGGGGGAGTGGGGGGTGGGAGGGGCTGAGGTTGGCTGAGGTGGTGGAGTTGGGGGGTTGATTGGTTGAGGCCAGCTCAAAGTTATGTTGATTGGAGAGAAGGCTGTGACACCTCTGTGGACCTCACTGGGGTCACGCTGTCTCCCAGCTGCAAGTTTCACCAGAGCCAGAACCACACCAGTCAACCCAACTGTAATATTAATACCACCACCGACTACACGTTGCTGCCAGTGTCACTGCTCAGGGTTTGTAGGTCAAATATTTTCAATAAATTATTGCTGAAATGTTAATTCAAATATTATTTCCATTTCAGGCCAACCATGGAAAAGTACAGGATTCAAGACACAGACGACACCAAAGCCATTTATACTATAGCCTTGATGTGTCTTCCTTATGGACCCTGCATTTATGAAAACACCAAAGTGCTGGCTTACCAATAATAACAACAATCACAGCCACAGTCAGGTTACTACTTTGCAAGCAGCCTCCCTGCTGTCTGTTTCATTGGACTAAATTCAAAAAGACTGAGTTTTGCTGCCTACAACAAACAAAAACTTCCGGGCTTACTCCAACTCAAGTCTCTCTTGGATCTGAGTGAGTAACTAGTTACCACTTTACAAGAGCACATGATTTCATAATTAATTTCAGGCATTTCCCCACATAGTATTCTATGTATGTAAATTACTAATGTAATGTAATGTAACTATATATACACACTGAACATATTTAAAAATGAATGAAAAATAATCAAATCACCCATCAAATCAACCACCAGTTTGTCTACAGTCATCCCTGTCAGTACAGACTACATTTTGGGGGCTCCTAAGTTTTTTTCCTTATTTGTGTACCCCTTTTTAGAGACGCTACTATATAAAGCTCTCTCAGACCCCCCGCCATTATTAGGAATTGCTGATATCACTGTTCCTACTGCCTCTGCCTGAAAGGAAGAAAGTGTAAACCAAGCTGTACATGGATTGCATACAAAGGGATTGCATTACAATGCCTATCTGTGCTTCTGCTGGTGTATTGCACACTAAACTGACTCATTTTAGGGTATCTTTTTAATTAATAAAAACACATTTGTCTTTAATTTGTATTGCACATTGGAAGTAAAGGTTATTATAAACAACCTGCCCCCCCCCAAGGAAGAACAGCAGCACTCTGCCACTGCAGGAACTCACTGGCAAACCTCACACAATCAGCTCAGCGCCCACAAATCCATCAATCACGAGAGCCAAAAAAAAACAAACCTCACACAATCAGCTCAGCGCCCACAAATCCATCAATCACGAGAGCCAAAAAAAAACAAAACACACACACAATCTACACTATCTGCTATTCATGAAATGGGTCTTTAAGACAATACTGAACACAAATGGCAGGGCTTCACTTCTCATCTGGCCCCCTGAGAGGAGTGGCACAGCCTGCTCGGGTTTGGTGTCAGAGCCATTAAACGGTGACAGAGCTGATGAGGCCGTGCTGGAGGCTCCGTCAGGCTGTCTGTACAGGAGCGAACACCAGGCCGGGCGCAGCTCTCCCCTCTGGGGGGCCAAGGCCTGAGCTCACACGCTCCCTCTGACAGCCCGCTGGAACCCGCTCCCAGCCTGGAAGCTGGCAGACACCGTCAGCAAAGGAATCTGAGACACACTGAGACTTGCACTGTTGTGGGACAGCACTTCACTGAACAAAAACACTTATTTAGTTACATTTTTTCTGCGTGTTACAAGCACTCAAACACAATCAAAGAGGGAGCATTCCACCGCAGTTAAACAGCAGCGCAGAAGAGCTGTTACACCCGTGTCTGACACAGTTTAAAGTTAGTCAGCCCACACAACCAAACCATACTGACAGGCTGTCTAGTTTTACAGCAACAATAACAACAAAATTTAAAATCTGGATTATTTTCAGAGCCGGAGATTTCCCCTGCTGTGTTGGAGAAACAGCTCCTCAATGGAAAGATCTTTTTGTAGAGATTCAAACTGAGCAGACCAATAAATGAGGCTGCCTCTCGTTCTCTTCCCCGTCTGTAACTGTGGTCTGCAGCAGCTTCCATAGCAGCACTGTTTAATAACAGCTCAGCACCTTCAGAAGCTAAAGGAGACCGTGATACTACTGTCCAAGTCATCCTCCATGACCCAGCATGTGCGGTATGACTACAGCATCCTGCACCACATCTCAGAGCAGACGTGTGGTAAGTCAGGTCAGAGCGCAGAGTGCTTCCCTCAGTCTCCTGGACTGTAACTGAGACTGAATTCCAAATTGCACAGGTGATTCGCAGGGCTAGTTAAAATGCTAATAAAGAAAAACAGGGAGATAGCTAGCAAATGTAGTTCTGATAAATAAAAGTACTCACTAAAATATTTTAATAGAGACCTGTGTTTATATACTGTGCTATAGATAAACAGCTGTTTGTTCTGAAAACCTGTTTATAAACCATAATTGTGACTGAGTGAGATATCAAGTATTATTGTGATTATTGTGCAAAGTATTTGTTAAAAATCAACTGGAATTCAGCATTTCCCGGTAGTGAAATTGCCTGCATATTGAAGGAGAAAAGTAACAGCATTAAATAAAATAATTTTCCCATGAAACTGACAGCTATTTGCAAAACATGTTATATTCAGTGAACACACTATGTTCACATACACACACTATATAATAATGTAGAAATCAAAACTCAGTATGTTAGCTATGATCATTCAAGTGGTCCTGTCACAGCTGGATGGCCTATTGATATTAAGCATATCAAGACCATTCTGGAGTTCAGTGAAGACTGGTTAAGAGTGATGCTGCAGTTCCATGGAATTCAGCTCAACTCTGCACCAGTAAAAAGCAGACCAGGTAAACACAGGGAAATCAGACCAGGTGAACACAGAGAAATCAGACCAGGTAAACACAGGGACATCAGACCACGTAAACACAGGGAAATCAGACCAGGTGAACACAGGGAAATCAGACCAGGTAAACACAGGGAAATCAGACCAGGTGAACACAGAGAAATCAGACCAGGTAAACACAGGGAAATCAGACCAGGTAAACACAGGGAAATCAGACCAGGTGAACACAGAGAAATCAGACCAGGTAAACACAGGGAAATCGGACCAGGTAAGCACAAAGGAATCACCATCATGCTTAGCTTTGTTTATGAAAATGCTGTTAGCAAGAACACTTATTATTACATCCGCATACATCACAGTTTACAAGCTGACATGCTTTTATAATAAACTGCTGTTTATACAACAATACTACACTGGTCACCTAATGCATGTAAAATAATAGCACACAACTGTTTTTTTTCAAAACAGTCTGACATTATTTGGCTACTGGATTTTATTTTCTAATGCATTATACTTACTTAAAATAAGACCTACAATAATGCTGAGGTTTACACAGATATGTTTCAAGAATGTTAACTGTTTAGTATGATTTATTGTTGTCTTGTCCTCTGGAAAACCTGAATTTGTTGCGGCCAACCACAAAATATCCACTGGATAACCATATTTTTCTTATTTCATGCCCTGTCAAGTACACGTTTTTGAGTGTGTGTGTGTGTGTTTGCGCGCATGCATAATTTTTAATTGTATATTTTTTCGCCAGCATTTGGAACCACTGCTTCTGTCACTGGTGCATGAACAAAGACGTAATCTAACTTAGGATTCCGCAACTTAAGAGTGTTCCTAATACTGAGAGCCCCTGCAGAGGAGCTGTGTGTTATAAAAGGTCAGAGGTCAGGAGTCGGGGGTCGAGGGTGAGTGAGGGCTGAGGGTTCTGGGGGAGTTAAGGACTCAGGGAATGGTGTTCCAGTGCTCCGCAACCACACCAGCATAAGGACGGCAGTTGAGAATGAGGACACAGCTGACTGCTGGAAGATGCACAAAGAAAGTAAATGAGAGTAAGGAGTTTTTCGGCAAGGAGAAAGAACAAACCGTACTTCAGGGAAGCAGACCTTGCTGTTGCATTCCTGGGGACCCGGACACAGGTACCGTCTGTACAGAATGTCTCTGCTTCTCCTCAGCTGGCTGGGGTCCGTCCCAACAAAGTGTCCACTCAAACTGATTCACAGAGAGGAGGCTGGACCCGTCCCCCGGGCGAACACGCAGGCGCCAGCCGAGCCACGCGTGCAAAGGAGCGGAGCACGGCAGCCCGTGCCACGAGCCCATAATTCCAGCCTGCCGCGAGCGCACCTGACGGTCTGACCGTGCTAATGTTGCCACATTAAAGGAGCAAAGAGGGGAAAAAAGAAACGCAGCACAGAGGGTTTTCAGCTCAACGGACTCACCAAAACGCTGATGCAAGGAACCACAGAGAGCACCAGCATGCTCCCTGACAGACCGCAGAGGTACAGCCCCAACACACACACCCAGTGCCACAGCGGCGCGGGTATCTCCCAGCTGAGCAGCCTCCTGCACACAGCAGCAAAGCATGATGGGACAGGCCTGTGGACTGCTCACGTTTCACTTGGCCACAGCTCTACCTTTCAGAAAGCACCACCGATGGAGCGGGATCACAAATTACTGCAACGAGGCCAAACGCTGCCAATTTCAGGCCGTAAATAACATCCCTGCTTTCATCCAGACCATTCCCACAGGACACTCCCCCCGGGGCCTGGTCACCACCTTCTCAAATAATGGATATGGAATCTTCCTCAAGATGAACTCCTTCCAAATTTATTAATAATTTATGGTTCCAGGAGAAGCTTCAGGTTTGCAAGGGGCTGTCCCAGGAAAGGGGGCCACTATCCTCTCCTCTCCTCCCTTTCACCCCCCACACATTCCCCACACTCTACCAAGGAAGAAAAAAAAGAACATTTGAGTATGTGTTTCTACCACACTTAAACTGTCAGCTCACTGAAGCCATAACCTCACTGGAACAAATATGCCATTCAACAGCCTTGCTTAGATTCCTTCCCTCCTGTTGCGTGCCGGCTGGCCACTGAACAATTCACACATCCTGTGTGTAAGCTTGCAGAAAGAGTGGAAAAAATAAATAATAATAACAATCTTAAATAAAAAATTCTAAACAAAAGTACATATAATGATTATTAATGAGGGTGGTCTGTGTTGGTCCAGGCACTGGTCTGAAAGATTCTTTTCTGTGGTGACAGAGGAACTGCATTTGCAAGCAAAGCGACGCTCAGATTAACTGTCTGCACTGGCATAACATGCAATGCTTAGCATATGGGTTATAAGTAATTAACACTATTTATTCGTACTTTCATAGCAAATCCATTGGGCTGCACTAAAAGCACTTGCACAGCAGGCAGCTTTATTCATTTTTAGGCTTGGAAGGGGTCAGACTCACTACCCATGTTACAGGGTAGAAAAACACAGTGGAAAATCTGATCTTCCCTCATTCCTAAACTAACCATCATCCATTCACATCCTACCATTAAAAAAACAACAACAAAAACAAGCTACAGTTGTGCAACAGTCTGTAACTTTCCGCAAGTCACGAACCTTTCCCCCCCAAAACCGTTATTGTTAAGGTTGACAAGTGGACGAGTGTTTGCTAACGGAGGCCAGAGCAGGCCTGACTTAGTGGCCCCAGCTTCACCCTTCCTCTTCAACAGACACAAACAGACAGCCGTAAAAAAGCGAGAGAGAAACACGCCGTGAATTCCAGCCCTGGATGTTACACTTCTCCCCAGCAGGAGGAAACTCAAACGACAGCGGAGGTCTGCGGGGAGATGATTATATGGCGGCCGTGGCGGTGGCTAACACTTTTAGCTTCTCGCTGACTTTTCCTTTCCACAGTAAATCCAGGGGAATAATGCGAAAAAAGCAGCAGGGAAGGACACACCCTGTCACACAGCGAGCCTCTACACATATGCAGTAAGAGCAAACAAACAGGAAGGAGGGCTACGAAAACCAATTAGGAGATGAGTGGTTAGGAGCTGTCGCGCTAGCCAGTGCAGCCAGCTGCTTCCTCGGGTCTAGGCGGTGACCTCTGGTCTCGGCTGTGTGGTGCAGCTGGCAGTCTGAGCCAGCAGCAGGACACCAGCCTCACTACAGCCCAGATCACTGCACTGAAGGTGCAGGAAAACACCATGAGAAGAAATTTAAAACACACACACTCATGGTCACAGCAACACTTCTATTTTACAGAAAACAAAAGAGACCATAAACACAGGGCAAGTGTTTGGTTGGAGGAACCAAACATTTTTAACACTATATAATTTACAAAATAACATTTCCATCTACCTACCTACCTACCTATCTATCTAGCTTGCCTGTCTGTATGTCTATCTAAACATGAAATTAATTTGAGCTCTATGCGGCTGCACACCTTAAATGGTACAGAAACCGTGTGACCCGACACCCTCCAGAACACGATCATGAGTTGTTTTTAAATACGGCCTGTTGGAGTGCAGCTCTGGCTCTGTGGCCACACTGATGGGTGTACTGTACGGCTTTATTTAGGCCTTTTTCGGAAGCAGCTAAAATGGTGCAGATGGTTTTCCCCCCACATCTGCGGTGTGGCTCTGCACCAACCCACAGAACCCAGAAGGGCTGGTCTCTGCGCCAATCACAGCTCCTGTTCTACAGTGAGGGCGTGGCCTGAGGAAGAGTGACAGGTGTGCTGACAAATGAGGTCAGCTTGCCCAATGGCATGATCTCCTGGAGATACAGCAGCACTACAGATTATTCATGCATCTGTCACTTAAGACCAAGTAACTTTCAACTAACAAACTGATGCATGAGGTCAGGGCCGGAAATGTTGGCAGCAGTCAGAGAAGAGTGACCTCCTGGGTAGTGGCATCCCAAACGGGTCATGCCCCAAGGCCGGGTCACTGACACGTCTCAAGCAAATTGGCGACTGAGCTGAAGATTTCTGTAAGCTCACACTGCTTCCCCCGCATCACACTGCACTAACTGTTGATGGAGAGAGAAATACTCTCCTCATGGGCAGGCTGGGTAAACTTGGCTAAAATGACCTGGCCTATGACGGTCAGACCAGAGCTGAGCTAACCTGGGCTAAGATAACATAGGTTAGGCTGAAATGGACTGGGCTAGGCTGGATTAGCCTATGATAAACAGGACAGACTTAAAATGGAGTAGGATAAACTGGGCTGGGCTAAAACCGGTGACACTAGGCTAAGCTAGGCTAGGCTAAGCTAGGTTAAGCTAGGCTAAGGCGGGCTGGCCGTGTCTGTGCCTGGCTGTGCTGGCCAGCGGTCCCTGAGCGTGCCTGTGAGTCCGGTCCAGGTCAGACACCACTGCGGCTCTGTGGTTTGCGGACTAACCGACATTTCCCACTGCAGCACAACAGAGACAGAGACGAGACGGGGCGGGATGGGGGCTGACACCCGCTCAGGTCAGAGGAAGGACATCTAAACACAGGGCACCAGCTGCAGCACCCGCACGCCCAGGGACTTTCACCCTCTCCACAAAAAAGGAAAAATAAAGACCAAACCATTTCTAAAAACAAACTTGACCCCGGGCAGCACTGGGCAGCCATTACGTTACAGGGATCAGCATCTGCACACTACTCTTATTTATTTATTTTATATATATATATATATTTTCTATTCTCGGAGCTGCATGCTGAATGGAGCTGCTGTGAGCGGGGCGGAAAAGGTTGATGGTTAGCATAACAGGCGATATACCGAGAGGAAAACGAGGGGGAGGACAGCAGTGGGGTGCACGGCTCTGGCGTTTAAGGGGCTCTGGTTTGGGGGGGTTTGTTGATACTCCATGACGACATTCGGAGACACACAGCGCCCGTCCGTCTGGGTCAGAGAGGGGGCAGTCACCCTACCGAATCCCAGTCACCTGGGGGGGGGGGGTGGGGGGCACAGAGCCTGACATAAAGATGGTGGCTGTCTCACACTCACAGTGATCACTGTTAGCTGAACATACATCCACTGGCCGGCAGTGCCCTTCCACGTAATGGCCTCTCATGTGCTGGTGTTTGTTTTCACTACCTCACGTCAGAGATTTTAAATGAAAAGCAAGAGTTCAATTTATTACAGGCAGTTTATTGATTACAAAGATGCTGTGATTTAATTTAATGAAGTAAATCGTTCTGTTAGTGGATTTTCTGTAGTAGCTTCTCTTGCTCTTCCCCCCAAAGGCTTGTGCAATATTCACAGAGAAAATCTGTGTACTTTTAGGAGAGCTGTACAGTGTGTGCAGGTCAACTGATCCTCATGTAGTCAACATGCCCTGGCTGCCGGCAAGGAGAACAAAGAACAAATCTATCAACCCCACGGTGAAACAACGGATACGCGAAAGCCTAGTTCAATTTATTATAGGCAGTTTATTGGTTCCTGAAAGATGCTGTGCCATCTTTAATTTCAGCTGCTGTGAGTAAAACCCAGCATCACTGTTAGGAAGGATTTTCTGCAGACTCAGCTTCTCTTGCTCTTGACAGAGCTGTTCTAACTGACAGAGCTGTTCTAACTGACTGAGCTGTTCTAACTGACAGAGCTGTTCTAACTGACAGAGCTGTTCTAACTGATTGAACTGTTCTAACTGACTGAGCTGTTCTAACTGACTGAGTAGCGTTAGCTGTGTTGCAAAACCTCATCTTTGATGGCTAAGCAGCTTTACACCTGTGTGAATGTGAAAGACCTGCAAGACTATAAAAGCAGACGAAATATGACAAGATGAGGCTTTTCAGGCCCTTCCAGGTGGAAGGCTTTGGTTTATGTAACTGAGTGCTCTGCGTAAAAACAAACCCCATTAAAGACATGGGTGATAAGTTGCTGACAGCGATTGTGCAACTTCTGTTTGTCTTGGACTTTTGCTCCACCACCTTCTCCCCACAAGCTCCTGGCACAGGAGTACTTTCATTCGGAGACTTGTGACCAGCCACCTTCAGGGAACGAAATATTCATTAAAAATTTTAATTTAGAGGAAATAAAAACATCTGGTGAACTTAGGTAAACTAAAATGAAAATACATTACGGATATGTGCGCATTTTTTTCATGAGATTTATGTCCTTATAAAATGCTGGTCCAATTAAACAAACCTGCTCATTAAAAGACTGGATTTATAGAGCTAGATTTGCAATTAAAGCTTGAACAAATATTGCACAGTCCCGCATTAGTGCTGTGCATGCACCGAGCATGGCGAGCCCTGTCACATCTGAGACCCCAGGATGGGTGCTTGAGGACCCCAGAAAGGCTGTCCCTGTCAGTACTCTTTTGGGGGTACAGCACCCAGATAATGTGGCTATACAGGGTGCATGCTGTTAGTGCAGTAACCATGGGCAACACACATCTCCTTAACGGCCATGGTTAAAACGCAGCTGTGTAAATAAGCTGGGAAATTTGCACCCTCCAACGAAAACCATCAAAGGCATTTAACTGGGGGAAGGAAAATGACGACGTTGACCAAAAGCGTCAGGAGCAGCCCCTAAAAACCAGCGCTTCTGAGAGGGGCCCGTGCAGCCTACAGTGGGGGTGCAGGGGGCGGGGGGCTGACGTACAGGGACACCTGCACCTCGGTTCTCATTCTACCCCTCCTCCTGAACTTGACATCAACACAATCTCATCCCCATCCCCTTTTCAAAGGCATCATCATGGGAAGGCAGCTGAGCATCGTGGGAAGGCAGCTGAGCATCATGGGAAAGGAGAGGGGGCCTCACCTGGGGCCCAGCTCGTCCTCGCTCCGCCACACGAAGTCGCCGAACTTCTCGTAGTGGGAGTTGTAGTGGTGCTGGACGCGGTAGAGCATCGGGGGGGAGATCTCCATCAGTGTGTTGTAGGCCGTCTGCTGCTCCTTCCCGCTTGTGTAGCCGTTGTACAGGTTGTACACTTTGTCTGCAATCTCTGTTATGAAAGAGCAGGCGGGCGGGCTTAGGTGTGTCATTCAAACACATCTCATGCTTCATTGGCTTATGGAGAATACTGAGGCTGTAATTCCACAGTACAGCAAAACAGTGACGTTCATTCTGCTGTCAGGTCACCCTGACGGTCCTGGGAGTGTTAGGAGAGGAGAGAGCGGGAGTGAGAGGTGTTGAGGGAGGGGGTGTGCGGAGGAGGTGGGGGTGTGTTGGGCTGGAGATGGGGGTGTGCGGAGGCGGGACAGAGAGAGCATGGGGGTGCGCTGACGGAAGGGGAACCCCCTGCACCCTACCCTCCGCTCTGATGTCGTCCACCATGGGGCAGGAGGTCCTGACGAAGACGAAGCTGGACTCGGAGCGCCGTCCTCGGCTGTCGATGGCGTACAGCGTAAACCTGAGAGCGAGAGGAGGAGAGAGTGTTACGCCCTGCGTCACACCCCCTCAACACGCCCCACAACACACTCCCAGCAACACACTTTCAACATGCCCCACACCTAACCCTCAATGCGCCCCCAGTGTTACCCTCAGCTCGTCTCTGACCTAACCCCTCCCTGCCAGAGTGTGCAGCCTGCCCCCTCAGGGGGACCCGCGGGCGCGTGTGTGAAGCAGGGTGGAAACTGTGAAGGCGGCGAGGGCAGGCGTACCTTCACAGGAGGAAAAAAGACCCTGAGCCGCGGCCAGTCCCCAGTCATCTCCACGCTAAAATGTGATGCTTGCGGTACAGAATGTACCCACTCCAAATGTGTGACTTTTATCAGCCTCTGCTGACAGGCACAGAATTCACATTTAAAAATACCCACAATTCACAGCAGGTTTGGAGTGAGGATTCCAGAGGATCGTGTTACCTCGCTGCATTCTCCTGGCTCAGCAGACAGAAGTAGAACCATTAGGCCAAATAGCTGCCTAAACAGGCCTGTCTGTAATTCCAGCATTTGGAGCAAAAGGATGGGTAAATGCAGAAATACTAATTCTCCTGCTCCCAGCGTTTTCACCAGCATGGCTCCGGGAAGCAGGGGCTTAGGGGATGAGACAGATTTATGTGATGAAATCACATGGCGCGCTGGCCTTCTGGACTGATGTCCTTATTATGGGGCTGCTACGACTGCCGCTCACTCGCTGAGCTGAGACCCAAACCTGCGAGGTCCTGCTAAAAAACACAGCCCCCGACTCCTTTTTAATAAATTTGAAACACCATCTTTTCCCCATTTTTCTCCAAATTTGGACTGGCCGGTTATGTCATGAAGCTGCTCCTCGCCGCGACCCCCACTGGCGGTCTGAGAGGGTGCAGGAGAATGTGTGATGTCAGCTGCCACTTCTTCACCCACCGCCATACACTGCACAGAGACGAGATGGAGGAGGACACCTCAGACTGCTATATGCAGGCAGACCTGCAGCTGCC